>CM066925.1:6167497-6587497 GCA_033964015.1 Scolanthus callimorphus
CCTGGCTCGTATTTCAAGCACGATCCTTCTGAATGGGATTTCAGAGGGATTGTTTGACTGAGTCTCGTGATCTAGTTTTAGAATCTGTGCGCAGCGCTATTGAACTCGGTGCATAAAGATAAAAAGCGAGCGCCTGGCAAACCGCTTGGCAAACCATGATTACGCTTTCAAACCCACCTCCGACAAATGCGTCCATGCTTTTGTTGGTAAGCGATTCGGACACCACCTGCTCTAGAGTCTTCTTACTCCTCGAATCACTAGCGTTCATCTCGATAAAGGTATAACCGAGCTCCTTGCACACAAGCGTGGCTGTGGTTGTCTTGCCGACACCGGGAGGTCCCGACAACAGGGCAGCCTTGTTGACTGCCCCGTCAGAATCTTTACTGAAGAACGAGGCTGAAATAAAACAGTTATTTCTATTAAATCATTTCCACGGGTCTGTGAGCTTTCCCTCAGATTCCCGCCATTTTTTTGCGCACAGGAAGCCCGCATCGGGAGGTCCCGACAACTGGGCAGCCTTGTTGACTGCCCCGCCAGAAACTTTACTGAAGAACGAGGCTGAAAAGAAACAATGTTTTTCTATTACAGGTTTCCCACGTTTTCAGGATTTCAAAATTCCAGGACTTTTAAGGACCTTTTCAAGGACGTTTCGAAAAATTTAATGACCTTTCATAATGATAAATACGGGTTTTCACGCACGATAAGAGCTACATGGGTATCCTTTAATTCAACATTTTACAAGAAACACAACCAATAGGAAAAAATCTTTCCATGACTTTTAATGACTTTGATGGACTTTTTGCTAAATTCTTTATATTTACTTGCAGATTGAACGATCTCAAACCACAAAAAAACATCGTTTTTGCTCAGCTTAAATTAGTGCACAGAAATGAATTTTTGATTGCTAGGGAGAAGGACAAGCTCAGTTATCATCTTTTTAAATGGAACAAAATATTAAGTCTTATTTCTTGAATTATTCCCTATCAAATGAAACCTCAGATTTTTTTTCTTTTTTTTTCTCATCTGGTAAAGTGGGATGTGTCAAGGGGGTGGGTAAAAATGAAAGCTCTCAGCTGGTGGGTGGGGTTTGTGTAAGGGTGGGAACGGGTGGGGTTCAGTGTGAAAAAAATATATAAAAACAAAAAAAATTGTATATGTACATGTTGAAAATATAATAAAATATTCATTTAAAAAAAAGGCCTGGAAAAGGACATTTCTAAAATCCATGCCATTCCAGGTTTTCAAGGACCCGTGGGAACCCGTGTATTACTCATTTCAATGTGTCTGTGCAAGGAACGGTACTAGATTGATGGGCTTTTTTCCTGTTCAGATTCCCGCCATTTTTGGCGCAAGCGCGTCCGCCACAGAAAGCCCGCACCAGGTGGATCTGAGTGAAGAAAGAGTCTGTAATCGAACAATGATTAGCCTGCGTAGCAAGCATTTCCGTTGGGTTTCAGGGACAGAGAAGCAAGAGAAACCGACAGAAACCTGAAGTTCGATATTTTCGCCCAAAACTTCGCGCGGCCAAATCATCGCAAATCTCGAACTTCGGGTTTCTCTGGCTTCTCTGTCCCCTGAAACCCAACGGAAACGCCTGCTACGCAGGCTAAACAATGATCTATAATTGTGTCCTCGTGAGGAACGTTACTAGAATGCCTAGCCTGCTCGTAGGCGTTTGAGAGCAATTTTAGGTCGAAAAATACAAACTTCCTTTCGCGTGGCTGCCATCTTGGATTTGATGCCAAAATGAATAACCCACTAAATCCAAGATGGCGGCCACGCGTAAGCAAACAACGGTGTTTCGACCTAAAATATGGAGGGTGCACCCACGGCACAGTTGCCATGGAAACCTTTTTGCTGCTACCCAGTGCCTTCTCATCATAGCACCAACCCTCCGTACAAACAACAAACATTTCTCTCAGCAGGGCGGACCCATGGCACAGTTGCCATGGAAACCCTTTTGCTGCTACCCAGTGCCTTCTTATCATAGCACCAACCCTCCGTACAAATAACAAACATTTCTCTCGGCAGGGCGGACCCATGGCACAGTTGCCATGGAAACCCTTTTGCTGCTACCCAGTGCCTCCTTATCATAGCACCAACCCTCCGTACAAATAACAAACATTTCTCTCAGCAGGGCGGACCCATGGCGCAGTTGCCATGGAAACCCTTTTGCTGCTACCCAGTGCCTTATTATCATAGCACCAACCCTCCGTACAAATAACAAACATTTCTCTCAGCAGGGCGGACCCATGGCACAGTTGCCATGGAAACCCTTTTGCTGCTACCCAGTGCCTTATTATCATAGCACCAACCCTCCGTACAAATAACAAACATTTCTCTCAGGGCGGACCCATGGCACAGTTGCCATGGAAACCCTTTTGCTGCTACCCAGTGCCTTCTTATCATAGCACCAACCCTCCGTACAAATAACAAACATTTCTCTCAGGGCGGACCCATGGCACAGTTGCCATGGAAACCCTTTTGCTGCTACCCAGTGCCTTCTTATCATAGCACCAACCCTCCGTACAAATAACAAACCTTTCTCTCAGGGCGGACCCATGGCACAGTTGCCATGGAAACCCTTTTGCTGTTACCCAGTTCCTTCTTACAGGGTTCCCACGCTTTCTGAATGACAGAAAGAAATGCCCCCTCCCCCCCCCAAAAAAAAAAAAAAAAAAATAATAAGTCTGGAGCATGCCATTTGCAGCCCAAAATCAAATTCACGAAACTGACTGATTAATTCAACCACATTTGAGTTAAAACATTTTTCCAGGATTTTCATTAAAATTCCAAGACTTTCAAGGACTTTCCAGGAAGGAAATGAAAATCCAGGATATCCCAGAATTTCCCGGATGCGTATGAACCCTGGGAAGGCACCCATGGCACAGTTGCCATGGAAACATTTTTGCTGCGACTTCTTTTTGTTGTGACTCCTTATCATAGCACCAACCCTCCGTACAAATAACAAACATTTCTCTCACCCTTAGGGTGCTTCTTGGTTCTGTTGTTGTGCCAGTTGCTGACCCAGTTCATCAGCTTTCGCATGTTACTTTTATCGCCTTGTTGGCCGATGATCTGTTTGATGGTGTTGGGCTTGTACTTGTCTACCCACATCAGGCTGTCCTCAACTGTAAACCGACAAGAAAGAGTTTGATCAGACAGGAACAGAAATTAACTTTTCTATCGAGTCACCAAATTGACGCCTTATTTCCAATCAAAGCAAGGTATTGCTATTCGTTGGTATTTTTCGATAAATTTTAATAATTATTTTAGGTAGCGAGCAACTTCTTCAAAAAGAAATTATTCGGTCGATTAGTTCTAATTTGATATAATAATATACGTTAGAATCGGATGAAAGCAAGAAAAGTCAGATTTTCTGAAGGTGTATCGTATAGTCTGTGTACCGTACGGTACTTTAAAGACTGCTTTTACTCTAGCGAAGTAAGCGGAGATGACGACGAAAGCTCTTACGTTTGTGCGAAAAACGGAAGCGACGGCGAGGGTGATGTAAGAAAAGCGAAACTGTCCGTTCTGCTTCCTAACGTCTCCTTCTCCATTGCTGTCATTTACAGCTGTTTCAGGTAACACGCAACTTCGCCGTTGCCGCCAGAGTTTGGCAGTTGGGTTTTCTGTGCTGTCCATCAATGCAATCCGTGTCCGTGTGAGCCAATCATATCCTTTCGGTGCATTCGTTTGGCATCCCTTGCGAGACATGTCGCGACAGAAGCCAGGCGAAACACTAGCGAAGCACTAGGCGAAACTAGGCAAGGATCTGATTGGCCCTCTCGATGTTTTGAGCGCGCTGGGTCGCGTGTTATCTGAAACAACTGTAATGTTTTCACAAAATTAAGCGTACTTGCGTCTTCGTCTTCGCTTACTTCACTATCCCGTATCCGACTTGCTTGACACTCATTTTTAGCCAAAAAAAATTCAATGCAAATGAATTTTGCAGTAGCAAACTGAATCTGTCACAATCTACGGGACTCGTAATCCATCCTATGATAAAATTAGTCCTATCTATTTCTAATGGTACCAGTATAACTGTTCTATCCAAATGAATTTCAGAATATGCTATGTACTATACCCTTTACAGATGGTGATCCTGATGGGGTCTGGGTCATGGGCGATGATGATACACTTTCTTGGCTATTAGACAACACAGCACCCTTTGCCTTGCTCGGGACCTCACGTTTCACCTTGCTGGGTTCATCACCTTTAACCTTGCGACTGTCTGCTCGATGTCTATCTCCCTTCGCCTTTGATTTGGTAGCAGGGGACTCTGCAGCACATTCATATGCTGACTTTTTACCAGGAGTGTTGCGGATTAAATCGAACAGACCATCTTCATCTATTTGCTTTGTTCCTAAGGTCTCAGCCTGAAACACAAAGACGTTTCGCATCGTAATTTTTCTGCGCATCCACATGCTTGTGGTACAGAGCCCATGGCTCGTAACCTCGCGGGGGAGGCTCTGGTGACAGCCACTGACGCATGCGCGAGGTTTAATACAGAGCCGCTGAGAGAAAGACCTTTCAGCGAGTGCTCAACCGTTGAATATCAGCCAATCAACGAAGACTCTCAAATGGTCGCCACCAGAGCCTCCCTGTGAAGTGGAGTGGGGGGCTCTGGGTACGAGAATGTATCGAGTTGTTATGAAACTTTTAAATTTTTAGAGCGTGAAAATGCTATAAAATTTGACCTTCGAAATTAAAAAAGTTTAATAAATTTTGAACTAAAGAAAATTATAAAAACGCAGACACGGTTTTTGAGAAGGATTAATAGAATTAGTGTTACTTTGCGGTCGAGGTCCAGCAGTTCGAATCTGGCGTTAGCTCGTTAAAATGGCACACCAAAATATTTAATCAATCCTTATTTAATCAATCCTTATTGCCAACGAGCAGCCGAGCCAAGAGACGAGGCTGCGAGGCGGCAGCATTATAGACCCGTGCGAGGAGAAAAATTCTTGAGTTCAGAGTGGTGTAACCACTAGCCAAACTTGAGCACTATCAGTATCAGAAAAGAAATCTACTATTTGACCCCTGGTCCACTTCTGAAGTGCGCCCGTGTAGCCAACGCCGCGATGCTGTGTTTGTATATATCTCTCGCGTTGTTATTATTACACAATCATTGCTATCACAGTGATTTAGCTTGTTCATATGCTCATGGAAATGCAACCTTTACATGTATGAAATTTAGAGGAAGATATTTGTCCCTAAAGTGACCTATAGTCACTATATAGTCCGCGTGATGCTAACGCTTTTATAGTCCGCGTGATGCTAACGCTTTGCGGATCAATGAATATGAAATAGTCGGCCAAATGAAATTAAGGCAGCAGTGAGTATTAAAGGGCAAACATGATTCATTTATAAATTGCTCGTTGGCACTTTTAGCGAGAGCTACAACTAGTTAAATATTAATAAGTTTTTTTGCCATAGCCCGCTAGTCCATTCTATAATCTTCCCAACGATATATAGGTTGACATGTTTGGTTGAACTAAGGATGAGTATGATTGTTCTTCCTAGGACGTGCCGCACAGGTTCTCAGTAACCTAAAGCTACATGTATGATTGTTCTTCCTAGGACGTGCCGCACAGGTTCTCAGTAACCTAAAGCTACATGTATGATTGTTCTTCCTAGGACGTGCCACACAGGTTCTCAGTAACCTAAAGCTACATGTATGATTGTTCTTCCTAGGACGTGCCGCACAGGTTCTCAGTAACCTAAAGCTACATGTATGATTGTTCTTCCTAGGACGTGCCGCACAGGTTCTCAGTAACCTAAAGCTACATGTATGATTGTTCTTCCTAGGACGTGCCGTACAGGTTCTCAGTAACCTAAAGCTACATGTATGATTGTTCTTCCTAGGACGTGCCGCACAGGTTCTCAGTAACCTAAAGCTACATGTACGATTGTTCTTCCTAGGACGTGCCGTACAGGTTCTCAGTAACCTAAAGCTACATGTATGATTGTTCTTCCTAGGACGTGCCGTACAGGTTCTCAGTAACCTAAAGCTACATGTATGATTGTTCTTCCTAGGACGTGCCGCACAGGTTCTCAGTAACCTAAAGCTACATGTATGATTGTTCTTCCTAGGACGTGCCGTACAGGTTCTCAGTAACCTAAAGCTACATGTATGATTGTTCTTCCTAGGACGTGCCGTACAGGTTCTCAGTAACCTAAAGCTATATGTATGACTGTTCTTCCTAGGACGTGCCGTACAGGTTCTCAGTAACCTAAAGCTACATGTATGACTGTTCTTCCTAGGACGTGCCGTACAGGTTCTTAGTAACCTAAAGCTACATGTATGACTGTTCTTCCTAGGACGTGCCGTACAGGTTCTCAGTAACCTAAAGCTACATGTATGATTGTTCTTCCTAGGACGTGCCGTACAGGTTCTCAGTAACCTAAAGCTACATGTATGATTGTTCTTCCTAGGACGTGCCGTACAGGTTCTCAGTAACCTAAAGCTATATGTATGACTGTTCTTCCTAGGACGTGCCGTACAGGTTCTCAGTAACCTAAAGCTACATGTATGACTGTTCTTCCTAGGACGTGCCGTACAGGTTCTTAGTAACCTAAAGCTACATGTATGACTGTTCTTCCTAGGACGTGCCGCACAGGTTCTTAGTAACCTAAAGCTACATGTATGATTGTTCTTCCTAGGACGTGCCGCACAGGTTCTCAGTAACCTAAAGCTACATGTATGATTGTTCTTCCTAGGACGTGCCGTACAGGTTCTTAGTAACCTAAAGCTACATGTATGACTGTTCTTCCTAGGACGTGCCGTACAGGTTCTCAGTAACCTAAAGCTACATGTATGATTGTTCTTCCTAGGACGTGCCGCACAGGTTATTAGTAACCTAAAGCTATATGTATGATTGTTCTTCCTAGGACGTGCCGTACAGGTTCTCAGTAACCTAAAGCTACATGTATGATTGTTCTTCCTAGGACGTGCCGTACAGGTTCTCAGTAACCTAAAGCTATATGTATGATTGTTCTTCCTAGGACGTGCCGCACAGGTTCTCAGTAACCTAAAGCTACATGTATGACTGTTCTCCTAGGACGTGCCGCACAGGTTCTCAGTAACCTAAAGCTACATGTATGATTGTTCTTCCTAGGACGTGCCGCACAGGTTCTCAGTAACCTAAAGCTACATGTATGATTGTTCTTCCTAGGACGTGCCGCACAGGTTCTCAGTAACCTAAAGCTACATGTATGATTGTTCTTCCTAGGACGTGCCGTACAGGTTCTCAGTAACCTAAAGCTACATGTATGATTGTTCTTCCTAGGACGTGCCGCACAGGTTCTCAGTAACCTAAAGCTATATGTATGATTGTTCTTCCTAGGACGTGCCGTACAGGTTCTCAGTAACCTAAAGCTACATGTATGATTGTTCTTCTAGGACGTGCCGCACAGGTTCTCAGTAACCTAAAGCTACATGTATGACTGTTCTTCCTAGGACGTGCCGTACAGGTTCTCAGTAACCTAAAGCTACATGTATGATTGTTCTTCCTAGGACGTGCCGCACAGGTTCTCAGTAACCTAAAGCTATATGTATGATTGTTCTTCCTAGGACGTGCCGTACAGGTTCTCAGTAACCTAAAGCTACATGTATGATTGTTCTTCCTAGGACGTGCCGTACAGGTTCTTAGTAACCTAAAGCTACATGTATGATTGTTCTTCCTAGGACGTGCCGCACAGGTTCTCAGTAACCTAAAGCTACATGTATGATTGTTCTTCCTAGGACGTGCCGTACAGGTTCTAGTAACCTAAAGCTACATGTATGATTGTTCTTCCTAGGACGTGCCGTACAGGTTCTTAGTAACCTAAAGCTACATGTATGATTGTTCTTCCTAGGACGTGCCGTACAGGTTCTTAGTAACCTAAAGCTACATGTATGATTGTTCTCCTAGGACGTGCCGCACAGGTTCTCAGTAACCTAAAGCTACATGTATGATTGTTCTTCCTAGGACGTGCCGCACAGGTTCTCAGTAACCTAAAGCTACATGTATGATTGTTCTTCCTAGGACGTGCCGTACAGGTTCTCAGTAACCTAAAGCTACATGTACGATTGTTCTTCCTAGGACGTGCCGTACAGGTTCTCAGTAACCTAAAGCTACATGTATGATTGTCCTTCCTAGGACGTGCCGTACAGGTTCTTAGTAACCTAAAGCTACATGTATGATTGTTCTTCCTAGGACGTGCCGTACAGGTTCTTAGTAATCTAAAGCTACATGTATGATTGTTCTTCCTAGGACGTGCCGCACAGGTTCTCAGTAACCTAAAGCTACATGTATGATTGTTCTTCCTAGGACGTGCCGTACAGGTTCTCAGTAACCTAAAGCTACATGTATGATTGTTCTTCCTAGGACGTGCCGTACAGGTTCTCAGTAACCTAAAGCTACATGTATGATTGTTCTTCCTAGGACGTGCCGCACAGGTTCTCAGTAACCTAAAGCTACATGTATGATTGTTCTTCCTAGGACGTGCCGCACAGGTTCTCAGTAACCTAAAGCTACATGTATGATTGTTCTTCCTAGGACGTGCCGTACAGGTTCTCAGTAACCTAAAGCTACATGTATGATTGTTCTTCCTAGGACGTGCCGTACAGGTTCTCAGTAACCTAAAGCTACATGTATGATTGTTCTTCCTAGGACGTGCCGCACAGGTTCTCAGTAACCTAAAGCTACATGTATGATTGTTCTTCCTAGGACGTGCCGTACAGGTTCTCAGTACCTAAAGCTACATATTGTATGATTGTTCTTCCTAGGACGTGCCGCACAGGTTCTCAGTAACCTAAAGCTACATGTATGATTGTTCTTCCTAGGACGTGCCGTACAGGTTCTCAGTAACCTAAAGCTACATATTGTATGATTGTTCTTCCTAGGACGTGCCGCACAGGTTCTCAGTAACCTAAAGCTACATGTATGATTGTTCTTCCTAGGACGTGCCGTACAGGTTCTCAGTAACCTAAAGCTACATGTATGATTGTTCTTCCTAGGACGTGCCGCACAGGTTCTCAGTAACCTAAAGCTACATGTATGATTGTTCTTCCTAGGACGTGCCGTACAGGTTCTCAGTAACCTAAAGCTACATGTATGATTGTTCTTCCTAGGACGTGCCGCACAGGTTCTCAGTAACCTAAAGCTACATGTATGATTGTTCTTCCTAGGACGTGCCGTACAGGTTCTCAGTAACCTAAAGCAACATGTATGATTGTTCTTCCTAGGACGTGCCGTACAGGTTCTCAGTAACCTAAAGCAACATGTATGATTGTTCTTCCTAGGACGTGCCGCACAGGTTCTCAGTAACCTAAAGCTACATGTATGATTGTTCTTCCTAGGACGAGCCGTACAGGTTCTCAGTAACCTAAAGCTACATGTATGATTGTTCTTCCTAGGACGTGCCGCACAGGTTCTCAGTAACCTAAAGCTACATGTATGATTGTTTTTCCTAGGACGTGCCGTACAGGTTCTCAGTAACCTAAAGCTACATGTATGATTGTCCTTCCTAGGACGTGCCGTACAGGTTCTTAGTAACCTAAAGCTACATGTATGATTGTTCTTCCTAGGACGTGCCGTACAGGTTCTTAGTAACCTAAAGCTACATGTATGATTGTTCTTCCTAGGACGTGCCGCACAGGTTCTCAGTAACCTAAAGCTACATGTATGATTGTTCTTCCTAGGACGTGCCGTACAGGTTCTCAGTAACCTAAAGCTACATGTATGATTGTTCTTCCTAGGACGTGCCGTACAGGTTCTCAGTAACCTAAAGCTACATGTATGATTGTTCTTCCTAGGACGTGCCGCACAGGTTCTCAGTAACCTAAAGCTACATGTATGATTGTTCTTCCTAGGACGTGCCGCACAGGTTCTCAGTAACCTAAAGCTACATGTATGATTGTTCTTCCTAGGACGTGCCGTACAGGTTCTCAGTAACCTAAAGCTACATGTATGATTGTTCTTCCTAGGACGTGCCGTACAGGTTCTCAGTAACCTAAAGCTACATGTATGATTGTTCTTCCTAGGACGTGCCGCACAGGTTCTCAGTAACCTAAAGCTACATGTATGATTGTTCTTCCTAGACGTGCCGTACAGGTTCTCAGTAACCTAAAGCTACATATTGTATGATTGTTCTTCCTAGGACGTGCCGCACAGGTTCTCAGTAACCTAAAGCTACATGTATGATTGTTCTTCCTAGGACGTGCCGTACAGGTTCTCAGTAACCTAAAGCTACATATTGTATGATTGTTCTTCCTAGGACGTGCCGCACAGGTTCTCAGTAACCTAAAGCTACATGTATGATTGTTCTTCCTAGGACGTGCCGTACAGGTTCTCAGTAACCTAAAGCTACATGTATGATTGTTCTTCCTAGGACGTGCCGCACAGGTTCTCAGTAACCTAAAGCTACATGTATGATTGTTCTTCCTAGGACGTGCCGTACAGGTTCTCAGTAACCTAAAGCTACATGTATGATTGTTCTTCCTAGGACGTGCCGCACAGGTTCTCAGTAACCTAAAGCTACATGTATGATTGTTCTTCCTAGGACGTGCCGTACAGGTTCTCAGTAACCTAAAGCAACATGTATGATTGTTCTTCCTAGGACGTGCCGTACAGGTTCTCAGTAACCTAAAGCAACATGTATGATTGTTCTTCCTAGGACGTGCCGCACAGGTTCTCAGTAACCTAAAGCTACATGTATGATTGTTCTTCCTAGGACGAGCCGTACAGGTTCTCAGTAACCTAAAGCTACATGTATGATTGTTCTTCCTAGGACGTGCCGCACAGGTTCTCAGTAACCTAAAGCTACATGTATGATTGTTTTTCCTAGGACGTGCCGTACAGGTTCTCAGTAACCTAAAGCTACATGTATGATTGTTCTTCCTAGGACGTGCCGCACAGGTTCTCAGTAACCTAAAGCTACATGTATGATTGTTCTTCTAGGACGTGCCGCACAGGTTCTCAGAAACCTAAAGCTACATGTATGATTGTTCTTCCTAGGACGTGCCGTACAGGTTCTCAGTAACCTAAAACTACATGTATGATTGTTCTTCCTAGGACGTGCCGCACAGGTTCTCAGTAACCTAAAGCTACATGTATGATTGTTCTTCCTAGGACGTGCCGTACAGGTTCTCAGTAACCTAAAGCTACATGTATGATTGTTCTTCCTAGGACGTGCCGCACAGGTTCTCAGTAACCTAAAGCTACATGTATGATTGTTCTTCCTAGGACGTGCCGCACAGGTTCTCAGTAACCTAAAGCTACATGTATGATTGTTCTTCCTAGGACGTGCCGCACAGGTTCTCAGTAACCTAAAGCTACATGTATGATTGTTCTTCCTAGGACGTGCCGCACAGGTTCTCAGTAACCTAAAGCTACATGTATGACTGTTCTTCCTAGGACGTGCCGTACAGGTTCTCAGTAACCTAAAGCTACATGTATGATTGTTCTTCCTAGGACGTGCCGCACAGGTTCTCAGTAATCTAAAGCTACATGTATGATTGTTCTTCCTAGGACGTGCCGCACAGGTTCTCAGTAACCTAAAGCTATATGTATGATTGTTCTTCCTAGGACGTGCCGTACAGGTTCTCAGTAACCTAAAGCTACATGTATGATTGTTCTTCCTAGGACGTGCCGTACAGGTTCTCAGTAACCTAAAGCTACATGTATGATTGTTCTTCCTAGGACGTGCCGTACAGGTTCTCAGTAACCTAAAGCTACATGTATGATTGTTCTTCCTAGGACGTGCCGTACAGGTTCTCAGTAACCTAAAGCTACATGTATGATTGTTCTTCCTAGGACGTGCCGCACAGGTTCTTAGTAACCTAAAGCTATATGTATGATTGTTCTTCCTAGGACGTGCCGTACAGGTTCTCAGTAACCTAAAGCTATATGTATGATTGTTCTTCCTAGGACGTGCCGTACAGGTTCTTAGTAACCTAAAGCTACATGTATGATTGTTCTTCCTAGGACGTGCCGTACAGGTTCTCAGTAACCTAAAGCTACATGTATGATTGTTCTTCCTAGGACGTGCCGCACAGGTTCTCAGTAACCTAAAGCTACATGTATGATTGTTCTTCCTAGGACGTGCCGCACAGGTTCTCAGTAACCTAAAGCTACATGTATGATTGTTGTTCCTAGGACGTGCCGTACAGGTTCTCAGTAACCTAAAGCTACATGTATGATTGTTCTTCCTAGGACGTGCCGCACAGGTTCTCAGTAACCTAAAGCTACATGTATGATTGTTCTTCCTAGGACGTGCCGCACAGGTTCTCAGTAACCTAAAGCTACATGTATGATTGTTCTTCCTAGGACGTGCCGTACAGGTTCTCAGTAACCTAAAGCTACATGTATGATTGTTCTTCCTAGGACGTGCCGCACAGGTTCTCAGTAACCTAAAGCTACATGTATGATTGTTCTTCCTAGGACGTGCCGTACAGGTTCTCAGTAACCTAAAGCTACATGTATGATTGTTCTTCTAGGACGTGCCGCACAGGTTCTCAGTAACCTAAAGCTATATGTATGATTGTTCTTCCTAGGACGTGCCGTACAGGTTCTTAGTAACCTAAAGCTACATGTATGACTGTTCTTCCTAGGACGTGCCGCACAGGTTCTTAGTAACCTAAAGCTACATGTATGATTGTTCTTCCTAGGACGTGCCGCACAGGTTCTCAGTAACCTAAAGCTACATGTATGATTGTTCTTCCTAGGACGTGCCGTACAGGTTCTTAGTAACCTAAAGCTACATGTATGACTGTTCTTCCTAGGACGTGCCGTACAGGTTCTCAGTAACCTAAAGCTACATGTATGATTGTTCTTCCTAGGACGTGCCGCACAGGTTATTAGTAACCTAAAGCTATATGTATGATTGTTCTTCCTAGGACGTGCCGTACAGGTTCTCAGTAACCTAAAGCTACATGTATGATTGTTCTTCCTAGGACGTGCCGTACAGGTTCTCAGTAACCTAAAGCTATATGTATGATTGTTCTTCCTAGGACGTGCCGCACAGGTTCTCAGTAACCTAAAGCTACATGTATGACTGTTCTTCCTAGGACGTGCCGCACAGGTTCTCAGTAACCTAAAGCTACATGTATGATTGTTCTTCCTAGGACGTGCCGCACAGGTTCTCAGTAACCTAAAGCTACATGTATGATTGTTCTTCCTAGGACGTGCCGCACAGGTTCTCAGTAACCTAAAGCTACATGTATGATTGTTCTTCCTAGGACGTGCCGTACAGGTTCTCAGTAACCTAAAGCTACATGTATGATTGTTCTTCCTAGGACGTGCCGCACAGGTTCTCAGTAACCTAAAGCTATATGTATGATTGTTCTTCCTAGGACGTGCCGTACAGGTTCTCAGTAACCTAAAGCTACATGTATGATTGTTCTTCCTAGGACGTGCCGCACAGGTTCTCAGTAACCTAAAGCTACATGTATGACTGTTCTTCCTAGGACGTGCCGTACAGGTTCTCAGTAACCTAAAGCTACATGTATGATTGTTCTTCCTAGGACGTGCCGCACAGGTTCTCAGTAACCTAAAGCTATATGTATGATTGTTCTTCCTAGGACGTGCCGTACAGGTTCTCAGTAACCTAAAGCTACATGTATGATTGTTCTTCCTAGGACGTGCCGTACAGGTTCTTAGTAACCTAAAGCTACATGTATGATTGTTCTTCCTAGGACGTGCCGCACAGGTTCTCAGTAACCTAAAGCTACATGTATGATTGTTCTTCCTAGGACGTGCCGTACAGGTTCTTAGTAACCTAAAGCTACATGTATGATTGTTCTTCCTAGGACGTGCCGTACAGGTTCTTAGTAACCTAAAGCTACATGTATGATTGTTCTTCCTAGGACGTGCCGTACAGGTTCTTAGTAACCTAAAGCTACATGTATGATTGTTCTTCCTAGGACGTGCCGCACAGGTTCTCAGTAACCTAAAGCTACATGTATGATTGTTCTTCCTAGGACGTGCCGCACAGGTTCTCAGTAACCTAAAGCTACATGTATGATTGTTCTTCCTAGGACGTGCCGTACAGGTTCTCAGTAACCTAAAGCTACATGTACGATTGTTCTTCCTAGGACGTGCCGTACAGGTTCTCAGTAACCTAAAGCTACATGTATGATTGTCCTTCCTAGGACGTGCCGTACAGGTTCTTAGTAACCTAAAGCTACATGTATGATTGTTCTTCCTAGGACGTGCCGTACAGGTTCTTAGTAACCTAAAGCTACATGTATGATTGTTCTTCCTAGGACGTGCCGCACAGGTTCTCAGTAACCTAAAGCTACATGTATGATTGTTCTTCCTAGGACGTGCCGTACAGGTTCTCAGTAACCTAAAGCTACATGTATGATTGTTCTTCCTAGGACGTGCCGTACAGGTTCTCAGTAACCTAAAGCTACATGTATGATTGTTCTTCCTAGGACGTGCCGCACAGGTTCTCAGTAACCTAAAGCTACATGTATGATTGTTCTTCCTAGGACGTGCCGCACAGGTTCTCAGTAACCTAAAGCTACATGTATGATTGTTCTTCCTAGGACGTGCCGTACAGGTTCTCAGTAACCTAAAGCTACATGTATGATTGTTCTTCCTAGGACGTGCCGCACAGGTTCTCAGTAACCTAAAGCTACATGTATGATTGTTTTTCCTAGGACGTGCCGTACAGGTTCTCAGTAACCTAAAGCTACATGTATGATTGTTCTTCCTAGGACGTGCCGCACAGGTTCTCAGTAACCTAAAGCTACATGTATGATTGTTCTTCCTAGGACGTGCCGCACAGGTTCTCAGAAACCTAAAGCTACATGTATGATTGTTCTTCCTAGGACGTGCCGTACAGGTTCTCAGTAACCTAAAACTACATGTATGATTGTTCTTCCTAGGACGTGCCGCACAGGTTCTCAGTAACCTAAAGCTACATGTATGATTGTTCTTCCTAGGACGTGCCGTACAGGTTCTCAGTAACCTAAAGCTACATGTATGATTGTTCTTCCTAGGACGTGCCGCACAGGTTCTCAGTAACCTAAAGCTACATGTATGATTGTTCTTCCTAGGACGTGCCGCACAGGTTCTCAGTAACCTAAAGCTACATGTATGATTGTTCTTCCTAGGACGTGCCGCACAGGTTCTCAGTAACCTAAAGCTACATGTATGATTGTTCTTCCTAGGACGTGCCGCACAGGTTCTCAGTAACCTAAAGCTACATGAATGACTGTTCTTCCTAGGACGTGCCGTACAGGTTCTCAGTAACCTAAAGCTACATGTATGATTGTTCTTCCTAGGACGTGCCGCACAGGTTCTCAGTAATCTAAAGCTACATGTATGATTGTTCTTCCTAGGACGTGCCGCACAGGTTCTCAGTAACCTAAAGCTATATGTATGATTGTTCTTCCTAGGACGTGCCGTACAGGTTCTCAGTAACCTAAAGCTACATGTATGATTGTTCTTCCTAGGACGTGCCGTACAGGTTCTCAGTAACCTAAAGCTACATGTATGATTGTTCTTCCTAGGACGTGCCGTACAGGTTCTCAGTAACCTAAAGCTACATGTATGATTGTTCTTCCTAGGACGTGCCGTACAGGTTCTCAGTAACCTAAAGCTACATGTATGATTGTCTTCCTAGGACGTGCCGCACAGGTTCTTAGTAACCTAAAGCTATATGTATGATTGTTCTTCCTAGGACGTGCCGTACAGGTTCTCAGTAACCTAAAGCTATATGTATGATTGTTCTTCCTAGGACGTGCCGTACAGGTTCTTAGTAACCTAAAGCTACATGTATGATTGTTCTTCCTAGGACGTGCCGTACAGGTTCTCAGTAACCTAAAGCTACATGTATGATTGTTCTTCCTAGGACGTGCCGCACAGGTTCTCAGTAACCTAAAGCTACATGTATGATTGTTCTTCCTAGGACGTGCCGCACAGGTTCTCAGTAACCTAAAGCTACATGTATGATTGTTGTTCCTAGGACGTGCCGTACAGGTTCTCAGTAACCTAAAGCTACATGTATGATTGTTCTTCCTAGGACGTGCCGCACAGGTTCTCAGTAACCTAAAGCTACATGTATGATTGTTCTTCCTAGGACGTGCCGCACAGGTTCTCAGTAACCTAAAGCTACATGTATGATTGTTCTTCCTAGGACGTGCCGTACAGGTTCTCAGTAACCTAAAGCTACATGTATGATTGTTCTTCCTAGGACGTGCCGCACAGGTTCTCAGTAACCTAAAGCTACATGTATGATTGTTCTTCCTAGGACGTGCCGTACAGGTTCTCAGTAACCTAAAGCTACATGTATGATTGTTCTTCCTAGGACGTGCCGCACAGGTTCTCAGTAACCTAAAGCTACATGTATGATTGTTCTTCCTAGGACGTGCCGCACAGGTTCTCAGTAACCTAAAGCTACATGTATGATTGTTCTTCCTAGGACGTGCCGCACAGGTTCTCAGTAACCTAAAGCTACATGTATGATTGTTCTTCCTAGGACGTGCCGCACAGGTTCTCAGTAACCTAAAGCTACATGTATGATTGTTCTTCCTAGGACGTGCCGTACAGGTTCTCAGTAACCTAAAGCTACATGTATGATTGTTCTTCCTAGGACGTGCCGCACAGGTTCTCAGTAACCTAAAGCAACATGTATGATTGTTCTTCCTAGGACGTGCCGCACAGGTTCTCAGTAACCTAAAGCTACATGTATGATTGTTCTTCCTAGGACGTGCCGTACAGGTTCTCAGTAACCTAAAGCTACATGTATGATTGTTCTTCCTAGGACGTGCCGTACAGGTTCTCAGTAACCTAAAGCTACATGTATGATTGTTCTTCCTAGGACGTGCCGCACAGGTTCTCAGTAACCTAAAGCTACATGTATGATTGTTCTTCCTAGGACGTGCCGTACAGGTTCTCAGTAACCTAAAGCTACATGTATGATTGTTCTTCCTAGGACGTGCCGCACAGGTTCTCAGTAACCTAAAGCTACATGTATGATTGTTCTTCCTAGGACGTGCCGCACAGGTTCTCAGTAACCTAAAGCTACATGTATGATTGTTCTTCCTAGGACGTGCCGTACAGGTTCTCAGTAACCTAAAGCTACATGTATGATTGTTCTTCCTAGGACGTGCCGCACAGGTTCTCAGTAACCTAAAGCTACATGTATGATTGTTCTTCCTAGGACGTGCCGCACAGGTTCTCAGTAACCTAAAGCTACATGTATGATTGTTCTTCCTAGGACGTGCCGTACAGGTTCTCAGTAACCTAAAGCTACATGTATGATTGTTCTTCCTAGGACGTGCCGCACAGGTTCTCAGTAACCTAAAGCTACATGTATGATTGTTCTTCCTAGGACGTGCCGTACAGGTTCTCAGTAACCTAAAGCTACATGTATGATTGTTCTTCCTAGGACGTGCCGCACAGGTTCTCAGTAACCTAAAGCTACATGTATGATTGTTCTTCCTAGGACGTGCCGCACAGGTTCTCAGTAACCTAAAGCTACATGTATGATTGTTCTTCCTAGGACGTGCCGCACAGGTTCTCAGTAACCTAAAGCTACATGTATGATTGTTCTTCCTAGGACGTGCCGCACAGGTTCTCAGTAACCTAAAGCTACATGTATGATTGTTCTTCCTAGGACGTGCCGTACAGGTTCTCAGTAACCTAAAGCTACATGTATGATTGTTCTTCCTAGGACGTGCCGCACAGGTTCTCAGTAACCTAAAGCAACATGTATGATTGTTCTTCCTAGGACGTGCCGCACAGGTTCTCAGTAACCTAAAGCTACATGTATGATTGTTCTTCCTAGGACGTGCCGTACAGGTTCTCAGTAACCTAAAGCTACATGTATGATTGTTCTTCCTAGGACGTGCCGTACAGGTTCTCAGTAACCTAAAGCTACATGTATGATTGTTCTTCCTAGGACGTGCCGCACAGGTTCTCAGTAACCTAAAGCTACATGTATGATTGTTCTTCCTAGGACGTGCCGTACAGGTTCTCAGTAACCTAAAGCTATATGTATGATTGTTCTTCCTAGGACGTGCCGTACAGGTTCTTAGTAACCTAAAGCTACATGTATGATTGTTCTTCCTAGGACGTGCCGTACAGGTTCTCAGTAACCTAAAGCTACATGTATGATTGTTCTTCCTAGGACGTGCCGCACAGGTTCTCAGTAACCTAAAGCTACATGTATGATTGTTCTTCCTAGGACGTGCCGCACAGGTTCTCAGTAACCTAAAGCTACATGTATGATTGTTCTTCCTAGGACGTGCCGTACAGGTTCTCAGTAACCTAAAGCTACATGTATGATTGTTCTTCCTAGGACGTGCCGCACAGGTTCTCAGTAACCTAAAGCTACATGTATGATTGTTCTTCCTAGGACGTGCCGCACAGGTTCTCAGTAACCTAAAGCTACATGTATGATTGTTCTTCCTAGGACGTGCCGTACAGGTTCTCAGTAACCTAAAGCTACATGTATGATTGTTCTTCCTAGGACGTGCCGCACAGGTTCTCAGTAACCTAAAGCTACATGTATGATTGTTGTTCCTAGGACGTGCCGTACAGGTTCTCAGTAACCTAAAGCTACATGTATGATTGTTCTTCCTAGGACGTGCCGCACAGGTTCTCAGTAACCTAAAGCTACATGTATGATTGTTCTTCCTAGGACGTGCCGCACAGGTTCTCAGTAACCTAAAGCTACATGTATGATTGTTCTTCCTAGGACGTGCCGCACAGGTTCTCAGTAACCTAAAGCTACATGTATGATTGTTCTTCCTAGGACGTGCCGCACAGGTTCTCAGTAACCTAAAGCTACATGTATGATTGTTCTTCCTAGGACGTGCCGTACAGGTTCTCAGTAACCTAAAGCTACATGTATGATTGTTCTTCCTAGGACGTGCCGCACAGGTTCTCAGTAACCTAAAGCAACATGTATGATTGTTCTTCCTAGGACGTGCCGTACAGGTTCTTAGTAACCTAAAGCTACATGTATGATTGTTCTTCCTAGGACGTGCCGTACAGGTTCTTAGTAACCTAAAGCTACATGTATGATTGTTCTTCCTAGGACGTGCCGCACATGTTCTCAGTAACCTAAAGCTACATGTATGACTGTTCTTCCTAGGACGTGCCGTACAGGTTCTCAGTAACCTAAAGCTACATGTATGACTGTTCTTCCTAGGACGTGCCGTACAGGTTCTCAGTAACCTAAAGCTACATGTATGACTGTTCTTCCTAGGACGTGCCGCACAGGTTCTCAGTAACCTAAAGCTACTTCAAATAACTCAGTCATGACAGACCACGGCAGTAAGCTTCATGCGCAACAGAGAGCGAATAGGATAGGTGGGGTAATAACATTCTCGTACCCAGAGCTCCCCGGCTCGTCTGCTCGCAGGGGAGGTTCTGGTGACATCCATTTGAGGGTCTTCGCTGATTGGCTGAAATGGCGCGCACGCTTACATAGAAGTAGCTTAATCTCGCTTTATAAAAACGTATCTGTCAAAATAACACTTGCATTCGTTTCCTAGTCGTCTTTTCAACCTATGTCTTCGACTTGAACGCTCTAAAAGTAATTGTGAGGATTCTTTTACGCATGCGTCGGTGGATGTCACCAGAGCCTCCCCCGCGAGGCGACGAGCCGGGGAGCTCTGGGTACGAGAATGGGTAATAAGAGCTGTAAGGTAAGCTGCTCTTACCTTAGATATCTTGCTGACTCCAGGGTCACGTCCAACCACAACATAGCTGGTCTTCTTACTGACAGAACCTGTTACCTTGCCCCCATACCTCTGGATCAAATCTTGGGCGTGGTCACGCTCAATACTGTCAAGGACTCCAGTGATCACAAATGTCAGTCCTTCAAAGCAGTTATCTGCACCCTGGAACAAGAATAGAGTTGGATTTACGTATTTTATTATACGACTGTGACGTCATTTTACCATATAAGTAACATTGAGTGCAGATATGGAGCCGTATTACATGGCAAAAGCCGTATTACACGGTTGAAAGCCGTATTACACTGTAACAAACCAGTTACACGTACGCAACTCGTAAAATATCCGCCCGTATTACATGAAAAAACATCTAATAAGATATAATTATGTACTTTACTATTTTAATGCCACTTGGATATCTCAATGGCACTAAATCGCAAGTCTGAACAAGAAGCAGCTTTTGCTGGTTATCCTTGAGGATTTGAACTTTATATTGTACATTGTACAATAAAGTGAATTCCATTCTTTATGGTATACGTCCACCTGCTTGGTCTCCAAATGAATTTCCTTTAAAGTGGAAACCCAATGCATAATCGCCTAATTTCTCACATAGCTCAGTGACTCATATAGAAGAGAGGTACTGTATATTTACATAAATGATCAAAATATCACATGTGGTATTTCCTGAGATCCCAAAGCCCTTGGAGAGGTGTATGTAACAGCTCACTGATGTATTAAGGTCAAAATATCTAGTAAGGACGTAGTTGCTTTTGTCTCTACTGTTCTAATATCTTTCTACAAAGGAGTTCTTTTGTCTCTATTATCTTTGTTTTTGCGTTGAGGTGCTGCTGGGCATTGTTTTGTCCAAACCAAAAAGATCCTAAGAGCCCTGGAGAGGTACATGCAATATGGTTAGCCTGAGTATCAGGACCCTCCCCCTCCTCGAAAAAAAAATGAGAGAAGGAGGGGAGAGGGCCTGACACAAATGCATTCAAAAGTTCATGTTCAACATTCAGAATCTGAATGCTGCGCTGATTGGCCAAAAGACAAAGGGGCACATCACGTGAGTTAAACCGGAAGCAAAGATGGTAGCGTTTGCTCGTTCGAGTACAAGCCGCGATGGGAGAGAGGAATCTTTCAGGAACACTAACGCAAATATTTTAATAAATTCGTCCTTTCAAATTTGGAAATGGACGAAAGAGAGTTTGAAGATGGTGTAGAATCTGGAATACAGTTTTTTCCTGTGATACAAGTAAAAGAAGAGCAGACCGCATGCCTCAAATTCTAGTAGTTTTGCCAACTGCTTTTGACAAACGCTAATTTATCAACACCGATGCTGTACGCTAGCTTCTGGCTTCAGAATCATTCAGAAAGATGGAAAGAAGACCCTTGCGAGTATCATTATTAGGCCCGAAAGCAGCAATTTGTGCTAAAAGCGAAGGGAATTTCTACGGCGTCCCTCGAAGATCAACGATAACAAAGAAACCTGCTCGGCAGCGCTAAATTTTCTCCCAGCTCAGGCTAGATTGTTCCCGCAGGATTCGGCAGCTTTCGCTAGAAAAAACGGTCCTTTGAGCTCGTGACAAGCTTATGCAGTTCTGTAGTAGAAATTCACTTGCGGAATTCCTGCACACATCGAGACCCGCTCGCCGAAGTTCCCACGCAGTCCACACTTTCAAGCAGGTTTCCCAAAATAACCGACCGAGCTCCAAGCTTTCCAGATACTTTTGTTGGAGAAAATAAGTGTACTGATCTGGATTTGAGCCATATTTAATAAGCTTGATCTTTTACAAATGAAAGAAACAAGCAAGCTTGACTGTTTTGGTTTTGGTTCAGGGAAACGTACTTGAGCGAGACAATAGGCGATGACAGCTGACAACAATTTTTGATACGATTTTGACAGCCGCCTTGAAGGGGACGGAAAGCGCAGCGACAAATGATTGTATCAGGCGTAATTCTTCCTGTCTCATTTTCTCACAGAAAAACAAATTCCGCCTGATATTCAGGCTACAATATGGTCAACATATATTACCAGTGGTATATCCTAAAACCCTTGGAGGTATATGCAATATAATAAAAATATACACCAGTGGTAATTTCCTTGAATCCTAAAGCCATTGGAGAGGTACATGAAAGATTGACAAAATACATCACCTGTGGTATTTCCTTGGATCCTAATGCCCTTGGGCCTTCTCGAGACATAAAATTCCTGTATCCAGACTTTTTCTTCTCTAGTGATGCTGGAGGTGCTACTACAACTGAGTCGTCTGCCTGGACTTTTTCCGGTGTTTTAGGCTTCTTGATAGTGGGGGAAGTTTTAGCTAAGAAAGAAAGAAAGTATCACTGCAAAGCAAAGCATGCTTTACGCATTGAAGCCTGGTCCTCACTAGGACGCAAGCGCAAGCACAAGCATAAGCATAAAGACAGTGAGGACATGCACGACGCAAGCATAAGAATACACGCATGCGCAAATGTAATTTTCGTTTCCATTCCACCACGCCAAACGTAAAACGAGGCCTGGTAGCCCAAGTCAAAATGCGCTTGTGCTTATGCTTGCTTCGAGCATGTCCTCACTGTATTTATGCTTATGCTTGCGTCCTAGTGAGGACCAGGCTTTAAGCATGGACCTCATGTTTTTGGAATTTTCCAGATTCGAATTATCTGCGCTACTGCTCAATATGTATCAACGGCGTATTAAATCTCAATTTGAAGTGTCCGAAATGTTTTCTCAATGTTTTGTATATTGACTCAATTCTTTCGTCGTCGGTATTCACAACTTTTTTACTTCAAACTGAGGCTCCCACTGTATTTATGCGCCGTTGATGCCTATTCAGCGGTTGAGCAGATAATTGGAAACTGGACTATTGGTTTGAACATTGAAATGTTGTGTTCCGAAGGCTTGAATGATTTGCTTCTACAGGGCAAACGAGACATTGTTAGAAATATTGAAATTTTGAGCACTTTTTACCCCGACCCGTGACTTTGATCAAACGCGGAGGTAGGAAGTGCTACTGTCCTCCACCATAGCGGATGAGAATTAGGCTACTCTCCACAGGATACCCGACTAACTTGCTTAGGCCATGATAAGCGAGACGTTGATCAGACGCGGAGGTAGGACGTGCTACTGTCCTCTACCTTAGCGGATGAGAATAAGGCTACTCTCCAGAGGGTACCCGACTAACTTGCTTAGGTCATGATAAGCGCATGGATCAGACGCGAAGGTAGGAAGTGCTAACGAACTCTAGCGTAGTGGATGAGAATTAGGCTACTCCACAGGGTACCCGACTAACTTGCTTAGGCCATGATAAGCGCATTGATCAAACGCGAAGGTAGGAAGTGCTAACGAACTCTACCGTAGCGGATGAGAATTAAGCTACTCTCCACAGGATACCCGACTGACTTGCTTAGGCCATGATAAACGTGACCTTGATCAAACGCGGAGTTAGGAAGTGCTAACCAACTCTACCGCAGCGGATGCGGTCAGGCTAAGACCTCCTCTGATCTGAAATGGGCAGAACATTACGGCCAAGCCGAGGAGGTCTACTTGCAGGATTTTGAGATGCTTTCTTTTTTGTCCCGCCTCTGTCATAACAGAAAAAAGTTTCTGACTCACTCGAAGTTCAGAATGCACCCAACTGCAACTCGGGCGCAAAGTTGCAAAGGCAAACTCAGGGTTATAAATTCAGTGCCTTTTTCTCTATTTTCCTCTAATTCTTTTTGTAGTACTTTTTTTCTTGTAGTCTAACTAAGTAAATAAATACTGATTTTCTTAAACCTTATTAATGAAGACACAATCTCTATTTTTGCGAGCCCCTAAATATTGAAGTTTGGCCGTCATAATGGAAATCTTGTCGCCATCTTTTTCTCGCGAATCAATGCTATGGACAGCCTATTTCGAAACAGGCATTTTTTTAAATCTACACACTGGATAGGAAACCATAGACCATAGACTGATTTTTATGCTCGCAAAACCCTAAATCTAGCCGCGATTGGCCACAATATGATCGCAATATCGCGTTCTGTGAAGTATCTCCTCTTAGCCTGCTTGCCGGCTCTCAAGTGGGTTTTTCCGGATATTTGATTTTTTGGGCACGCGGGATTCCTGTGTCTTTCTCCCCGCGACACAGGAATCCCGCGCGCCCAAAAAATCAAATATCCAAAAAAAACTCACTGGATAGCCGGCTAGCAGGCTAATCTCCTCGAGGCTCACCTTTAGAAGGGCTCGGTTTACTCTTGACAGGAGGCGTTTCAGGAATGAGTGTCTTGGATGCTGTGGCAGCTTTGGACAGTTTATTGGCGAGTGTCGGAGTGGCTGATTTAATTGGAGACTGGAAATAATTAGAGGAACAGTGGTCATTTGCACGCGCTCGCTGAGTGGCACAAATAAAAGGCTTCCTCTGTATACATCTAATTCAGAAAAGGTTGCTTTGGTCATTGGTCTTTCACTGAACGCCCTTGTTTCGTGGTCACTGAAGCAACGAATTCCTTTGTTTCGTTCTATAATTGAAAGACCAAATACTAAACTTTTTGAAGTAGTTTTTGAAGTACAAGCACTACTTAACAATTAGACCTCGAGCCCGAAAGGGCTACGGGCCAATAGCCCATGAGGCCGCAGGCCGAATGGGCTATTGACCCGTGGCCCTTGAGAGCGAGAGGTCTAATTGTTTTAGTATCACCCAACTAGTTGGACAAAAAAAGTGAAAAATTGTGTTAAAAAATCACCTGAAACCTCGACAAAATGAGAAGCGGCCGCCATTGTTTTCATGTTCAAAATCGGCGATTTCGCTACTAGAGGTCTATTGATAATAGTCCCCAAGTAGCGTAACCAATCAGAATGCAGCATTTGGCAATAGTCCACTAGTTGGGTGATACTAATAGAAAATAACCCGTTTCCTTGTGACGAAACAAATTCAAATTATTTTCTTCTTGAAATTTTTCTCATGGAAAAGAAGGGGAGAAAAGACTCAGCAAAATAATATTTGCTTTGCGGGCTTCCTGTGTTGGACGCACGCGCGCCAAAAGTGGCGGGAAAATCAACGAATCACAAACGCTTCCCTGACAGACACTAAGCACTCTAAAGTTTAAACCTTACATTTCTTCAATCCGGACATGTCTTACAAGTGTTAAGAAACATCTCAAATCGCTTTCAGTTCCATAGCTGTTCCTGTGAGCTTCATTTCTACAAATTTATGTATTTTTACACCGGATTGTACGAAAAAAATGTTTCTTTGAAACAAATCGAGGCAACTAGCCCGGACATGAATCGGATGATTGTCAAATCACATGCTGGCAAATCGGACACTAATTCATTCTACTGCCGCTTTTCATACGAGACGAGCTCTGAGACCCCGGTTACACGGGTCCGGACGGATTTTTGACCGGGCGAATTCTGGCCCACTTATGGCTTCTGTTCACACGGGTCCGGCGGAACTGGAGCAATTTTTGCACGGAAAAGTGTGCAAGTTTGGCACCTAAGAAAAGCAGGTACAACTTTTGACCGGTACGGTTCCGTTTTCGTATCGGACCCGTGTAAACACCGGAACCGTGCAAGTTAGGAAGGTAGCCCTTTTAAAGGCCCATCACCAACCGAGAGCCTTTGCGGACTCTTAGCCAATCAGAGCACCCAAAAAACAATGGATCAATTTGAAAACGGGGCGCAAAGGCTCCCGGTTGGTGATGGGCCTTTACGGCGAGTTCATGTTACAAAGCGATCAAAATGTTGCACGGACCCGTGTAAACACCTGTGCAATGTGTAACAAAATTAGCACGGTACCTTGTAAACAGGTGTTCCAGGTACAGAATTCGCAAGTTCAAAAATTCGCCCGGACCCGTGTAACCGGGGTCTGAGTCGAGAACGACAAACGTCTTAAATCCCATTTCAATAGAATTGCTTGTTCGGATTTGTTCGTACAGCATGCACTGTGTATTTTTAAAAATTGTCTGGTAGTGTTTAGAAATAAATGGATATTTCACCCTATTACTCTGGTATTATATTATTCACAAATTTAAACAGAAAAAAAAACCTTGATTTACCGAACATTCAATAGCCTGCGTAATCGATATCGATTCTTCAAGTGAGATGTAGTGTGGAATTCCTGAGTCGGGTAATGTATTTCCTTTGAATCCCATGCCGGAGGTTTTATTGATTTAATACCTTACAAAAAAGGCCTTACGCGCGCCAAGGAAGCCATTGCCAAACTGTTTCAATTTCAGGAAAATGCAACTCTAAAATCTTGCTAGCGAAACGCCTTCGTTGACGAAAGGACGTTAATTTCATACAGTGTTTGACAGAGTTAAAACTTTAGAAAGTAATTGTTCTTGCTTTCTCGCTTGATAAATTGTAAACTTGTCGTGTAGAAATTTAATTTCGTGGGTGTCTTGCGTTTCCATTGAATTCTACTTTTGCAGCCATGTAATTCCACGAAAATCTCCCTCGATTTCAGCCAATCAGCCTGCGAGATAGAGTCATAGCATGGGATTCTATAGGATTATTCAAAGCTTCACGAGGCTAGATTCCGCTAAGAAAATAGCACGAAAAAAGCTTTTTGAGTGCTATTTTCGGCGGAATCTACCGACTGGACGCTTTGAATAGACTTGAATCCTATGATATCTCGTCCTCAATTTACACAAAAAGAGATATCATAGGATTCTAGAATAAACATGGATTAATAATACATGTACAGTTGCAGAGTTGTACAATACCTTCTTTGAAGGGGAGTGCTCTTCCTTTCTCTGAAAAATACACACGAAAAAGTAGAATTATTAGAGTAACGAAAAAAGGTCAGATGCCTGTTAACAATGATCTCCTTGTCAACTGTCAATAGACCAAATCGGCTAACGGTTTTTTTTTCTCACTCGACCGAGTGCACGAGTGTATGTGCAGAACTAACAAAAGTAACCACCCAAAGGAATCATCTCATGATCTGAATTGGCTGGCAACAAGATGTAAACACCGTTAGTCGATTTTATCTAATGTCCCGATTGAATTATTAAAAAATTAGGACAAGATGTTGGAAATTGCTGACACTACTAGAACAGTAAAAACAAACGAAATCATAAGCGTGAAGGAGATTTAGAAACGTGGTTTTGATTTTTTTTATTATATTCCTTCTTTTCCTTGACATTTTAACAATTCATTTAACAAGCTACATCAAACGCACGAAAGAGTCTTTTAACAAGATTTCCAAACATCTCCAAGACGTATAAAAAAACTTGGCTTTGCCTTGTTTTTAAACCCAATTTTCGGTTTTTGGAAATGCCGTTCTCAAACTCATTAGTAATTCATCAAGTTTGAACAAAGAAAATCATAAACCTCAGCTCGAAAACTCGATTTGCATAGAATTTTGAGATTTTATCTCTTCTTTTTCTCGGCATTAAATCATTCGTTTGAATAACAGATAGATCTCGTTTTGCGCGCGTGTGTACTGTAATAGATACACAGATGACGTCACAGAATGTCATGGACAAAAAGTACACAACGAGACGCAGTCGAGTTGCGTGACTGTTGTTCATGACATTATGTGACGTCTTCTGTGTATCTGTTACAGTACATACGCACAAAAAACGAGATCTATTTGTTTTATACAACAACAAACAGGGATATTTGTCAACCGTGTATCTGTACTCTTATATCAACATGGCTCTCGGCCAATCAGAGCGCGCGATTTACTAGTGTTGTTGTATAATAAGAAATATCAAAGTTTCGATAGAGTTTTTCATCAGGATTTCAAGCAACTCGAAGTCGGTTAAAGATACTCGGCTTTGCCTTGTTTTTTCAACCCTCTTCTCAGTGTTTGGAAATCCTGATGAAACACGCTCTCTAGTGTTTGATATGTTACTTGAGCTCTAAGCTGCATATATTCACATTCTTAGATATTTTATATTCAGGAGTTACCAACCTTTTTGCTCGGATGAGAAGGGATGTCATCAATTCTGTCCTGTTCATTTTCATCTTTCACTTCCGTCACCATAAAGGGTTCTTCAGTCTGATCTTCGACAGGCTTAAAATAAGATTCAAACAACGTCCATTACGCGTTACTTTTGCAATAGCCTTTTTGCGATAGCTTTTTGTGATAGCTTTTTTTCGGTAGTTTTTTTTGTGATAGCTTTATTGGTGATAGCTTTTTTTGTGATAGCTTTATTTGCAATAGCTGTTTTGCGACAGCATTGTTTGGAGATAGCTTTTTTGCAGTAGCTTTCTGGGATAGCTTTTTGGAGGATATTTGCGATGGCTTTTTTTGCGGTAGCTTTTTTTGCAATAGCCTTTTGGGGGTAGCTTTTTGGGGGATATTTGCAATAGTTTTTTTTTGCAATAGTTTTTTGCGATAGCTTTTTTACTTTAGCTTGTTTGGGGGATAGCTTTTATTGTTATAGCTTTTTTGCGAAAGCTTTTTGTGGTAGCTTTTTGTGACAGATTTTCTGTTGCACATTTTTTTGCAATTAGCTGTTTTCGCAATACCTGCTTCCTCTTGACTGGCAAGGTCTTCTTGGCTGATCTGTGCACAGGCTCGGAACCAAAAAAATCAGCAGCAGATGTCATCTGTTTCTCAGGAGTCTTAGGTTTGACTGGAGTTACTTTCTTGGATTCTTTGCGAGTAGTAGACTTGTGTTTAATAGGAGATTCCTCATCTGGTGACAACAACAGCAATAACAATAGTAATAAGAATCACATGTCTGCAGGTGCGTCTGATTGCATTATCAATAAAGAATGGATGTATTCACCTGACTCGTCAAAATATGTAGCTCTTTTCTTCGATTTTGAAGATTTCTCTTTGCTTCCAGCCACCTCTCTGAAAAAAACAACATAAATCAATAACACTATCAATACAGTATGTACTCCTAAATAAAATGTGTATCTGGTAAATGATTATTACTTTGTTCTACTGTAAATTGTAAGATGCTCAACTTAAAATGGTTATTTCAGTACATACAGTACATGTATCACCAGGGCTCTCAGAATTGTGTGCGGGTGCACAAGCGCATAATTTGGCTTTCTCTGCATAATCCCACATAATCCGAAAAATCCTGCATAGTGCATAACTTCGGAGAATTACTTAAATTAATGTTTGAACAAAATATCATTATTTTGTGTTTATTAAATCGATTATTGCCAAATTTTACTAGTTGAGTACAATAAAATGTTGCACTGACTAGGTAGGTGTTCTATGTTCGGAAACCAGGGGCATCTTAACAGGGCCCGTGGTTTGATGCGCTGGTGCAGAAACACATAATTTGGCTTTTTCCGCATAATGCGCATAATCCGCCGAATCCCGCACAATCGCGCATAATTTCCCAAATTTTTGTGAAAATCATTTAAAAAAGGTATCATTACTTGGTGTTTATCACAAAAGTGATACATTTATTCTGAAATCATCTGTTCAAAACGTCATAACTACTCGTCGGAAATGAAAATAACAAAGCGTTCTATAACGCGTCGCGCTGGGAACTGATGTCAACAAGAAATAAAACACATGTTTGCGTCTTGCAAAGTAAAGAAAAAAGCGGGAGAGGACGCTAACCGCGATAAACACAGTCGACGTTATGCAGTTAACATGATCATAATCACATCACACTAAGCTTTTTCATGGAGCATTTACACGACAGAAACGAGGCTTCTTCCGACGATTGCAGATCGCTCTCGCGAAGGGGGGGTAATTTTGGGAATTACGCACAGAACAACGGCAAACAAGTGCGACGATTTTTTGTTATCATGAGAGATAGTAACGATAGCTCTGATAGTGTGCGTGTAGCTCTCGTGACCGTTCAGTTCATTTCTTAATAGGAGTGCGTTGTTACGATCCTTATGGTATGGAAAAGGTAACGCTATTTTGTAAGAAAGTGAAAAGCTTTATTACAAAGTGAAAACATGTCTACCTGAAAGAAACGTAGCGTTACGTTAGTAAAGCGTAGCAATTTTAACTCATCACAAAGCATTTTAGAAACAAACAAGAGTTGTTGAAGTCAATAGCAGCTATATTCATGTAAGAAAACAGTTGAAAAGAGCAAAATATGTTACAGCACTAGGAAAAAAATATTGCGCAATCCGCATAATTTCGTATTTTTAGCGCATAATTTCGTATTTTTAGCGCATAATTTCAGAAAAAATCGCGCATAATTTCACAAAAAATCCCGCATCAAACCACGGACCCTGTCTTAACTAGTTAAGTGATAAAACCCCGGGGGAGGGGACTCCCATATTGAGCCGGACCGGGTATCTGAGGCACCTTTTAGGATATTCTTGGTTTCACGTGTCACGTGACCAAACTAAAACTCCTTAAGGAGGCTGCCTACAATTTTTTCTGCTCTCCACCACCAAACTTTGTTTGCCTGCTGTTCAGGCTCAAAAACCTGTACCGGTCTGAACTTTCACATGGTTACCCTGGAGGGTTTGAACTTTGTTGTAGTGTGCATTTTGTTGTGATCGGAGTTGCTATAGCAACGTTATAACCACACCCTTGTTTATAATACGCAGCCACCAGACGCGTTGCGCGACCTAAACTTTTAAAATGACACCCCTCACACTAATCCTGAGTAGCTAGCATTAATCACAGCAAGTTTGGAGAGAATTCATTGGGCCGGTTTTATGTTATTCGAACGGACTTTTTCAGGCTCCAAAATGGCAAAGCTATTTATGCCGCAAATATTTCCTTGAAAAAGAATGGCTAATATCTGCGGAATAAGAAATTCTTGCCGCCAGAATAATCTACAAACCCAAGGCAATGTACCAGCCAAATTTCACTTCTTAGAATGCTTCCGATTTTGTTTGGCATGTGTTCAAGGAAACTGCAAAATTTGGGAAATTATATTATAAATCTTCCGTTTGTTATAAAACTTACACTTTTCGCCTCTGACACAAATCTCATATGTAAAAGTTTTTGATACTTCCGTAATTTATTCTTGAATAAACCAAAGACTGTAACCTCCAAGTCTTGAGTTCATTGAAGTATTTTAAGGCACCGAGAAAAAATGCTAAACTTCACTACTCTTTCGGTTTGCTCGAGCCGGTTTTTGACATTATACTTTGTTTTCACCTGTTGTAGCTTTCACGTGTTTTTTCCTGTAATCAGCGAAGCGAACTACATTCCAGCGTGTTGTAGTTTTCATGGCTCAACATTCATACTCTCAAAGCGTAGCGAATAACAATCCAACAACATTTATTATGAACGTTAACTTGATAATGCTGAGCTTTCTAACTCTTTGTCTTTAACCTCCCGCCACTGCCTGGCTGGCAACCACTACTCGCACTCCAATTTATCAGTTCTTCTGCCTTCCTCTTTTTCGATTTTCTCGGAAAAAACATGATAGAAAATCTCTAATACGCTTTGCCGCTTCCCTAGCAAGCATGACGGCAAACTGCGCGGAGAAATCATTGAGCCATAGACACAATGTTTGATTCCATGCTGGAATGTAGTTGGCTGGGAAACCGACTTCAAAGCTACAACAGGTGAAAACAAAGTACAATGACAAAAACCGGCTCGAGCAAACCGAAAGAGTAGTGAAGTTTAGCATTTTTTCTCGGTGCCTTAAAATACTTCAATGAACTCAAGACTTGGAGGTTATCGTTGGGAAGTATCAAAAACTTTTACATATGAGATTTGTGTCAGAGGCGAAAAGTGTAAGTTTTATAACAAACGGAAGATTTATAATATAATTTCTCAATTTTGCAGTTTCCTTGAACACATGCCAAACAAAATCGGAAGCATTCTAAGAAGTGAAATTGGCTGGCACATTGCCTTGGGTTTGTAGATTATTCGGGCGGCAAGGATTTGTTAATTCCACAGATATTAGCCATTATTTTTCAAGGAAATACTTTGCGGCATAAATAACTTTGACATTTTGGAGGCTGAAAAAGTCCATTATTCGAGTAACATAAAATCGGCCAATGAATTCTCTCCAAACTTGCTGTGATTAATGTTAGCTACTCAGGGATTAGTGCGAGGGGTATCATTTTAAAGTTTAGGTCGCGCAACGCGTCTGATGGCTGCTAATTATAAACAAGGGTGTGGTTATAACGTTGCTATAGCAACTCCGATCACAACAAAATGCACACTACAATAAAGTTCAAACCCTCCAGGGTAACCATGTGAAAGTTCAGACTGGTACAGGTTTTTGAGCCTGAACAGCAGGCATACAAAGATTGGGTGTTGAGGGCAGAAAAAATTGTAGGCAGCCTCCTTAAATATGTATAACCCCATAAACAGGGCCAGACATTGCGACCATATGGTCACCAATGTTGACTAAAATTGGGGATTGGCGACCAAAATTTTAAAGCTAGTCGCCAAATGGCACCTCATCTTTCTGAGATCCACGTTTATGTGGCGACTAAATTCCTTTTTGGCGACTAAAATGTTTGAATTGGTCGCCAATGGCACTTAGGGAAAAAAGTAATGTCAGGCCCTGGTATGCCTTTTTATCATGACAATAAACAAATTAATTAAGAACTGAACCCTTTATATATTGCCATATACTTGTTGTTAAGCGAGTTTTAGGTCAACCGAGTAAATATTCATCAAGTTCAGGTAAATATATTTTTAGTAAGAAATAACTGGCAACTTTGCGATTCGGTGCCTTATTTATTTCTCTGATGACATCTTTGAAAAACATCTAGTTCACACACAAATAGCATGGACTAACAGATGAAGGTCAAGCGCTTCTTTTGACCAAATTTAAGGGACTAGTTTTCAAATTAGACCATAACCTCCTGTTAAAAGTTCCCAATCAACTCTTATCTATGTATCATTTTGGTGATGTCACGTGAAATCCAAGAATAGAATGAAAAAACCCTAGTTTGTTTAGAAAATGCTTTTAGGGTGCTTGTGTGCATCATTTTGGTGATGTCACGTGAAATCCAAGAATAGAATAAAACCCTAGTTTGTTTAGAAAATGCTTTTAGGGTGCTTGTGTGCAAGACGATAGGCTGTGAAACTAGAATTTGTATATGGCACTAGACCTAGTGCAGCAGAGATTGGTAATAGATCTTTTTCCAAAATGGCCGCCGCAAATACACATATTGCCTTAAAATTAAACTGACTGAAAATCAAATACTGACACTAGAAAGAGCATCATCACAGATTAGTAATCCTTTACATTTTCGTTATGCCAATGCTATATCGGCTGAGAAATCAGAGTCTGAAAATTGAAAATTTTACAGAGGTTTGTATGACTGGGGGTATGACAAACGTCTGTAAATTTTCACATTTTTAACTTTCGTTTTCTCGGAAGATATTGGATATAATGCAGCGAAATTGTGTAGTTTTACTAAAGTGGTGATGTGTGTTCTAGTGCTGGTGTTCATTTTAAACAAAAATTGATTATAATTTTCGGCCGCCATTTTGGAAAAAGGTCTATTCCAATTCCAATTCTTGGGTTGCAACCATTCCTTTGGGAATTAAACTACAAAAGCACGACGGCCATACTGGTGCCCTAAACAAAGGGAACTAATGAACCTTCTTTTGTTCTATACCACAAGTATGACCCCCAGTGGCGGCACATGCAACCCAAGAATGGCCCTGTATCACTTACATTGCCTCAGATGATAACATTTACCTTATTTTCTGTGGAAGAGGTTCTTCATCTGAATCTAAAAAATAGTATCCATAAGTTCAAACCATAGAACCCTTAACTCATACCCAGGGGTCCTGGACAATTTTTGAAGCATTAAGGAATGAGATGCATGGTATCATGGTCCCTTTTCTACCGAAAAACTACCGACAGCCCAAACTTGCAAATCATAAGCAGAATTGTGCTGGCTTCCTTGCACTATATGGAATTACATTACTTTCAACCAAATTTTTTGGGCACTAAAAAAAGTTTTCTGACAATATTGCAGCAAGCCAAGAAGCAGTTTTTTTTATTTTAAATCCCTGACGACTTCAAAAAACAACAGCATATTTAGTTCTCTTTTTTGCCTTTTCCAGTGTCACCTCGGCCACCATTTTTTTCCATATTTCATCAACATTCTTAGACAAAAACCTTGGTTGCTGTATCTGTCTCAGGACAGATACCATTTCCGACAGACAATATCATCTGATATCTGTCCTGTGAATATGTACCACATGTTACGTCTCTACCAATGAGCGAGTGTTAAAATTGATCACTGGGATATAATATAAATGTTATTTACCAGCTGGGAGGTCATTGAGAAAATATCCATCCCCTCCCCTCCCCCCCGGGCTAATTTGAACGGGCTATTACTGTACCCATTTAATACAGTACCTGTATCAGCAACAACTCCTTTCTTAGAATGGCTGGTCTTTTCTTCTTTGTTTTGATAAATTCTTCCTTATCATCATCACTGTCAGAAAGTACAACTGCCTGGAATAAAAAGTACCAAATGATTGATTCCAGGAAATGTAACATTGTTGCGCAAAGTATACATTATAGAAACAAGGATGGAAGTTTAGTTTCTCATAATAAAGTGTACTGAAACAAATAATTCCTTCGTTTTGTGCTATAATTGAAAGACCAAACATTAGGTGTATTCACCTTATAGGTGAATAGGTGAATATAGCTATGACAAAATGTTGCGACCAATCACCGCACAGACTCACTTGTGTAAATTATACAATAATTATTATTATAAACTTTATTATCTTTTGTTGTCTCATCAGGTGTATACACATCAAATGCTAAAAATGCAGCAGTAATAGATGTTTTGCTTTCAAATTGGTGACAATTCAGGGTTTTTTCTCTGGACCTTAGGAACATTTGTTTGACAAACAATCCTTCCATGAGCTCAGATCAGCCGGATGTCTAGTGCCAGAGTTTAGAAATCTTAAGATTATTTAAGTTACGCAACAAGAAATGCTCAAGGATGTTGTGGGAGAAATACAGTAAATGTATGAGAATGAAGCATGGGCTTTTCTCACATGACAGTCATCTTGAATAAACTTATTTGTTTTTAGCGGAGCTCCATGGAGTTCATTTTTGAACGTCACGGACATTATGGTCCATTTTAATGACGTCATTGATGACGTAAGGGCACGTGACTTTGGTGTAAAGTTCCTCTGATGGTCTTTGAAAGTTTGTCCAAGTTTGGCTTCTATAGAAGCTTCCCTTCGGGAGATATGATGTTTTCTTTATTTTTCTGGTATTAAACCTATAGTGTCCGTCCGTACGTCCGTACGTCCGTGTACACATGGGAACCCTGTGGTATACAAAGAAAAAATATTTCTCCTCAAGGGAACATGCTAAGACAACCATACTTGGGATATTTTGTCTATGCTACAAGGGGGGTGCTGTAGCACGGTCACATGATGTGACGTCATGGATGACGGCTGATGACGGCTGCGCCCGCGATCTCTTACCACAGAAAACCCATGAAACCCGGAATGATGATTGAGACATTCATTTCTCGTGGGAAGGAAGACTAAACTTGGGTAGTGTTGTCTAGGTCACCAGAGGAGTAAAATAAAGTTGTCACGTGATGTGACGTCATCAATGACTTCATCTATGCTTGAAAAATTAATATTTTGTGAAGGGAAGAGTCTAAAACAACTAAACTTGGGTAGTGATGTCTAGGTCACCAGAGGAGTGAAATATAGTGGTCATGTGATGTGACGTCATCGCTGACGTCATCTATGCTTGAAAGATTAATATCTTGTGAACGGAAGGCTGTAAGACAACCAACCAAACTTAGGTAGACTTGTCTAGGTCATGAGAGGAGCAAAACAGCATGGTCACGTGATGTGACGTCATCGATGACGTCATCCTTGCTCGAAAAATTAATATCTTGCAAAGGGAATACTCTGAGACAACCAAACTTGGGTAGAATTGTCTAGGTCATTAGAGGATTGAAACAAAGTGGTCATGTGATGTGACGTCACCGATGACGCCATCCTTGCTCGAAAAATTCATATCTGGTAAAGGGAATACTCTGAGACAACCAAACTTGGGTAGAATTGTCTAGGTCACCAGAGGAACGGAACAAAATGGTCACGTGATGTGACGTCACTGATGACGTCATCTATGTTTGAAAAATTTATTTCTCGTGAAGTGAAGGTTCTAAGACAACCAATTTGGTAGAATTGTCTAGGTCACCAGAGGACTGCAACGAAGTGGTCTCATGAATGATGTGTGCGTCATAGAGACATCAACGATGACGCCAAGCTTTATAAATGGCATAAAATTGACTGGGAGCTCTGCTTTTAGGCAGTGCCTAAATCTATATATTATTTATACTAGAAGCCCCAAACCTTTGCTAAGTTTTCCACATGGAAACTCGTAATCATGATGAGGCTGTGCATGCAAGAACAAAAGATTTATCCAAGATTGTGACCGAGTGATTAAGGCCCATTTTGAACCTTGGGATGGCTGAGAGTTGGCTACCCTGGGCACCAGAGGCTTGAAGCTACAATTGTTTATGGTCACGCTAAGCCAAGACGCTGCGATAGCGGCAGCTTGGCGCGAGGAGTGAAGCAACAAGACTCTGGCCTCACAGCCTTGCTTTTTCAGTTCCGTTAGTACAGAATTTGTACTACGGAGCTGATTCGCTGGTTGTTTATAATCCACAGAAGGTGCTTTATGATGCGTGAGTTGACAGCACGTGATTCTTATTCCAGGCTCGTGATAATCTACGTTTTCAGATTTTCGAACTAAAAACTTCAAAGAAAGACCAAAGAGAGGTTTTATTTTAAGTTTGTTAAACGAAAAGATTGACTTTTGCCGTGGTTCTACGAGTTTGAGTAAAGCTTTTGAGATTTGATTAAATCATCGAAGCGTATCTTGCAAACATCAAACTTTGACAGCTGAGACAAAAGAACTTTGAAACCACACATGACTGGAACTGAGAAAACAAGGCTGTGAGGTCAGAGGCTCCTCGCTTTGCTTGTCAACAAGTAAATGTGCGTTTTGTAAACAAGTGAAGCTTGGAGACTCTGGTACCCAGGGTAAGAGTTGGCATATGTGCTCTTAAAATGTAACTTTTTGTGGGGGAGGGGGGGGGAAGGGGTGTTCTGATAAAAATCACTTGTTGATCAGAATGAAACTCAGTAATATAAACACGAGCTTGCTTTAAATCCAACTCCTTACTTACTCTTTTGGTTTTAGGTTTCTTATCTTGCTTCCTTCCCTTGGATCCCTTCCCGTCTGATGAACTCGACTCGCTACCTTTGCTCGGTTTCTTGTGCCCTCGTTTCTCGTCACTCTTGGTTGACTCGAAGTGCCTTTTACACCATTCTGCTTTTGCTTGGCTCCAGGAGGGCTGAAAAAGCTTCTAATATCCTAAAAAGCAACACACACATGTAAGCTCTGCAGTGCTATTATGGTGTGAGAAGATGAATTTTGGAAATACGAACCATTTTCTCTTGGACATCGACAACATGGATCACCTTCCCGCCATATTTGAACCGGACCTGAGAGCCTGCGATGCGCTCCGCTGGCCTAGTGCCCGATCGGTGCATGCCGAGTGCCGAGAAGTGCCGAGAGCGGCCCGGCGGAGAGACAACCACAACCAGTTCACGTAATCGTACAAATATCCTGTCATATAAAGTTAGTTCGGGCCTAGCCATGGGTAAATAGGGACCAAAGCCGCGGCGTGGCTTAGTTGATGTTCACCCCTAAAACTTGCAGCCCTTTCTTCGGCGGACGTCCGTAAATCGAGGGAAATGTTGTTTTTTTTTTACTGCGGCGCGCTTCGATTACAGTCTACTTCATCACGTTTTGATGAATTACTCAGGTAAAAATACGAAAGCACAAAAAAAAAAAACCTCCGGAAAGACACTATATACGCTATATAATTACATAGTAATAATTAAAATATGTCTGTCCGTCCGTCCGTCCGCCGTCCGTCCGTCCGTTTAGAACGAAATTCCGTCCGTTTAGAACGAAATTTACGTAGCTAGGAGCGCCTGGTAAAACTCCAAAGTTCACCACCTCCCGCTAGATCCGATAAGATTTTAAAGCATGCCATGTGAGAAATATTAGATTATAAGACACAATCTACACGAATGCGTTTTTGCTTTGAAAACGTTTGATACGAAGCGGCTATCATCCACACGTACGTATGATGAAAACGCAACTTTTTAAAAACGCTATCCAAAGTGGATTGTTTACCGTAGCGTATTCGTGGACGACTGAAAACAGAACTTTCCGAAATCAGTGACGAGCTGCGCATGCGTTGCACATGCGCAATAGGGCGTATTACCGTTTTCAAAACCATACCCGAGCTCCCCGGCTCGTCTGCTCGCAGAGGAGGCTCTGGGGACATCCATTTGAGGGCCGTCGCTGATTGGCTGATTTTGAGCATGGGAGCATCCGCTGAAAGTTCTCTCAACGGTTTTGCATTATTAAATCTCGCGCATGCGTCAGTGACTGTCTGTTTGGCCTCCTCAATCTCGTACCCAGAGCCCGTCATCTTTTGGCCAGCGGCAAAGATTCAGGGCTCTGGGGAATCGATTTTTTTAAAACCCAGATTCTGGGTTTCCGGTTTGATTGTCGTATGAAAGTTCGTTACGTTTTTGACCTACCACGCATGCTCACAAATCGGATTCCCCCAGGGCCCTGAATCTTGCCGCTGGCCAAAAGATGACGGGCTCTGGGTACGGTTGTTTGGCCTCCTCTCCAAGTGGTCAAAATTTCAAAGTCATAACCTAGTCTACCTACTTCAGAATTGCGGTCGTCAAAGAAAAATTGTAAGCAACCTCCTTTGACTTCTGCACATTGTTTGTTGGGATTTAGCTGAGAAAACTACGCTGCTAAATTAAAATTATTCAGCTTGTCTCTGGCCGTAGCAATGAGATTGCAATTATTCGTTTGGAATAAAGCTGAACAAATCAAAGGTTCCTTTTAACTCAATGTGAGTTTTAAGTAATAGTTCGAATAAAGCTGAATTAAGCGATTTAATACCGTAATGTTTGTTATTGACTTCACTTAGTACATGAGCTGTGCTTCGCTAGCGACTGTCGAAGTGAATCGCGCGCTGTATAGCCCTTCTAGAAGAGAAAAAACTTAAATTATATTGCGGAGAGAGGGGTGAAAGAGAAATCGCTAATAACGGGATCAAAACTCAAAATGTCCCTTATAATAGGATGACATAATAAAACTTTATTGATTGCCACTGTTTAAAATTTGTTGAGTTACGTCTCAGACACATTAATCATTAATAACAAATGTTTGTTTGATGGTTAAGAGATTGCACTTTGTTGATTTGCACATGCACCTGCCCGGGGGATGGAGGGGGGACTCCCATATTTTTTGGTCGGGGATGATCGTCGTATCTTATAGGGATTAAAATCAAGGGGTTTGGTTTCTTCTAGGTGTGATCTTGATATTAAAAAAAAATTAAGGAGATTTGGTATCTTTTAGGGCCGAAATATGTGTCCAAATTGTTTTGTCTCATGATGGTGTTTCTTAAAACCTTGTTAAGAATTAAAGAGAGATTACTCGATGAGATAAATTAGGCAACATTAAAAGCAGCATTTTAGTCAAACATGGAAATTTCTTGATCGGTACCTTTTACCTGTTACCTGTCTCCTTCGCGTCTTTTTGGCACATAAGGCCTCATCTTTTAGGATAACATCTTTTGGGTAACACATTATGTGAGCCACGCCATGTTTGGTATCTTTTAGGGGTGAAGCTGAAAATTCCCGATAATCGTCCCCGACTAAAAAAATACGGGAGTCCCCCCTTCCCCCGGGTGCACCTGTCACTGGAAACTTAATCCCCACCAATGCCCCATACTTCCCCGGGGTGGGGCTGGATGGGGGTTTCAAGTGACAGGTACATTATCATTTTGCACGACGTAATATATTTGTGAAAATCAACACTTTTTCAACTTTGAGCAACGAGGGTTTGACACTGTTACAGCCAAAACCATGATTCCCCCAGTGACTTTTCATAACGCGGTTTGATTTTGCTTTTCCGCCAAAGAGGAGTAAAGAAGAGCTATGATGAATCCGCCAGACACATTAATTACAATTGTTTGTTTGGAACAAAGCTGGGCAAATTTCAGTATATAATTAAAAATTGCAAAAAATGGCTAGAAATAATGTGTGACGGTGGCAAAATCTTCAGTACTCCGAGGTGATGAGAAGGCAAAGTCAGTTCACTCCGCCAAACATGAAGATTCTTTGTGGCATTCTTGCTCTCATAGCCGTTATCGCACAACTTGCCTTTGCAGGTCCGGCTACAGGTAATAGCTCCTGTATGCTGCCGCTTCAGCATGCCCCACCCCTGCTGTATATTAGCGGATGAGAAAGCAACCCATCCAAGCAGGTTCAGGTTAAAGTTCAGTTTTATTGTGCACTATTTTTGCTTGTTTAAATTATTTACAGTAGAAGAGAAATACATGAAGAGAAAAAAGAGCATTACAATCAGATAGGAGAAAAGTTAAGGTGCGCAGTGACCATAGTAGCTTAAGCTTTCGAGATGGTCACTGCCACTACTAATACCGAGGCTAACAAAGTCATATAAAATTGGAGAGAGAAAAAAAAGAAAGAAAAGATATAGTGGCCGAAACGGAACGGTCAGCGATTTACGAAAACATCGCAGGCTCTTATTTTTGCATGTACACAGTCAATCACAGTCCGTCTTGGATCACTGAGCCCGCTTCGACCTCCACATCAGGAACTACAAAAAGTTGTTGCATTTTGACGCCAGACATCCCCAAAAATACATTGATAATCACAGAGATTGATCTGGATTCTTTAAAGAGGTAAACAGTTAGAGATGCAAGGAGACAAAAGGAACTGAACTAATAGGGAAATAGGAAAATATTTGCCAACTATCGCAAGCTGGGCTCCTCAAAAGGTATATATTTATTATAAGTATAAATCATGCGGTAAGAAGCGGGGGTGTACGATTGGAGTTCCGCTTTTAGGCATTGCCTAAATCTATATATTGTCATTTATTCTCTATACTATGCTTCATATTGGCCGTATTTATACTAGGAGACGACTAAGCCGTCCAGATGGCCTTAACATGTTTCGTGGGACGTCTAGTATAAATTCGGAAGTGCGTTTAGGACGACCGTAGACTAGCTAAGCGCATATAGTTCTCTTGGAAAAGTGAATTCTGAAAAATGAAGTGTAGAGTTTTGAAATAAGCTTCGCAATTTGCGGTAACGCCGTCTCGATTGAGTCGTCTCGTCTTTAAACTAGACGCCAAAGCCGTCCGGCAAGATAAGGTCGTCTATAAAGGGCGTCTGTTGGATGCCCTTAATTTCAGACGGCTAAGTCGTCCGACGGCTAAGACGTCTGCTACGTTTCGCGACTTTATACTAGACGGCTAAGCCGTCTGAGGTGGCTTAAGGTCGTACAGACGGCGTAGCCGTCTCTAGTATAAAAAAGGCCAAGGGCTTTAGATTTGTTGTAGTCATTGCTCGACGCGGGAGTTTCAGTATAGTATAACAATATTATTATCTATCACAGACAAAGAGCCGCCCAAAGTGGTATCTTGCCCTTCCGACATTGTCAAAGTGAGTCGCCTAAGCACTGTTCGAGTATTGTGGAAGCCCCCAAGATTTACGGACAACTCGGGGGTGCCTCCCATGATCGACGCTAACAGGCGTGTTGCTGACCGGCTTACCGTGCCTGGTGTCTACGTCGTCAAATACACCGCAACTGACCAATCCGGAAACGTGAACGAAGAGTGCTCTTTTACCATCACACTCAAAGGTACTGCGTCGGCGTAGCGTTCTCGTACAGTTTAAATTAGATTTAGATGAGTCATTTGCGGATATCCTGCGCACACCTGCGTATCACCCCCCTCCCCCCATACCCCTACGACTACCCCCCCTCCCCTCCCCACACATACTACACAGTGCACCCAGAATAACACATCCAACGAGTCTTCTTGAATTACAAGTGGCCCAGTGCGCACTTGTTCATGCAACACTTAAGGCCTGTTTACACAGGAGGGCCAGCGGAGGGCCAACTCGCTTACCGGACTAAATTCTTCTTTACGTTCACATGGTATAAACCTTCCCGCCTGCCACGTGACACAAAAGATGGACTCAAATGTTTAGACGCTCACCGACCGCATAAGGTCACATGCAAGGCGCGTAGTTGAGTCATAACCATTTGCTCTAGTAGGCGGCCAAACAACAGCTATGCTTTAGCTACACCGTGCTGAAGAGACCCAAAAAGGTTGAAACACATGTCAGCGGTTGCTTATTGACTTCCTGTTTGAACACTATCACTGCGTCCTGTTAAGGTGTCAGCCTTTGCTTTTTCTATTCTCGTGCCCAAAGTTCGTCATCTCGCGGGGGAGGCTCTGGTGACAGCCACCGACGCATTCTCAAAAGATAATGGTGGTTTTATGCCTCACATTACTTTGAGAGTGCTCAAGCCAAAGGCACTGGTTGAAAAGACGACAAGGAAATGAATGGCAGTGTTATTTCGACAGATACGTTTTATAAAGCGAGATAATACTACTCAAGCGCGCTATTTCAGCCAATGAGCGAAGGCCCTAAAATGGATGTCAACAGAGCTTCCCCTGCGAGACGACGAGCCGGCTCTGGGTTCGAGAATGTTCCTCTTCTATATGCTATTCTCCAAGTATTATGCTTTTCCACAGTTCCAACTTGTCCCAAGCTCTCCCCTCCTAAAAACGGTGCTATAGCATGCTATGATAACAAGGGATATTCTGTGTGTGGGGTTCAGTGCCAAGACGATTATGATTTCTCCGCGAGACCTGCATCTGCTTATTACTGTCGTGATGGGAAATGGCACACCTGGCCTACTATCCCCATTTCTGTGCCAGATTGCGCAGGCAAGTTTTCCCACTGTTCATTTGGAGGCAACTGCGCCATTGCGGAACGCCACCTATGCCAGGGAAAGACATGCGTGTAGATAGGAATTTGCCACGATTTTTTGTGATTGCTCAAACTACCCCCGGGGGGGGGGATTCCCCTATTTTTGGGGCGGGGGTGCTCGTCGGGAACTTTTGATTTTACCCCTAAAAGCTACCTAAAATGGCGTCGCTTAGTTGATTTTGACCCCGAAAAGGTACCTCGTAATTTTCTCTTGTATTTTTTCCGAGCGAACTACGTCTGAAATTCAGGCTTCAAATCAGCGTCATTTGCTTGATTTGCTAGAACGGACCCCTAACTGGTACCTATCTGAAAAAAACGTTTTCAAATTTTACCCCTAAAAGGTACCAGAGGCCTCATATTAAACCCTAAAAGGTACGACGAGCACCCGGGAAACTACCTAACCAAAAACCTGACCCTTAAGGTTACCCTAACCCAACCTGAACCACGTCGACCAATCATAATACCTTAAAATAAAGGTTGTATCATATCATATCTTAGTATAACAAGAGAAAATGACGTCTGTTATCTTTCGTTCCCGTCACAGAGTGACGGGTCCTTTTCTGGTCTTAGTATAATTACTCGAGTATTTATAAGAATTTCCGCGCGCTGATTGGACGAGAAACTCGATCGTTTTCTCTCGCTATAACCACCTACAGGTGATTATAACATTGAAAGGATTGGGAGTGCGCGCGCGAGTTTTGTTATGATTGTAAAAAAGTCCAACAAAAGAAGTATTTTGTCTAAAAACCTTATGATTAACTAATCTCAAAATCAATTCTTGTTTGTTTTTATCGCTAGTCCTGTTCTTCGTTTTTATCTTTATTTCTTTGCAGTGAGACGGAAGAACAAAATGATGCCTCCTGAATTTTATTACAGCGGCGACGCCGAAGATCCCTGCGTGCAGAGCAAAATCAAGAAGAATTATGCCAAGCACCTTAAAAACTTTTCCCTTGTACCGCCTTTCTTTTGTGTCGTTTTTCCAGATTGTAAGGCTGAAAATTTTGCTGTGTATCATTGAAAGGGTGCATAATATTGCAAAAGGAATAAATAAAGCAACTGTTTCAGCTTTTGTGACCTTGATATTATTCTTTCCGTTCGGTGGGGGGGGGGGGACAAGGACCCTGGAAATTCCAATGGGAAAGGGTCTAGGTGAACCCTGGAAATTTAAGGGGCGGGAGAGGGGTCTACCTAAGCCCTGGAAATTCCAATGGGAGGGGTCTAGCTGAACCCTGAAAATTCCTAGGGGGAGGGGTGCAAGGACCTCTGGAAATTCTAGGGGGGAAGGGATCTGTCTAAGCTGTGGAAAAGGGTAGTGTTTAGGCAACCTGGAAATTCCAAGGGAGGGGTGTTCAAATTCCAGGGGAGGGTTTTCAGAACTCCAGGGACCGGTTCCTGAAAGGTTGGATAAAGTTATCCATGGATAAAAGTTATCTGTTGTATAGGTTTTGTTCAGGATTTATCCGTTGGATAAGCGTTTATCCACTGATAACTCTTAACTGGCCTTCAAGGAACCGGCCCCTGGAAATTCCAGAGGAAGGGGTCTTCAAATGGGAGGATACTCAACCTCCAGGTGTGGAACAAAAAATGCTTCATGCAGCCGTTAAATCCTAGACCGTTCTAAATAGCAAGGTGCCGAATCCTTGGGTGCATTTCTGTATACTACATATATCATGACGTCGTGCGTGGATGTATTTCTGTATTATAATGCAACCATTTTTCCGCCCAAGGTGAAATGGGGTTTATGTTCGTGACGCCGATCATATCAGCTAGGCATTGAAGATGTCGGCACCAAGTGGATTAAAGATGTGTCTTCTTGATAGGGGAGTAGTGATGAGTGTATTTTTCTCTGTACATTACATATATCATGACGTCACCCTTTGTATATTTCTGCATATTACATATATTATGACATCATCCTTGGGTGTATTTCAGTATATCAATGTCATGACGTCATGCGTAAGTGTATTTCCGTATGTTACAAATATGTTGTCAATGAGGCCCGTGTTGGTGATAGATCTGGAATTTCATCATCCTTGGGTGTATTTCTGTATATTACATATAACATGACGTCATCCTTGGGTGTATTTTAGTATATCAATACCATGACGTCATGCGTGAGTGTATTTCTGTTACAAGTGTGTTGTCAATGAGGCCCGCCGTATTGGTGATAGATCTGGAATTTCATCATCCTTGGATGTGTTTCTGTTATTACATCTATCATGACGTCATCCATGGGTGTATTTCAGTATATCAATACCATGACGTCATGCGTGAGTGTATTTCTGTTACAAGTGTGTTGTCAATGAGGCCCTCCGCGTTGGTGATAGATCTGGAATTTTATCATCCTTGGGTGTATTTCTGTATATTACATATAACATGACGTCATCCTGGCGTAGTTCAGTATATTAATATCATGACGTCATGCGTGAGTGTATTTCCGTATGTTACAAGTGTGTTGTCAATGAGGCCCGTGTTGGTGATAGATCTGGAATTTCATCATCCTTGGATGTGTTTCTGTTATTACATATATCATGACGTCATGCTTGGGTGTAGGTTCAGTATATATTAATACCATGAGTCATGCGTGAGTGTATTTCTGTTACAAGTGTGTTGTCAATGAGGCCCGCCGTGTTCGTGATAGATCTGGAATTTCATCATCCTTGGTTGTATTTCTGTATATTACATATAACATGACGTCATCCTGGCGTAGTTCAGTATATTAATACCATGAGTCATGCGTGAGTGTATTTCCGTATGTTAAAAGTGTGTTGTCAATGAGGCCCGTGTTGGTGATAAATCTGGAATTTCATCATCCTTGGGTGTATTTCTGTATATAACATATAACATGACGTCATCCTGGCGTAGTTCAGTATATTAATACCATGAGTCATGCGTGAGTGTATTTCTGTATGTTACATGTGTGTTGTCAATGAGGCCGTGTTGGTGATAGATCTGGAATTTCATCATCCAGGCTGGTTGTCACGGTGAGTTTCCTAGGCCTGTTACCATAGTTACCATTGCTTGGCCCGCTAATACTTGTGCTACCCTGTTTGGTACTGCATGGTCCTGGTGTTGTGTTTTTCGTGGTTTTGTTGCTACGAGTACTACTGGTTGTGCGCATGCGCTTGAATGCCTCTCGGTACATCTTCAGCACGCGTTTGTTCAACACGTAGGACGCCATGATGAAAAATCCTACGTAAGAGAAACAAAATGGGATGGAAACAAGCCTTAATCTGATGCAATTATACATGATCAAATATCCCTCTTAAGGGCCGGTTTACATTTTCGATTTTTGCTACATTTGTCGCGGCGATTTTTCTCGCGCGAGTTGCAATTCCAACTATCTAGCGTAAACGAGATGCAAATCCGGTGCGATTTCTGTGCTCTCGTTTCTTCAAATCGCATCAAGTTGAGTTTCGAACATGTTGGAAACCTCCGCGATATCAAGTGACAAAAACGGTGACGTTTTCGTTTTGTAAATGCTATCTTTAAAGGCGTGCGCGATCGGACGAGAGCCCTCTACACACGTGGCGGGCTTCCTGTGGTTAGTGCGCGCACCTTGTTTTGAGGCTTGTTTTTTTTTTGGTTGGAACTTTTTTTAGAGCTTTCGTCTACATTAAGAGTCCACAGGTCCCACAAAAATGAGAGTATGTAGGAATCCCATGCAAGTGTGCGCGCTAGCAGCAAGGCGAGCCAACAATATTCCCGGTTTTACAACCATTCTGTCCGTCGAATTATTGTCGGTGTCCGTCGTTCGGTTTAGTGCCGGACGGTCGGTCGGTTTAGTGCCGGACGGTCGGTCGGTTTAGTGCCGGACGGTCGGTCGGTTTAGTGCCGGTCGGTCGGTCGGTTTAGTGCCGGTCGGTCGGTCGGTTTAGTGCCGGACGGTCGGTTTAGTGCCGGACGGTCGGTCGGTTTAGTGCCGGACGGTCGGTCGGTTTGAACCTACCTTGTAAACTGTTGAATGCAACGAATGCGTACCACACAAACGAGGTGGCCTGGGTAGCGGCAATATAGCCGAGTATCCACGTGACTCCCATTCCTGACGTCATCTTTAGACAGATGATTGGCAGGTTAGGTTGACGACGCTGATTGGTTACTTTACTGGTTTGCTGTAATTTTAAGATAAACAAATACCTGAAGTTGAGTCAATCCGTTAACATTAAAACGCAAGGCTCTCGTATCCCACATGGATATTAAGAGGATATTAACAAAGCGCGAGGTCTGTGCGGGAAATATCAAACCAAGGTCTTGCAGTACGGACCGAGCGATAGCGAGCTCTGTATAGAAAGACCGAGTGAGGTTAAATAATTCGTTGATTATATGGCTCATTAAATTTGAATTATACTTTGTCCGATTTCCGGTCTTTGACGGTTTTTCTTTCGTTCACACGCGCGCCGAGCGTTATTTTTATCTTCTTGTTTAATTCAGTATTTTTTTAGATTTTGCACTTTCCTGTACTTTTTGCAGTAACTTAAGCAGAGAAAACTTTGAAGCGAAACAAGCTAGCGTAAAAGAATTGCGCAAAACACAAAACAGTCGTCATCGGGATACGGAGTGAAATACGGAAAAGTATAACCCGTGGGCAATGTGCAAAACACGGCCGTGCGCCAGCCAATCAGATCACACGAAATTGTCAAGTCATATAATAATATCCCATACCATTCTATCTATTATCCCATACTGACCTTACGCACGCCTCTTATGTGCCACATCGTGTGAAGCAAAGCGATCGTGTTGTACAGCAAGATTAACGCCACTGGCGCCGCCATTACATACAATATCGCATCAGGATTGTTAATAAAACAAAGATCTCCGCTACCTACAACACAATCATCCAAAACGTTCTTTAGTGATACAACTTGAGGATTACATCTGTTTCAACTTGAGGATTACAGCTGTTTCAGGTAAACGCGACCCAGCGCGTTCAAAACATTTTTTGGGAGTTGGGTTTTTTCTGCGACTTCAATCAAATCGGCTAGTGCAGTGAATTGGCTTCTGTCGCGACAAGTCTTGCAAGGGAAGCCAAACAAATGCACTGGGCAATGATTTGATTGGCTCACACGGATTGCATTGATTGACAACGCAGAAAACCCAACTGCCAAACTCCAAGAATCTGACAACGGCGAAGTCGCGTGTTACCTGAAACAGCTGTAACTTGTCTAATTTTCAAGAGACTCGATCAGACACAGCTGAAAGCCGATTTACGAAAATACGAAATAAAAAAAAAACATTTTTAACCACATACCATTACTACATATGTACGTTATCGCACGCACGCAGCGACGGCATAGAAAGAAAAAAGAACAACGCTTTTTTGTCATAATTCTTTTTCTTGTGTGGTTTTAGCATAATAACTCAAGTCCGACAAAAACTTTCTTGTGCTGATTGGTCAAGATTAATTAATCCTATTTTTATCGAATTTTTCTTGTCAAAAATTAGATCTCATTTTGTGTACCAAGATCCCGTCATCTTTTGGCCAGCGGCAAAGATTCAGGGCTCTGATCGACGGAATCCGATTTGTGAGCATGCGTCGTAGAACAAGATCATACAGAAAACATAACGAACTTTCAAACCGCCAATCCAAAATCTCTATTTTTAAAAAATCGATTTCCCCAGAGCCTGAATCTTGCCGCTGACAAAAACGATAACGGGCTCTGGATAAGAGATTGAGTGTAAGTGTACTGTGTTTTGTGACATCACGTGATTACCATAATCACGTGTTTAACATACCATAGCCCATACGCCAGGTCCTTGTGAAGTCGACACTAAGAGATGCAATCACTATGACCAGCGGTGCTCCCCATGAATATGTAGCATATCTGACGTAATTCCCAGCGAAGCATCCTCGCGAGGACCCTGATCTGTTACTCGGACCTAAAGTGCGAAAATCGTTTTGTTATCAAAAAAACTATACGTTATGGGCTTCCTGTGTTGCACGCGCGCGCGCCAAAAGTGGCGGGAAAAAATCAGCCAATCACAAACGTTCCTCTGACAGACGCTAAGGATTTGTGAATTTTTCTACGGATTCACGCAGGTTGCCAGTTTTGGCCTTCATGCCAGATAAATGTTTATGTTTCCCATTTGTGTTGACTAAGGAAAACACTAACAGACCTTCCACGTGAGGTAAGGGAGATTTTCCAACGAAGGCGCTTTGCAACGGCTGTCAATAGACAATTTTTGGCGAGAATAGTGCGTGAAAACAATCGTGCATACGCTGTATTATCACACAGCAAACCCATCAATCGCAGCGCGCTTCAGCCACTCCGTTCGACATTAGAAGACGATTTACAAGTAGAACTCTCTAAATCAACATCTAAAAACAAAGTTTCAGATTTGATTTACCAAATTCAATCGAGAACATTGTTCTGTATTCTCTAAATCAGCCGATGGAAATGGATTCTTTCTCTGACTTGGTAAGTTGCTATACTGTCAAAATGGCGGCTGACACAGGCGCTATGAAATCAGACGCATTCTCGTACCCAGAGCTCCCCGGCTCGTCACCTCACCCTCCCTCGCGAGGTTACGAGACGAGGAACTCTGTATTCGAAAATTGTGAAGGCTCCATTCTCTTACCCAGAGCTCCCCGGCTCGTCTCCTCGCGGGGGAGGCTCTGTTGACAGCCACTGACGCATGCGTGAGATTTGATACAAAGCCGTTGAGAGAATGATCTTTCTGCGCATGCACAAACGTTCAAAACCAGCCAATCAGCAAAGGTCCTCAAATGGATGTCACCAGAGCCTCCCCTGCGAGCAGACGAGCCGGGGAGCTCTGGGTACGAGAATGGGAAGGCTCTGGTGACATCCACCGCCGAAGCATGCGTAAAAGAAAATGCCTCACAAATACTTTAAAGCGTTCAAGTCGAAGGCATAGGTTGAAAAGACGACTGGGAAACGAATGTCAGTTATTTTGACAGACACGTTTTTATAAAGCGGGATTAAGCTACTTTTATGTACGCGTGCGCGCCATTTCAGCCAATCAGCGAAGACCCTCAAATAGATGTCACCAGAGTCTCTCCTGGGAGGCGATAGAATGGATCAGACGTATACCTTGTCTTCTTGTGAACGTCCAATGTAAGTCAAACGCCATGGAATTCATCCAGCAGAAGGCGCTGAGAATTGAGTAGTGCAAGCACACAGCAATTCCGACACACAATGCGCGCGTATCTGACTGATTGACCAGGAAATAAAGTAAGTGGTAGACCAACATGGTGGCGGCCAGGGAGAGGACGATTTGACCAGGAACGTTCCGCATTTCGGATAACACCGTGTAGGAAAATATTAGTACCAAGAGCGACACCACACTCAGACCACAACCTGTCAATAAAACACGGGTAAACACGGCGTTATTCGACATTGTTATCTAGACTTCGTATACACACTCGAGTAAATAAAACACGGGTAAACACGGCGTTATTCTCGGTTTTCATGTGACGTCATCGAAAAGCTAACTTCTAAACCAAGAGACCTACAGAGATGTCCTTTCTGTGATGAATATAACTCTATTCAAGGATTTGTCACACCAAATTTCGGCACCTTTTGCCAAGTAGTTGTCGAGATATCGCCAAAGCTATTTACGTCACGCAACACCAGTCACGTATTTTGAACTTACCGTATTTCACTCGATTTGCACCGTTCTTACCTTTTTGGCACGTCAGTATGTTGTAAAAGTTCATATCTTACCATTCTGATACTATTCTTATAATTTGGATTGAAAAAAGCGCCGTTTTGGAGACCCGATTAATTGGCCGCCATTATGGAGCCCCTCTGCTGGGGCTTCAACATGGCGGCTCCATACAATTACTGTACAAAATGGCGCACATTCACTTGCTAATATCTCGCTCGGAAAGTGACCAATTGGCCTTAAATTTACCCAGGAAACATAATTTTGTATATTCTGTATATTTCTATTAGGCATCCCGTGTTTAGAAGTTAATTTAGAGAAATAAATTTCGTCACGTGACAAGTGAAAACCAAGAATTCGACATTGTTATCTAGACTTCGTATACACACTCGAGTAAATAAAACACGTAAACACGGCGTTACGCAACATTGTATAGCTTGCTTGCAGGCGTTGGTTTTTATCGCGAAAACCCCGAAAACCCCAGAATCCGTAGTCGTGGCCGCCATCTTGGACCCCTCCCCCTCACTTTGTCACTCGCTCCAGGCATTTCCGGCGCGCGTCCAAGAGTCCAAGATGGCGGCCACGACTACGAACTCTGGGGTTTTCGGGGTTTTCGCGATAAAAACCAACGCCTGCAAGCAGGCTAAACATTGTAATACAGTCGAAGCTCTCTGAAATAACAGCGTTTATGTGACGTTTCAAACGGGGTTTCGGGAAAATGGTCGTTATGGGAGCTGGTCGCTTACGAGAGCGGTCGCACAGAGAGCTTCGACTGTACATCTAGACTTCGTGAACACAGACTCGAGTAATTCATAAAACACGTATGAACACGGCAATTCTCCATATTGTTACCTAGCCTGCATTTCCACCGGAGTCAATAAAACGGTTCTATCAGGCGTTACTCCACGTCTTGCGTCTACCCTCACTAAATAGAACACGTGCTGACACGTCACACACGACGTTACTCAGTCCACATTGTTATCTAGCCTGCGTCTACACTTGAGTATGCAAAACACGTGTAGACACGGCGATATTCCACATTGATATCTAGCCTGTGTTTACACTTGAGTATGCAAAACACGTGTAGACACGGCGATATTCCACATTGATATCTAGCCTGTGTTTACACTTGAGTATGCAAAACACGTGTAGACACGGCGATATTCCACATTGATATCTAGCCTGTGTTTACACTTGAGTATGCAAAACACGTGTAGACACGGCGATATTCCACATTGTTATCTAGCCTGCGTCTACACTTGAGTATGAAAAACACGTGTAGACACGGCGATATTCCACATTGATATCTAGCCTGCGTCTACACTTGAGTATGCAAAACACGTGTAGACACGGCGATATTCCACATTGATATCTAGCCTGTGTTTACACTTGAGTATGCAAAACACGTGTAGACACGGCGATATTCCACATTGATATCTAGCCTGTGTTTACACTTGAGTATGCAAAACACGTGTAGACACGGCGATATTCCACATTGATATCTAGCCTGTGTTTACACTTGAGCATGCAAAACACGAGTAGACACGGCTATATTCCACATTGATATCTAGCCTGTGTTTACACTTGAGTATGCAAAACACGTGTAGACACGGCGATATTCCACATTGATATCTAGCCTGTGTTTACACTTGAGTATGCAAAACACGTCTAGACACGGCGATATTCCACATTGATATCTAGCCTGTGTTTAAACTTGAGTATGCAAAACACGTGTAGACACGGCGATATTCCACATTGATATCTAGCCTGTGTTTACACATATGCAATACACGTCTAGACACGGCGATATTCCACATTGATATCTAGCCTGTGTTTACACTTGAGTATGCAAAACACGTGTAGACACGGCGATATTCCACATTGATATCTAGCCTGTGTTTACACATATGCAATACACGTTTGAACACGGCGTTATTCCTATTGATATCTAGCCTGCATGTAAAACGGTTTTGACAGGCGTTATTCCACATTCGCACACAAGCGCCATCTTGGATTTTTCAGCCGATTTATTCAGCATGGAAACGAGGCCAAGCACTCTGCTATTAAGGCATGGCTATGGAAGGAAAAGCGTAGGGGGTGGTCTATATTTAATGCATTTACTCAGTTCTTTACGACACTTAATTCATGTTACAGAGCACCCAGTACTTAACAAAGTTTGAGTATCGTTTCTATGACAACCTGGAATGTGACCTTTGAACCTCATTTTAACGGAATTTTAAAAACTGCCCCTGCTGACAGGGAAAATGCATAAGAGGCAAAAAATAAATTAGTGGAAAAAATAACTCTTACCTTGGTGTTTGTAAATCTAATTGGAAATGGTGCACAACACACATGGATAAGAAGTTATCGAAGGGTATCGAATGTCACATTGTCCTAAAATAGGATTCCCAATGGAGAAGTCAACTTTTCCAATTAGATCAACAATATATACCCAGACTTAAGTCACTTGTCACTTAAACATTTTAAGGATTTAAAGCCTTTCCCTGTCCGCAGAAGCACTTTTTAAAAAACCGTTACCTTCGAGTTCAAAGGTCACATTTAAAGTTGTCATAGAAACAGCAACCAAAATTTACATATTTTTCAACCCCCCACGGGCTGAAAAACTTTAAATAACCGAACAGTTGAAAGCACTTGAGATAGACACCCCTAGGTTTTATGACAATTCGTTTGTCAGCCATGCCTTAATGGTGCTGAGCAGGGCGCGGGTTCTGTTCATGTTGGAAATCGAAGTCTGATGCTGGGATTTGGGGTACAAAAGTTGACCAAGCTACCAAAAAGTACTCCTTATTTGTTTAAGAACCAAAAAGTTGACTGGCTCATTGTTTTTTCTGCTTTGCCGGGTCATTCTGGAAACAAAATGGCGGCGCGTGACAAAGGCGAATTGGTAACAAGCCTGCGTGTACACTACAGTTTACAAACCACGTGTGAACAGGACGTTATTCCACATTGTTTTCAAGCCTGCATGTACACTCGAGTATATGCAACACGAGTAAACACGGCGTTATTCCACATTTATAACATTATTATATCCGGGCTCAAAGGACATTGACCCGAGTCTATGGGCGCTTGTAATGGTCACCATAAATTCTGGCTTTTGTACTCAATCCTCTTCAAAATTAATAATAATCAGAAACATATAAGTGAGTTGAAACGTGTAACACACATACATTGCTTTAGTGCCAAGCTGCGGAATATTCGCAGAATAAACAATTGAACTGATTTTGAAAATAATGTTGTTGAAAGACTTCAAGATGTTGAATGTTAGTATATTATCACTTTCCACTGTTGCTCTACTTTATTTAAGCGAAAAATGAAATATTATGCAAAGAAAACCTGCTTGGGTTAGCAGTCGAGAGTTCATTATTGACCAAATATGGTCATAAACTCGATACGAATAATCCGAAGCTTGGTTCACCGTTACATGTTTCAACTAAGTTATGTGTTTCTGTAATAATGTAGTCGATGTTCTTGGGCGTAAATATGTTGTGAGCCTTTCTCAGTGCTCATTTTATCCCTCGCTGCACTTGCAGCCTGAGTCGGACCAAAACGTATGTTATCTAGCCTGCGTTTACTCTCTTTATAAAGAGCTTTTCAAAAAATAATAATTTGCTGTATTTAACAGGTCGTTTACCTGTGACTGATAGTAGTGTGAGCGTATTCATGTTATACCGTGGCTTGCGTGATCCCGAGGGAAGGACCTCGTACCCCTTGGTGAAGTTGCTACAGACAAACATCGTCCCGTTGACCCGTAGGTATGTCCCTTTAGGGTAATGCTTGTTATGCACCTGTCAAACAGAACAGATCAACAGAAGTAATTTCTTAATGCCTGCAGTAACACTAAGGCCTACTCTGGGGCCATATCTCGCCTATATCTCGCCTTATCTCGCAGCTCCTAATTGGTACAATCTCGTCTTTCAATTGGACCATTTTTCCCATCTCGCCTGATCTATAGGGATTTCCTAATAAGGAAGTTTTGTAACGTCAGCAATACCCAGCGTGCAGTGGTTCACTACAGGGTGCTTCAGCAACAGTTTTTGGGAAAATGTCCCTAATAGAGTGAATTTCAGATGTGCGTCGCAAGTAAGACAGACGTATGCGGCCCCTGCGTTCAGCAGTGGCAGATCCAGGGGTGTTCGACCCCCCCCCCCCTTCCTTGCGTTATTAAGAACACACATGACCAAGCTTGGCATATATTCACGTATCAGTATTTGAAGGAGTGACGAAAGAATCGGAACCCCCCTTTGAAAAATCCTGTCACTGCCACTGTCCTGATTTGCCAGTGCTAATGTTCCTAAAAATAGACACTTAAAGGGAGCCTGTCATTATACGCGCATGTTCCAGGAACGATCACTGATAACTATTAAATAACATGTAAAGCTAAAAAGCATGGTCGGATGGATTGAGAAGTAGCGAGATTATACACGATCAAGAGTGGATTACCAAGAGTTTCCATATTTACTATGTACGCCCGAATCACAGTCAGAAAAGTGTCTATTTTTAGACTAGGATGTCCGCGAAAATTCGTTATCCACAGGGTTCCCACTTTCTCGCCACGCGAACAGTTGTGAGAGCCAGCCTAAAATTAAATCGCAGATCAATGGAAAAACCGTTAAAATCGCAAAGATAAGGTAGGATATTCTCTATTTTGTTGTGTATTGGGTATACGAGCATTCGAGCCTGAGCATTCGAATACTTTCGCGCGCGAAACTCAAATCTAAAAATAGACACTTTTCTGACTGTGATGTGGACAAATACAGTAGGGAAAGATTTTAACTCTTGTTAATCCACTCTTGATACGATTCGTTTTCGACATTTTTAGGCTTCGCTGGCCATCGTTACGTGACGATACTTCTTTGATTTGAGATGCGCAGAACAGCTGCGCAGTTGCGTGACAGGCTCCCTTTAACCATGGTTACACCATTTGTAAACAAGGACCCATCATTTAAAGGGAGCCTGTCACGCAACTGCGCAGCTGTTACCTTAACAAACATGGTTCCGTTCTCATACAGGATATACTCCGTGTCATTCAGTGCCACGTATGAACAATTAAAGCGTTCTTTAGCTTCTGGCGTTGGGCTTCCTGTGTCTGTACAAGTCAAACTTTCGTTCCGTGATGGGCTCCCTGTGCCTGTACAGTTGATGCCCCCGTTCGGGGTTGGGTTCCCTGTGGGTTGCACAGGAATCCGGGAGAGTATATATCTACAACGCGCCACAAACGGATCAAACACTTGACCCTCCTCGCACTCCTTAGTCTGACGCTCCACCTCTTCCGCATTCCCGATTCCATGCTTCTTACTTATGACGAAACTAGTAGTGGACCGGAAGTCAAAGAATATTGTCATGGGCGGAAGTGGTGGATTGCGTGATGGACAGTGAATTAAGATGTCTTCTGTATCTAGAATCCCGTGGTAGAAAATACAGTGCGGGTTTTTGAACCAGTAGTACTCTCCATCGGGCGTTATTTTGCAGAGAGGGAAGGCGTACGATTGACATAACTTGCGGAGTTCCTCGGTGGTGTTGGTGTTGTTAAGTTTGGCGAAGATAGGAACATCATCTGGTTGGATAACACATAGCGGGTGGAGGTCTAGTATTGGTTTGGGAGAGTGGTAGCTGATATTGCACTTCTGCTTCATGTACTGGGATACCTAAAAGAGTATTAAATATTATCATTAGCCCTTCACGAAGGAAGTAACTTGGATGTTGCAGAGCATCTGCGCGGGTATGGGCACAGGGTATGGGCACAAAAATGAAACTAATACTAAATGTGTGCATAATAATAAAAGTAATAATATGGTTTATAAAGGGCCTTATTAAGTTAAAAAAATTGAATTGCAGGCTAACTGTACATAAGTATACTACTAATAATAAATAAATGATAAACTTTAAACCTTGAATTTGACGGTTATCAATTTCTTAAATCTGACAGTGTTAGTGGGCATAGGATATGAGCAGGGGCGTAGCCAGGGGGGGGGGGGGGGCTTTCTCGGGAGATTTTCCCATACATTTACTGTATTTGCTGGAGGAAATTTGAACATTTTCGTCCCATGTTTTCACTATCCCCCCACCCTTCAGAAATTCCTGGCTACGCCGCTGATGAGTGCCTACCCGACCTTAAGGACATATTGCAGGTAGATTGAACACACTCTGTTGTGTATTAATGGAAAAATTGGGCTACCTGGATTTATATCTGAAAGAAATTTAACATCACACTTGGCCTCACGCCTTGCCCGCTCTAGCGCGTCACTATATGGGACTTACTTTTTTTGGGACTTCGTGTCCGTTAGTTTGCCCCTCATCTGTCAATGTCAGTTTTAGTATCTTACATGTTTATTGTAACTTTTTTATATGTGTACAGATGAAATCCTCTAAATAAATAAATAAATAAATATGACAGACAAGGCCAAAAAATCGCTTTTAAAAAAGGAAACTTTCACCCTAAAACACGAAAATAATTATTTCACAAAATACAAAAAAATTTCTGGAATTAAAAGAGTTCATTTAAAGGAAGCAGTGCAAAATTACATAAAACTTACCAAAAGCTCATGATGTAAAAGCGTGAATCGCTGTCATTGGGGTATATCCACTCCATTTTCACAAGTGATGTTATTTTTAGAACCCTTCCCGCGAAAAAACTGACCAATCACAGCGCTCGCTCTGTAACAGCTCGCATATTTCAAATGAATTAAAAATGGCGGACGAGACGGCGGAGGGAAGTGAGAGTACTACTAGCAGCGATTATTCGAAAGCAGCAAACTAGAAGAAAAATCAGAATCAGAGGAAAGGAGTTAATAATCAGAAGAGAGCTTGGAGTCAGAAGAAGAGGTTTTTAAAAATTTAATAGAATTTCGCTCGCACCGATATTTACTGTTGTCAGAATCATCATATATATTCATAATTGTCTGGCGATCCGCTTCATGATAAAGACCTCACAGTACAGATCTCCAAAGCTATTTCAAGAAGATTATATCTTTCCAAAACCACTGTGTGCTTTTCGACACCGGGAGACTGCCATTTATGTTTTCGAATATCCTAAGTTCGGTTCGATCAGGCCAAGGCTTCGACACATTGCTTTAAAAATTTGCGTCTTGACACTTCTTATGGTTACTTTTAATTGGAAAAAATAAGGAATGGGTTTCAAATGGAATGGAAACAGATAAAACCTCACAAGGACGGCGTTTAGATAGAGGTTTGGGGATTTTTGGCCACCATTTAGTTGCCGGATTTCGCGGAATATGTAAATTAGGCAAATCTAAAAATAACTACACTTGAGAAAATGGAGTGGGTCGAGTACAATGCTCGTTTCACGCTTTTACATCATGAGCTTTTGACTTACAGATCTTCAAAATAAGCCAATGATTTCCTAATACGGAAGTTTGCAACATCGGCAAGTTGACAATTTTGGACGAAATTTTCTTGATATGAGTCTAGCGCCTGAATAGATTATCAAGATAGCAGTGTCGCCATTCTAGAGATTGACCGGGCTTCCTGTGGTATCTTGTCTACCTTGTTGCCAGGATCTTGACCGTGAAAACACAGTGGAAAATGCACAAAGCATCTTTCCTCGAGTATATTTGAATTTTGGTTGAGTTGTAAGCTTTCTAGGCCAATAGAAATAGTGAAGAACTTACTGGGATTCCAATATGGTATGCAGATATTTCCTTATAAAGAAGTTGGAGAAAGTCGGCACTTTTTCAAGGGAACTATCTAATCAGGAAAATCTAAAACACTTTACCTGTAAAAGATTGTCGTATTCCAGCGTGGCGTTGGGACCCGCTCCCTCCACGCTCCACAGATTAATATTACTAGCGTTGTTACAACCTGCGCAGAACACGTTCCGATAAGCCGTGTTTGAGTCCGCGTCAAACACCGGAAGTGACGTCATAATGTCGCTTTCCTTGACGTCAGTACACCTCTGTGATACCGCAGGCTCGACCTCTGTTCGACAGACGCGTGTGAAGACGATGCCATACGGAGAGCTGTCGGATCGTCTAAAGGCGCACACCTCACTAGCATCGCTCTCATTGCTCCCTCTGCCACATCTGTAAGACAAGCAAACAGAACCGTCGAATTTGAATTTGATCGAGAATGGCCGTATTGGCCGTATCTCCTAGTATAAATTTATACCAGGAGACAGCTAAGCCGTTGAGTAGGCCCTCGCATGTTTCGTTAAATGCATTTGGAACGATCGTTGTAGACTATTTCTCCAAGAAAAGTGAATTCTGATAAACTGCGCAATATTTATGGTAAGGCCATCTTGATTTAGTCGTCTCGTCTTTATACTAGACGATTAGCGTCTTTCGGCTAAGACGTCTACAGTTTTTCTCGTATTTATTTCAGACGGCTATTGCTAGAGTTTATACTAGATGGCCAAGCCATCCAGGAAGGTAAGGTAGTCTATTGGATGCCCTTAATTTCAGACAGCTAAGCCGTACACACACGGCTAGAAGACGTCTGCAGTTTTTCTTGACAGTATACTACATGGTTAAGCTGTCTAGTAAGGTGGTTTAGCCGTGTCTGGTATATTAAAATACGGCTCAGCCGTCTACCATTCAGACGTTTAGAAACAGACCCAGATCATTTTTTTTCCATTTATATGTTAGTACATACACTTGTTCGTAGTCATAGCAACAGTCTTGAAAGCTCTCGCACCGACGATCACAGAAGCACCTCGGCTCTTTGAGACTGGGATAGTCGTTCCAGGCCCTGCTCGTGTTATGGCACTTGCCCATACAAGAGAAGAGTGGTAAATGTTCAATAGGACGCCTCAGGACACTTCTGAGGTTAGAGTGAAGCAGAGATGTGTTCGTCCATCTTGTTAACAATGCCTCAGCGCCTTGTAGGGCAAAAGAAAACAGATCTAGACATTAGTCGAGTCACTCATTCGTATCAAAAATACGCTGAACTAACTTGTCGTTTTTCAGTCGCTCGCTGCCAAAGCCGAATTTTAAAGTATTTGCCTTATTTAAAAGTAACGGTAGATCACCTTGTGATAAGAATTTCGGCGACATTTCCAAAGAAAACACTGGACTTCTTTGATCAAAAACTTCCAGAAATTTTAGCCTCCATGTTGGACGATGTAGCTCAGTAGCCAGGCCAGATTTTTGAGCATCCACAGGGAGCCCGCGCATCCTCACGCATTTGGGAAGAAACGAAAGCGTATTTGTGACATGCGTCTCCTGGATTTTCTCCTTATTGACGTCATTTTCATGCTCAAGGTGGTGGGGCGCGATAAAGGGGAATTTCTGCAGAAACCCATCCATGGGACACGCATAGATAGGAAGTGTTCGGAATCAGGGGCTCATAAGTAGGGGCGTTCCTCTGCTATAGATGTTCTTGATAAGGCGTTTTGATAGACCTAGCTATTTTTAGATTGGTATTTACTACTGTTTCTATGCCGCTGCGGTCACGTTTATTTAGAATAACAATAGCAGAGAACAACAAGAAATCATTGCTTGCACGTGAATATCTTGCAAATGAGAGGCGTCTGTAAAGCTACACGAATTTGATTGGCTAGTAAAACAAAAGCTTTACAATTTTAGCGGTAAAATCGTTCTAAAAATAACTAGGTCTGTCAAAATGCCTTATCAATAGGGCAATACTAGAGAGGGACGCCCCTATTTATGAGCCCCTGTCGGAATTCACAAGGATAGCCATATGGGAAATCCGAACATTTCCCATTCTTCTACCATGGGAAATTCAGCTTTTCACATGGATGGGTTTCTGCAGAAATCCCTGTGAAATGCTTTTTTGGTTCGCATAAAAAGAATAGATATTAGTATTTTAATAATACGCCATAAATAATAATACACGATAAACGGAAGGGAAAGGGTAAACGTTTCCACGGAACAGAAAGAGTAGACTTCTTAATCTTCAAATTCGACTGCAAAATGCCTTACTTGTGTGGGTTACTTGTGTCGCGAACAAAAACGGCGGTAATTTAGTCGACAAGCGCAGAAAATCACGTCCCTCGCACGATACATGGAAATTAAAAGTCAAGACCAGAAAATAACCAGTCACTTTGTGACGAAAAAGTTTTAAATTATTTCTTCCTGAAAATTATCACCGAAGAGAAATGGAGAGGAGACTTAGTAAAATTATTTACGTTGCGGGCTTCCTGTGTTGCACGCACGCGCCAAAAATGGCGGGAAAAAATCAACCAATCACAAAGGTTTCCCTGACAAACGCTAAGGATTTATATATGCACTTACTTTCAGGGGGAGGCGTTGTAGGGAGTGGTGGCAAAGAAGGCTTGGGGAATGGTGGTGGTGGTAGAGGTGCTGTAGAGAAAATAAAAAACATCGGGATCAGACGAGACGAGAATAGACAACATACTTCTATTCACCAAATCTGAGTCAAAATACGTCATCAGTATGGAATGTTTGGCTTGAGCACGCAGGCGGCTCTTTGCGAGCGTCTCATTTGGTGAGTGTTAAAGTGGTACATTAAAAACCCGCAACAACCTAGAATTTAAGAACCTGTTAGGCTAAAATTTCCCTGTTATAAACCCTTTATATAACAACCTGTTAGCTTAAAAAAATAGAAAAGGAAAGAAAGGAAGCTATATTCTCAAAAAATTCACGAATTTCATGAAATGCTTTACAATTTATACACAGTATTATATCATTTTCTCTTGACAATATGTAAGCCAATGACGTCCAGGAGTGTGTTCAGTACAGTAATTCAATTGAGCATTGAGACTGAAGTCAAGTGAAATCACTGTTTTGGACTCAATTTAGGCTAACTTGGGAAAATGCAACTCATGCATGTAACTCGCGGGTTTTTACTGTATCGGCTTTCGCAGGCCACTTCGCACCCCATTACGTTTTGTCTGCCGTCAGAGTATCTGCAAATTGAAGTATTTCTTTTGAACATCTGTGTTCCGCGCGGGGCATCGATCATTCTCAAAGAGAAAAATGATTCCATTTTATATACATCCGTTTAACAAAAATAGATTGCAAATCTACTGATAAACAGGGAGTCAGTCCGATTTATTCTTTATAATATGATCTTGCTATCATGTATCAACAATTGGTGGGTTAAATTACTAGTGATTTGAGGAGAGCTGACGTCTGCTAAATAGCACTAGTGTCGTTAAACAATGTATTAGATGTTATTAGCAAAAATGTATGTAAATTTTGCAAAATTTTTTCCTGCAAAGCCAATTTTTCGGCCCCATGTAGCGAATAAAATGCCTCGACAAATATTCCCAGAAATTAAAGACTCTGGCAGACCGTTCGAAGTCAAAGGAAAATGCAATAGGATGTTTTTTTTTGTTTCGTTTCGTTTGTTGTGTTTTTTTCTGTTCAGTTCAGGGTAAGTTTTTGAATAGCAAAATGAATGATTACCCTAGCCAAAACTTCCACAGATGATATAGCAGCTTTATCACCACTCTAACTGAACATTTTCGGCATTTGTTTAAGCAATAAAAGTACTTTCCGCGTGCTCTCTGCTTTCTTACAAACACGAGGGGGATGTTGGGAGAACTGATCAAAACTTGAAAGACACGAGCCGAAGGCGAGTGTCTTTCAAGTTTTATCAGTTCGACCAACATTCCCCGAGTGTTTGTAAGAAACCAGAGAGCACGCAGAAAGTATTTTATTGCTTTTAGAAAATAACATACAAACGCGCGACAGCGTTGCGTGACAATCGTGTTTCTCAGGTCTCTTACAAACACGCTTTTTAACCAATCAGAATGCGCACATTCACAATACAACATAGGTGTTATTTTCTAAAATACTTTATCCCATTCAATGCAACGAGGAAACAGCTTGAGCTCAAGCGCTTTTGAACGTGCGCCACTGTATAGCTTTTATATTATTCAACTTTTTACCGCGGATGAAAATAAATTACTAATGTCACGTAGTTAAGATAAATGCGATGCTATCTCCTAGCACCATTACAAATGTGGTAATTTGAGAGGATCCACTTAAATTCAATCCTTGACTTATTTTAGCGATATTTATTGAAAACATCGTGATTTCCTGCATAATTTCCTGAATTGACAAATTAAGAATGGAACGAACGAACGAATTGACACAAAGTTTACAAACTTCAGTAAAGCTTATTGCCGCAATTGTAACGTTTTACTCTGAAAATTGGCAGTTTTACTGATTTTTAGGACCCTCTTTCCACATGTTTCCAGCTGTGTTGTTAAGGGATCGTCTTGCCGTGGCCTAATTTGAAAATACAAAACAACCCGACAAGGTCTATTTTATTATCGATTTTACTAAGCGTCATTTGTAGGCTAATATCTATTATTAGAAAGTGTGAGATATACGAACACACATTGGAGAAAACCGTAAAAAATAATGATTATGCCTTGGGGGAGAAAACAAGTAAGGCGAAGGGATTCTAATGCTACACTTTACTAAACAGATAGGAAGACAAATCAGTTATTCTGATAGACAGTATCCGACACAGACAAACAATCTTTGAGTTTACCAAGCGTTGTTTCAACAAAGTGTTGTTTCACCATGACAGAGGATATGTGTTACTTTAGCAGGTTTACAAATTCTGGAATAGTTTCCTCTGCCACCTCACGTATTGCGCGGCTTGCCTTTGGTAAAGCGACAAAATGTCAGTTATGACATCAATAAGTGCGTTATTATGAGACGTCCGTTTTGCATGACAAAAGGGAGCGATTGAAGTATTGGCAAGCGTGTTAAACCCTTAGCGACACATTCTAGCAGCTGGTTCAACAGCTTCGATGGTAACTGTTGAAATGAAACGAAAATAACTACATCATATCACGATATCAGATAACACCGGTCTTAACATTGCATCGCGACCTACATTTTCGAAAACATCAAATAATTTTTCGATTTTTGACTTTGCAGTTCCGCCAATCAATCTATCTGAGCCAATGAAACTCTTACCCTGTTTGCTCAATTGCGATTTGTTTTCACGACAGTCAATGTGAAAACCGCTCTATGTATCATGATTCGAATTAACCCTATCCAGACTGGGCTTTTTTTGACCATCTGTGACTGGGGGGGGGGGCTAATTCGGCCCCCCCCCTCTATATCTCTGGAACCACTGGGGCTATGATCATCAAACTTTCACACAATGACCAGGAGCCTTAGACAAATCACCACACCTATTTTTGTCACGTGGGAGCAAAATGTGACGTCACAATGACGTCATTCTCAATGTTTTATCAATTTTTAAGTAATTTTAATTAACTTCCAAAAACTTGGTAGATAATACTCTAAAAGCCAACTAATTAACATCAAGATAATGTAAATGTAATAAGTTATGACATTACCACATAAATTTTATTAAACTTGCGTCATAATGACGACTTTTGAAAATATTGTCCGCCATCTTGGATCCGCCATCTTGGATCCGCCATCTTGGATTTCATTTAATTTCCATTTGACTCTTCAGATAAATACACAATGAGAAAAAAATGGTCAAAATGTACAAAATACTCATCAAAGAAGTGTTTGACATTCAAAAAGTTGAATTAAAAGGAAACTTGTGAATCCCAGAGCTAGTTTTAGACCATATGTTAAAATGAACAAAATCCCCCTACCCCTCCCCCCCAAAGATTTTGTGTCAAAAAATAATTAGCCTGTACATAAATTACTAAGGAGTACAAGCTCCGATAGTCATAAATTGGGCAATCTGTCCAACATTAAGCTTGAAATATGAAAAATTCACGTTTTTTCGAGTTTTGCAAAACATGCATGTCAAAAAGTGGTTGCCATGGAAACTGGGTCGTTGACACTGACATGTCATTGACACCAAAATGTCCCCAGATAAATTTTAGGAAAGTCACGAAGTTTCACCATCATAGCTGCAGTGGTTTTAGAGTAATCAGGATTTTACTGGAGGGGGGGCTCGAAAAGCCCCCCCCCCAGTCTGAATAGGGTTAAGGTAACTAAATTAAACCTGAAATCGTTATAAGATACATAATAATGATATTTAACAAGTCTCGTAGCATACTTTTTTGTTCATGACATTCTGTGACGTCATCTGTGTATCTATTACAGTACACACGCACGCAAAACGAGATCTATTTGTTTTGTTTTATACAACAAACAGGGATTTTTGTCAACCGTGTATCTGTACTCTTATAGCAACATGGCTCTCGACCAATCAGAGCGCGTGATTTACTAGTGTTGTTGTATAAAATGTGTTAATAACATACAAATCATTTACATATATGGCGTGAGCGCTTTGAAGTATAAAAATTAAAAGCTTTCATCAAGGATTGTCATTTGCTTTACCACGAGTGTTTTTAAGGTGGTATAACATATCGTAAGCTGCGGGGCAGCAGTTTGAGCCATCGTGATATTTCAACATTAAGGGAAGCCTGTCACACAACTGCGCAGCTGTTCTGCGCATCTCAAATCAAAAAAGTATCGACCCGTAACGATGGCCAGCGAAGGCTAAAAACCTCGAAAACAAATCATATATAAACTCGTTATTTCTCGATCCATAGGACAATGTTTTTTAGCTTCGCATATTCTTAAAAAGTTATGCAGGTTGGTCTAATCAGATTTACTGATGAATCAATGATCGCTCTCCGAGCACTCGCGTATCACGAGAGGCTCCCTTTAAACGAACTACAAGTTTAGATGATTCAGAATTGAAATTAAAGTGCCTGTGTCAGCCGCCATTTTGACAGCATAGCAACATACCAAGTCGGAGAAAGCATCCATTTCCATCGGCTAATTTAGGAGAATATAGAGCAATTATCTCGATTGACTTTGGTGAATGGTCGTAAATTAAATGTGAAACTTTGTTTTTAGATACTGATTTAGGGATTTCTAGACGTAATTCGTCTTCTAATATCGAACGAAAACAATAACAAAGGAGTAGCTGACGCGGGCTTTTTAAGGTGTTGAAAAAGGAAAGCATTTGTGTTGTCACGTGACTTACCTTGAGCAAAACGGATGCAAAACAGACCAGCAAATACCAGTGACATCAAAGACATCCGGATAGATCTCATGGCTATTAACACTTAGTTCCGCTAAAGGACAGAACAAGAGCATCATCAACATTACATACAAAGTACACACGGTCATCAATAGAAACACGTACGTCATATGAACGATGCAATACAATACATACGGCATTCAATAGATACAATACAATTCAGACGGTCATCCATAGATATACGTACGACATGAACAGTACAATACAATGCACACGGTCATCAATACATATAACTACATCATAAACAATACCATAAACAATACAATACACATGGTCATCAATACATATAACTACATCATAAACAATACAAAACAATACACACAGTCATCAATAGATATACGTACGTCATGAACAATCAATACAATACACACGGTTTATCTATAGATACAACTACGTCATGAACAATACATACTAGTTATGCAATGCTTTCGAGTGACATACTGCAGAATATCCCACGCGCAACTTGTATTTTCTGGTATACACACGAGCCTTAAAACGAATTTATTCAAGGGTACAGAAAATGAAAGCCAAAATTTTAGGTAAATGCAGTGCACGATGGGAAGGCTTGTGGAATTCCGTAGAATACATACGCAACACCATTTCGCTCATTCTTATTCAGTACACACACGATACCATACAGGAGTACCCAACAAGCCAATGGTGTGAAATAGCTAAAAATGCAACTATAAGTCATAATTGCTGAGTATACAAATGACAGTAATGGGTATTTCTAATCCTTACAGATTTTCGGATTTCGAGTCTTCCGCAAATGCGAAAATGTTCGAAAACGTTACGATTTCAAGTCTTCCGAAAATGCCAGGGGAAAATCTGTATCCGAAAATTGTAGGTGACCTTTTTAATGGCAAACATTCCCACAAAACTAGTAAATTTTCACCTGTGCAATTCGAAACATCCAGGAGATCTCATAATCACGAAAATTAAAGCCTTAAATTCTGAAGCGAAAATTTCATCTCTCGTAGCGCCATCCGAACAGATATTTTACCGAAAATGATCGTAATGGGTGTCCCTGACAAAACACGAGAAGACAATGGTCTCCTAAAGAGATAACGTGACTAATCCTAATATATTGTGTAAGGATCAAGGTGTTAGCTATCGAGCTGCTAATTTCCCATTACTAATCAGAACTGTTAATGGGAAATCACCTACTGACACATGACTAGGGAGGCAAGGCAACAGACTCAACGTCGTAGCATTTCATTACATCTTGTTTGAATAACTTAATAAAATAAACCAATAGATGATCTAGGCATTGATACGTGATACGGCCGTATTTTGAATAGAAAAACGGGGACGTTAACAAAATAGATAATAATAATAATACATAATCTTTAAAGAGGAGGGAGCAGGGGCCGATTTGAAGGGAAGGTGGGGGGGAGATTCGGGAGACTTTCCCATAGATTTACTGTATTTGCTGGAGGAAATTTGAAACTTTTCGTCCCATGTTTCCACTATCCGACCCCCCTTTTTGAAATTACTGGATCCGCCCCTGAGGAGGCCTCCGTCCCGTCCCCAACGGTACTCTATAAGCATCCAAGTTAGGGGGTGGGTACCCGAGACCCACCACCTAATTCGCCATCCCTGGATACCTATCGAGTACCGTTGTTTTGACCACCCCCCCCCCCCCCCCCCCCCCCCCCCACCCCCCACCCCTTTGACCAAACCACCCCCAACCAAGAGATATGACCCAGTTTAACGCTTACAGCGCCTCGGCTGACGACAGTTTGACACCTTCAATTTTCTTAGGAAAACGATCTTGGAAATGATCTGTTGAAGCTGGGAGAGTTGAGAGTGGCGACGTGGGGGTACAGCCTCCCTTTAGCTCGTTTCATACTGCTACTCAGTCTCATCAGCTATCGTATTCACTGCAGCACTTTAACCTAAGACTAAAGTCAACCAATTCAACATTTGATTCAACTTCATTCAACATTTGTTAAACGCGCCATGTCGAATGGTGTCGAATGTTATCGAATGATGTTGAATTGGGGTGCCAGCCAAAAACATATAAATTACGCCCAAGAACATCAAATATATTACTATCACCTTATTCCAACATGGCTGACTGGCCCTTGATGTCTCGTTCTCATTAAAGGGGCTCTCGCACGCTTGCTGACCACTTCTCTGACAAGAAAATAGCTCAAATCGCAATCCAATTCCATCCTCTTGATATCAGGTCAAACCAACCTGGAATTGCATTTGTCTAACGCTTGAAAGGTTTTTCTATTAATCTGGAGGATTATTTTGATTACTACGGGCAAATGTACATGTGTTTTTATGGTTACAATTTTACCTATTTTAAGTCCACGGTGGACGGATATTAAGCGTGCGAGTGCCCCTTTAAAGTCAAAGACAAACGATAATGTCATGAGTGAGGCAACGGCCAACGGAACAAAAAGTCGCCATTTTGGAAAAAGGTGTATTAGAATAAATTTCACAGGAAATTTCTGAAGAAACCCATTTATGGGAAAAGCTGAATCCCATGGCAGAAGAATGGGAAGTGTTCGTCATCCATGTGCTTGTCCATTGGAAAGCCGAGCACTTCCAATACTTGTTTCATGAAAAATTCATATTTTCCAATAAAAAGGTTTCTCTGTTTAGAGGGACTTCAGTTAAAAAATCAAAGACACATGCATGGGAAGTGTTCGGAATTCACATGGATAGCCATGGGAAATCCGAACACTTCCAATTCTTCTACCATGGGAAATTCAGCTTTTCCCATGGATGGGTTTCTGGAGAAAAAAATGGAACTTATGGACTACCCCGTGGATCTGGCAATGCTTAAAATGTATCTACTTCAAGTGGTCATCTCCTGAGAAAATTCAATTTAAAAAATCAACAGTGTTTCTTTTAGATCAACATAATTTCGTCCCCTGTACATGATTGTTCTCTTCGTTGGATGAGGCTGCCGAGGGAACAACTCTCTATGCACCACGATATTCCTTTTTTTCTTTTCTTTTTTGGGGAGTTATAATCAAAATTCGATTACCGTAAAAATCGTGGCTGGCAAATCAAATGTGCCAGCGGGTCGTGTGTTACTTTCGCGTGCAATACTCGAGAAACTGTAAAAAAAAAGATATACAAAAAGCTCCTTGTAATAAAAAAGCTATCTTTTGCAGATCGTAATTGAATAAAACAAGAAGCCGTCAGGCTGAACTACGCTTTTGAGATGTCTGTTTTTAAATTTAGCCCAATGATGTCTTCTAGCACGTTTCGTGTTTGAAAAAAATGTAGATGTAATATAGCGTAAATTAGAATCAGTTTTTGATATGGAAATCACGTAATAATATAAATTGCTCATTTCAAATGTTACAATAGCGCATAATGAGAAAGAAGCAATTTTTGCTTTCAATATTAAAATGCACAATAGAAAACCATTGTTGACAAGAAGGCTATTGTACAAAATGGGTTGTTTTCAAATCCACTCGAGAATGCCGGTAAAGGATATTTGTAGAGGGATACAAATAAAGAAATGCCATGGTCGCCCTCTTCACTTGTGATCATCAGCCGCTATTAGCTATTACAAAACATAGAGCCATAATCACAGAAGCACGTAGGTTTGTGTCTCAATCGCAACAGAACTTAGGAAATCACTTTTGACAAGCTTTGGTTGTAATCGCGTATTCACCGCGCGCGAGGAACTAAAAGGAGTATTCAGAAAAATTGCAAAAATTAGCCAATAGATGAGAAATATCATTTGTCTGATTTGTAATAACATGAGTTAATAAAATTTGCTCTCATAAAGTAGGCCTGATTGTGAGAATAAGATATGTCACAATGCAACACGTTTTTCTATATCTTGTTTTGTGATTTGATTTGATTATTAGGAGCATGAATGGCTGTCCGTTAAAAATAGTTTTTGGGCAAAACACGGGGACGCATTAATCATGTAAGGTATCGGTTGAGATCACAAGAAAGGGTATTAGCCGGAGGCAAAAATCTGTTTATTAGATGAAATACAGTTAAGTAGGAAGTCTTGTGGGAGTACTCTTTGTAAGGCGACTCAACTTAAAAACTACTATAAAATCCCATGGTATTCGACCTCCGATCTTATTTTCAGTTTTACAATGAGGATACGAATGTTAAAAGGGAGCAAAGGGGGAACATTCGTTAGTTTATCAATTGTGGTTTAGCCTAACTACGTTAAAGTTTGTTTCATACCGAGTTCATGGAATCCGGCTCTCGAAGGACCACTGTTTGCCGAACTAACCCAAGCAGCTATCTCTCTAAATCCTATGGTATTCGACCTCAACATGATTGGTCATATTTTTCGATTTATGGTCAACAGGAAAATGTTATGCCAAACAATAGTACAATGCCCATATTAATAACAAAAAGACAAAACATGATAAAAGGTTTTACAACTCACCTAAACCTGCCCTCTCTGAGAACTGTGAAAGGGGAGAAAATCGCGAAGCCTAATTCGATAATACTATATTAATATCTAGATCAGGACTCCTGATTTTTAAAAGTTACTTGCCTTTCGGAATATTGGACAATCTGTTATTAATGACCGTAAATCTTTTTCCTTGGAAATAATCGTCTTCAGTTGAACTGCTAATCTCTTCAGTACGTTTTAGACGTTGTTAAGTGCTCGAGCTCGCAGTGTGGGCGAATTTGAAAGCCACATCAATTCACTTCTGCACTAAAACTCCCTTTGATCACCTGCCCGGGAGAATCTGTCCAAACAGGAAGTGAAGGCTAGCGCATAAATATTGAAACTTTCCAATTGGTAACTACTCTGAATAGTGCTAGGACAATTAGCGCGAGCATACAGCGAGGAACGTGTCACTCGAAATTACTGCTGATCATCGAGCTGATATTCAAACGAAGGCAACGATTTTTAAAATATACTGTTGTATGCAACGCTATGACTTCTTTGTGAGTTTCACACTCCTACCTTAATTTCTCTTCCCTTCTATTTGCTAAACCTGCGCCTAGGTGTTTAGTTACACGTTTATGATTGACATTTAGTTAAAATAGGAACAAAATGTTATGCCCAAATACAATCAAAATATTTATTACCAAAGATAGACGTCCACCGACAAGGTCTCCCTCGGTGATAACAGTTTGAAAGCTCGCTCGCCTGTTGAGATGAAATTACTATTACACTGATTTGCAAATCTGCTTTATGCTGCTTATGACTGCTTCTTAACGGCTTCCTAATGAGCAACAATCGCCTCGTCATTTCTGTGCATTGTGCTGTTACTTTAAGGTTTATCTTGTCGGGGCAGCTGTGGCAGGACTGCGAGGATTGTCAGTATTATCCTTGTTTTGCGTGTTCTTAATATTTTTTTCAGTTTCACAACGAGGATACAAATGTTAAAAGAGAGCAAAGAAATATTTCGTTAGTTTATCAATTGTGCGAGTCTAACTACGTAAAACTTTGTTGCATACCGAGTACATGGAATCCGGCTCTCGAAGGACCACTATTTGTCGAATTAACCCAAGCAGCTATCCCACTATGTATTAGCTATTTGGACGCTACTAATAACTAAGCAAATCAACATAAATCCAAGTAGCATGGAGGCTTTAAGCAAAACGCACAACAGTTTAAACTCTGCAAATAAAATGCTTTTAGTCGAATATAACTTTGAGGATTAGGGTTGGTAGCAAAACAAAAAGTACAATATTGATTTTGATTACTCGGTGACGTTTCTCCCTGCTTTATGGGGCCAAACATTTACACAAAGTAAAAATAAGCAAGATCTTTCTTTTTTGATCGTGCAACTTTAGGTGCGTTTTCCCTTACCAAGTGTTCGCATACCATTCCAGTTTTTCTGTCATTTCCTGTCTGGGTCAGACAAGTTGTTCCGTCTTATCCTTGACTTTGCGACTTTATGTCACGCAAATTATTTAACCCTTGATAAATAATGCCTCGATGGTTTTTAATGTTGTTTAAACTTTAATGTCATTGGTCTCCTTATGTAATCATATTGTGTAATATCTCACAAAGCATTTAGTTTGATGACATAGAATGGAGTGGGTGCTTTTGTATTTAGGTTTTCGCTTAAATCATTTTGGCCCATAAGTAGTTCCCTTCATCATCCTACGGATTACCGAGATATGGTAACGTCAGATATGTTGAATAAATAGATAAAATCCAAATTCGAGCTGTGTTCCGTAGCTTAAGGAGCGATTAACGCAGTCATCTACGCTATTTTGCTGCCCGAAAAGCGTATTTTCATATGAAATTAGAATAAAATTTCACATATAACCTAAATTCGCATCACATCGTATAGAAAGAGGTTGTTATGATTGAAGCATTTTTCAGAATTTTGAGTTGTGTTTGGTGGAGAAAATGTTTTATTGGAGTACTGGAAATTTCGGAGAAAATAAGAAAATTGATAATTTCATTGTTGATTTAGTTAACAATTAATGGACAAGCACCAAAATGCCCGATATCCAGCCAAGCGCGCCTTGGTGTGATGGTGGGACATTTCGGTTGCGTTCTAAATTCTTTCTTTTTTCTCCTTTTTATTCACCCAAAACAAGACTCAATTTATCACAGCCTTTTACTGTCCCTTAAGGTGATTCCCAATGGATCGCGCATTTCCTTAGCGCATTATGGCGGGCGCATTTTGTCGAAATAACAGTTGAAAAGTACACGGCTAGCAAAACAAGGTCAAACAAACAACTCCGAAAGTGCGCCACGCACCACTCACGATTGGAATTGCTTAAAGTGCCAGAACGACCAGAAACGTATCATTTCTTTGATGTACAAATATTAAAAAAGCGTAACGAATTCGCTTGTTTGGTAAATAATTCGTTTCAGTTGCACTTTAAATAGCTCTAACAAAATTCGAAGTTTGTAAAGTCGAGTTCGCAATCCAACTCCATCTGCTTGAAAGTACTCCATTTGTACATTTGTACTCCATCGTATAAATCGGATTTATATTGGAAGTCTAATAAGAGCACATTGATATTACTTCACTTGCACGATCATTTTTTGGCTCTATCTTGTACTGCAATTTTCGCTCGTACAATTTTCTTCAAACTTGAATGACAAAAAAACGAAGGTCGAATGACCCCAAATCCGAAATTTCAGAAGATTTTTCGCACAGGAGGGACTTTTGTAAAAATACCACTGTTAGAATGTCGGCTCGCATAAGCAAATGCGGCTCTTAAAATAAACAAATAGTTAAAAGCACCAATAGTCGAGGTTTAACATATCCAGAGCTCAAAAATATCCGACCATTTTTGACGCGACGCGAGCGAGTTAAAAAATGTCTGAAATACGCGTTGCATTTTGTGGGAGTCACCTTAACAAACCTAGACGATTATTTCTCTCATCTGTTGTGAATTAGAATGTTTTTAAGCTGACTAAGGGCTGGTTCACACACGAATGCAAGTGCAAACGCAAGCACTAAACATTAATTAGTTTGTTTGCGCTTTGCGTTCCCTTATTTCACACAAGACGCAAGCGCAAGCCTGAAATCAACATTAATTAGTTACTTGCGCTCACAAGCACAAGTGATCGCAACGTCTCGAGTTTCTTGCGCTTGCCTTCTAAAGCCCGGTGCACACTAGCGACATAACGACATAAGGACGTTATGTTGCAACGATAAAAGCATGGGAAAATACTTGAAATAATCAATATTTTCCACGGAACATCATTAGATTACTTCACCAAAGCAATCTTATGTTATTTTTTTTGGACTTCAACGTTTTGAAACCACTAAATTTTGATCGCGTGATATTTTCCTTATGTCGTTATGTCGCAAGTGTGCACCAGGCTTAAGTGAGAACCACATAAGGAAAAGGTACGAGTTTGATATCCTGGTGCTTGCGTTCTAGTGAGAACCACATAAGGAAAAGGTACGAGTTTGATATCCTGGCGCTTGCGTTCTAGCGTAAACCACATAAGGAAAAGGTACGAGTTTGATATCCTGGCGCTTGCACTTGCATTTGCGTTCCAGTGAGAACAAACCATAAAATCGTGGTACTTACTTATCCTCTTCTTCCCGGGTGGGAAAGGCCGCGACACGGCGACGCCATTTCAGGAGGTCCTTAGCTAACTTCAGCGCCTCGCCCCAGATCAGCACCATCTTCTCTTCGCCATGTTGTTCTGGGCGGGACCAGGCTTACACCTCCCAACAGGGGTCCACTGGATCGATGTTTGAGGGATACTGCCCTGCTCCACCCTGAGAACGTGACCAAGTCTCTTCAGGCGACGGCGCTAAATCTCGTGAAAGATGCTGTTAGAGCTGTTAGTTTTGTGGTAGAGTTCTTCGATGCGGCATATCTTCCGCAGGCACCCATTGTGGCAAGCACTGATCTTGCTATGTCTGCTTTCACAACGCGCCAGCACTCAGATCCGTAAAGAAGGACAGACTTCACGTTACTGTGATACAGTCTCAGCTTGGTCTTCAGGCTGTACTGCTCGGATTTCCAGATGGGTTGAAGCCGTGCAAAAGCCCCTCGCGCCTTGCATAACCTAGATTGAATGTCCTTCTTGGCTCCATTATCATTGCTGATGAGACTGCCCAGATAGGTGAATTCCTCTACGGAGTAAAGAGCTTTTACATGGAGAGTTATAGATGAAGGATTATTGCTCAAATTGATAGACATGACTTTGGTCTTTGAGGTGTTAATGTTAAGTCCAGTTTGGCTAGAAAAAAAGAATGTTCTAGTCTGTCAGTGGTACTACCCCTTAAAGTTGAAGACGACCAAAGAGCAAAGTCGGAAAATAGCGTAACAGAAGATAGCATGAAAACGAGGCTGGGTCAGGATACCTGTGCACAATTCATTTTTTATATCTTTTTAGGTAACTTTAGAAGAAAAGGGTTTTAAAACATTCCTGCCACTTTTAACATTTTACTGAGCTTTTTCCAAAACGAAAGCATCTACCAAGGGGATATTCACCAAGATTTTGAAAGACGCTGGAGATTCTTTCGACACATCAATATTAAACGCCTAGTGTAGGGTACCTGCGTTGCAAAAGAATGCCCTTGAAGTCCGCATGTTTCCGGCGCTCGCGAAAAGCGTGAATATTTTCTACAGAAGAAACTATTTCCCGAAAAAAAAAACAGAGCTTAAATGGATTGAGAGTTCATTATAACTTTTATCGACCAACGTGACTGCTATGTACGCGTACGCCTGCCAGTATACGCTATGTAGATTATGAAAAATCTCGAAATAGTTTCTTCACGGCCCGTGACTCAAACAATATGCCACCAGTAGTGCGAACAACAGATCCCCACAAACTGGTACGTGTACTAACTAGCTTAGTCATAACTACCACAAGTAGCACTCGGCTCACGACTAAACATGAGGGCTTATTTAGTATTTTTATTGTTAGCTTTTGTTTTGATTTGTAGTGTTTTAGCCGAGGAAGAAACGAAACCAGAAAAGGAGAAGGAAGAGGAGAAATCCGCGACAGAGAAATCGGAGACAGAAGTGACGAATGATGAAGACGAGGACGATGGAAAGGTAGAAGTTGTGGGTGAGAAGACGGAGGAAGTAGAGGCGAAGCCACGTAAGGTGAAAAAGAAGAAAATGAAAAAAGGGAAAAAGAAATCAAAGATGGGTAAGAAAAAGAAGGTTAAGAAAGTTAAGAAGGTAGTGGAAGTAGAGGAAGAAGTAGAAGATGAGGAGGAAGAGGACCCTAATGCTAAGATTGAAGTCGAAGACCTCTATGTTCCAAGCGACTGCGCGAACAAAACAAAAAAAGGCGACCATGTAGCGGTTCACTATACGGGTTGGATGCAAGATGGCTCGTTATTCGACACCACTAAGGACCACAGGAAGGGATACACGCCGTTTGAGTTCACGCTAGGTGGAGGGACCGTCATCAAGGGATTCGAACAAGCTGTCACTGATATGTGTGTGGGGCAGAAGAGACGAGTTGTTATTCCTCCTGCGCTGGCATACGGCAAGAAGGGATCCGGAGACGTACCAGGTAAGTGAAAACCTCAGTTATTACAAAAGGAGTAGATCTTATGAAGAACCTCCCTAAGCCGCCATTTTGTCAGCCTAGCATATGAGAGGGTGATGCAATATTTTAGCCAAGTTTCAAAAGTTCTTGTGATAGATATTTTGAGTTTTTTATAAACCGCTTCTTTGGCTTTATTTTCATTAAAAATTAGAAGAAGAAGTGTAGACAGTTATTAAAAGACTTTCATACGTTGTAAATAATAGCAAAGTAAAAACACATTGAGGCTCTCGTAAGTGCGTTAGTGGTCTACTCTGAGACCTTATCTCGCCTTATCTTGCCGCTCCTAATTGGCCCAATTTTTCGTCCTGCTCTCGCCTTTCAACTGGACCATTTTCCTTTATCTCGCACAAACTCGCGACGAGATTAGGTCCCAGAATAGCACAGGATTTGTCCGGGAACTATGTGTTTTCTCAGGTTCGCATGAGTCAGCGATAGATTAGTGTTTCATCGACGAAAAGTTTTTTCTTTTAGTCTTTCAGTGTTCGGTACTGTAACACGAAATATAGGTATCACTCACTGAGACAAAACACCTAGTTAAAGTCTCAGTTTCCGAAGTTTGCATGCCATTAATTTGCAATGCTTGTTTTTTCTTTTAAACTATTCAACTCTGTTTTCTCTTGTCGACAAAATACTGCGCTTGAGCGTTTTTAAAAATATTATTAATGAAAGTTCTTCCGGTAGTTTCTCCGAACCTTCAAAACACCACGTCCCACGTGTAGAGGTGTAAGGGGATATCTAAGGCGCATTAACTATTCATATCCACCTGATATGTGGTGACCTTCATACTGGTCGACCAAAACCTGCAAAGAGGCCATCGCCTGATTTTAAGTCGAGAGTACCTTGGGCGAAAGTCTTAATATTACCATTATCGAAACAAGTTCCACAATAGTCCCACTATGCGAAACCCCAAAGTTTGCGAAACCCCAAAGTTTGGATTGGATAAAATTGAGATCGATCGAGATACAGCCATTCCAAGATAACCGAATTTTATAAGATTTGTATGCTTCGTGTGACGCCGCGTCCGGATTTCTCACATATCTTGTAAACATCTTGGGTGAGAGGTCAAAACAATGGTACTCTGGGGGGTGGGGTAAGGCACTTCGACCCGCCAATCACCACCTTCCCTGACAAAATCGGGCACCTAAAAATTGTTACCTCTTCCCTTGAATGGCGATTTCTCGATCACTATTGACCCGATTAACTCCCTAATTATATAGCCAGTACGAAATCCATTGTTGTCAACTGTCCAATTATTTTTAAATTGGATCGCGCGCTTTGCAATTGGACACTTTCACTGGGGGGGGGGGGGGGATGATTTTGAAAAAAAATATCCTGCACGGCATTTTTGTCATAATCCTCAACTAATTTTACGAAATAAATGTCCTACAATATCTTAGAGACGTAAAAAAAATCTTGCAAAAAAAAATCATCCCCCCCCCCCCTCAAAAGTCAAATGGTCGGCCCCTAAGAAAGAATGGATGATTCCACGGAACTCCAAATTGAGATCCTCTGAATCATCCAATTGTTTCTTAATTGGACAACATGGAGTCCTGCAAACTGGGATTCTGTATAGTCCAACATCAGATCTTTCTATGTGGGTCTTGTAGTTACGGATAAATCGTAGCATGAATGGATTCGCCCCAGGCATTTAGGGATTGAAATCACGCAATGGTAAAAACGTTTTAAGGTTCTTCTTCCATTTATCTCACTTCCTCTAAAGAGAGTTTTAGATGTGTAGGTGTACTAAAGCGGTAGTACTGTTATATAAGTACTAGCCATACAGTGCTTTCAAGTGGTATACTGCAGAATATCCCACGCGTCACTTGTATTTTCTGGTATCCACACGAGCCTTCAGGCGAGTCGCTCGTCGACCCAGTCCACCCAAGTTCAATTATCAATAACGACAATAGATCAAATCGGCTAATAATGATGCCATCCAATTCAGACCGTGATGATTTCTTTGCGTGGTTACAATTGTCATATTTTCATCACCACAAAAGTATCCACCCAAGAACCATCGCATGATCTGAATTGCAGCCGGTTAAGCCGCCTAAGATGATTCATTGATACAGCTAAAATCGTTGCATCGCGACCCGCGTTTTCAAAACATCGATTTGTTTTGGATTTTGCTATTCCGCCAGTCAAATTTTATGAGCCAATCAGATTCTTGCCCTGTTTCGCCTAGTGCAGTCGCCTGGCTTTCCGTCGCGACGTTGTCTGGTTTTAGTTCAGAGGGAAGCCAGTTGACTGCACTAAGCGAAACAGGACAAGAGTTTCATTGGCTCAGATAGTTTGATTGGCGGAACAGCAAAGTCAAAAATCCAACTGTTTTGTTTTTGAAAATGTGGGTCGCGATTCAACGGTTTTAGCTGTAAATTGGTCTGACAGATCGGACTAACGATTTTTGTCATCTCTAAGGTAACACCACGTTGACGTACAATCTTGAGTTATTTGACGTGCGCGAGCCACCACCACATACAGATATGTTCTCTCATATGGACGAGGACGGAGACCGCAAGCTCTCACGAGATGAAGTCTCTAACTATATGCGCAAGCAGGCCGAGGCACAGTACGCACCTACATATGACCAGGTTAGTACGATCACATGACCAGGTTAGTACATCATATGATAAGGTTAGGGAGTGGTCATTATTTTGGGCGCCGATTTAGGGGGGGGGGGACTCAAATTTTTGGCCTTACATTCGAGGGGGGGGGGGGGGGGGGGGGGGGTTGGGCGCTGATTTGAGGGGGGTCAACATTTTTGAGCTTGCATTTTAGATTGGGTCTAAATTTTTTTGCCCCGGGTTTGAAAAAAAATAATTTTTTGAAATCGCGAATCTGTGACCAATGAATAAAATGATATTGTTTCCTATTTTTGTTTCAGCAATGGCAGAACCACCACGACCGAATGGTAGACAATGTGTTTGAGTACGAGGACCATGACGAGGACGGCCATATTTCGCACGATGAGTTCAGTGGACCCAAGTTACACCACGATGAATTTTAATTACACACCTGGATTCATGCCGAGTCCGCAAAGTGACTATTTCATGATAGTGACATTTTTAGTTTTGAAAAAATTAACAGTTTTTGGCTTCTTGTCAAGAACCATTTTCTAAGAAACAAGATCGTTCGGATCTTTGCGCGCGCATATCAAGAAGTGTTACTGGATTTTTTTGTGAGTCCCATAGCTCGAGGCGCGCCTCTCTAAATCTAGATGGCGCCCGAGGGTTCTCGCGATAAAAACACCCAGCAACCTCCTGCAAACAGGCTATATTTAAAAGTCTTCGTTTTATTTTAGCTAGCTTTGGGAGGATTACATATAACCATGAGCTTGGGTTCGTCTCGCAATGAAATGCTCGCAGAAAGCTGAGAAATAAAACTTCAAGGTCCAAATAATTATTATTACATACCTATTGTAATAGAGCGATTTCACATGACTGTCGCGAAAACAATTGCATTGAGCAATCACTAGCCAATCAGAATCGAGAGAAATCGCAACTTGCTCCTAAATGGCTTTTTTCTTAGCCAATGGCAAGCCGAACCAATTACAAAGTAATTAGACAATTGTATTTACTACAGAATTTGATTGGCTGAGAAAAACGAGTAGCCAAGAGAACGCAAAGCAATCGCAATTACAAAACAAGTCTTGACAGCCACGTGAAATCCTCTCTATACTATACCAGGAAAATTACATGTCATTTGCAACTATACTCAAGCCTCTGTATGTTGTATTTACATTCTGAAATGTATGATCATGGGTTGTCATTAGGACTTCTTATTCAAGTTACTACATGCATCCAAAAACCTTTTAGAAGTTGCTAAAATAAACCCAAGTTTCATACAACCAGATTTTTGCTACACGTTGATCGAATCTTTAAAAAGAAGGAAACCACTAGCAATGGAGAATTGGTTTTGGTGTTACTACAGTTTATGTGTAACATATATAGCTCTTAGAAAGTGCAAAAGAAATTTGAATATCCCTAATATACTCTTGTACATTTTGTCAACCAAAGCCTGAAATTGCTCGATCTACAAATTATCTAAACTAATGTTAGTTTATTTTTTCGTAGTGCAACTTAGTTCAAAACTTATTTCATTATTGCCACACAGGGCGGAAACTTAGTAACCAAGATTTTGAAGACTTTGAAGAGGATGTGTCATTTTCCTGTACAAAACCTTTCAAGAAATTATTATCAGACCATATAGACGGTTTAATTCACGCTCCCAAGTTGCATCTCTGGTCGTAATCAGGGAGGAAATCAAGATGGCGGGAATAATTCAGAATCGTAAGAGAAATGGAAGCTTGAAATCATCACAAGTTTTTAAAGACAGATGGAATAATCACGCGCCTTTAGAAACATCAAGAATTCGCCGGTGGCGCTCAACCAATCAGAGAAGCGGGAAAATATGTTGAATGAATAATAATCTGAATTATATCCGCCATCTTGCCTTGGTTACCCATGATGCAACTGTGACCGTGACCTTGTCTACTGCACATTAAAAATGTATCGATAAAAACATACGACATTCCCTGATCTAGCTATTATCGATGCACTTATCTTCTTCCAATGGCTGTTCCTTTAGTTCGTCATTGCTAGGATTCGACTCCACGCTAGGGCTGGCGGTTGGCGCTGTCGAGCTTGTGAAAGACTTCATCTTGATTGGCGCGAAATTTTTCATGTCACAATTCCACATTCTAAAGGATGGAAAAACAAGATTGTTGACAATAACATTACTGCTATACATTAGCCAATGTGCAATGAGTGCCTTGCTTGATGTTAAACCGTTCGTGATTATTGTTGTTGCGCTGTTGTTTACTGTGCGACTACGTCAACCGGGCCATTTGTTAGCCAATCAGAAAGCGAGTACAGAACAAAGGATCTCGACTTTCTCGAGATCTGAGACACCGAAATATCGCTTTTCTCGTAAACATTTTGGAACTTATGAGCAGAAATAACTTCAAAACACTTAATTACTCATCGTCAGATGTATTGCAGGTATTAAATTTGCTTAAAATGGTTTGGATATCTAAATGACAAACTTTTTACGGGATGGCCCGGTAGACGTAGTCGCACAGTTAGTTGTTGTGTTTTTCTTTTTCTTCTTGTTTTTCTGGTTGTTGTCCTTCTTGCTGTTGTTGTTGCGCCACAGTATGGCTAAGTTAGATAGGTATGTAGTGAAGCTCTGGGTACCCTGTGTGATGAACCACGTGTTCTGCGGCCACGTGACATGTAATCCTCGTTAACGGTCCGGGTCATGGCCGCCATGTTGGGAATAAATCCTCAACCTCGTCCCCAGGGTCTTCTCCGTCGTTTTTCAAAATGGCGGTTAGCTCAGAGAAGACCCTGGGGGAGGCTGAGTCACGTGACTATTGTTTGAGGACATGAGAATGAGGTTTGTCCTTGTTTTGAAACGGTCATGTGACTCAGCCTCCCCCAGGGTCTTCTCTGAGCTAACCGCCATTTTGAAAAACGACCGAGAAGACCCTGGGGACGAGGTTGATAAATCCTGTGATGAAGTTTTAACCTGACTATTGTCATCTTTCACAATGGCGTTGTTGTTATTCGTGATGTTGTTCGTGTTGTTGTTGTATTTTTCTTGCTGCTGCTGCTGCTGTTGTTGCTGTTGTTGTTGTTATACAACTGCTGGTCTATGAAAAGTACTTACTTGAAGAGCTCAAAATTTGAAGAAGACGTCAAATCAGGAATCTCTAAAAAAGAAAGAAATCACACAATTAATTCTGCTAGAGATGGTCAATGGTAAAGCAAATCCTTAAGCCAGGTTGGGTCCCCTACGATAACTAAGCTAGGGACGGATACGACGTAGGCTATAACTAAGCAGAACCCAAGCCACGAGAGCATTCCACTTATCAGACCTACTCAATAGTCCCGTTTCGAATTCTTTACTCTACCGCTGAATAGGCATCGACGTCGTATGAATACAGCCGAAGCCTCAATTTGAAGTAGAAACATTTGGAATACCGACGACAAATTGATGAAGCTTGAATAGTCCAGTTTCGAATTCTCTGCTCTACCGCTGAATAGGTATCGACGGCGCATAAATACAGCAGGAGCCTCAATTTGAAGTCGAAAAAGTTGTGAATACCGACGAGAAACTGATGAAGCTTGAATTGAGACAAAAGACAACGTGAGGAAACTTTCCCAACTCGCTGGTATTCACAACTTTTTCGGCTTCAAATTGAGGCTCCTGCTGTCTTTATGCGCCGTTGATGCGGTAGAGTAGAGAATTCGAACCGGGACTATACCTTTCTACCCCATGACCGTACGTCACCGGTACCTTATTTGGAAGGTCTGTAAGTATATTTCCTCATATCTTAGGGAATGTAGTAGGGACATTCACCAGAACTTGCAGATGTTCGAGAAACACCGCTCTCTTGGTCGCCATTTTGTTTTTCCTCGGCCTAAGGGCCTGGATCGAGATTTCAAAATACCACAGGCAGCCCGTGCGGATTCGCAAAAAAACAACAGGACTTTCTTGATGGCCACAGTACAACAGCGTCATACTGCGAATCCCTACACCTGTACTCTAGTCCGCGAGACATGCGCATAGCCCTAAATGTCGAAATTGTTTAAACAACTTCCCAACAATTTCGCTGCGTCATTGTTTCAAAACATCGCTTTGGGTTTGGGATTGTGTATTGTTTCGGTCCCCCCCCCCCCCCCCCTTCCCTTCGCCCGATTTTTGCGCTCGCCATCGGAACCACGCGCCTCAAGCATCCAAGATGGCGGCCGATCAGCGAACGGACTGTCATCTGAAATCCGCTCTATGTAGTTGTGCTCAAGTAATCACGTGCTCAACGCGTGATTGTATTTTTACTTAGGTTGCCTTAAAAAGAAACTAGTCACGTGCTCATCGCGTGATAGTGGTTTTACTTGGCTTGGGATTGGCTAACTAGGAAGCCACTCAACTTCAACTCAATTTTCGTTCGTTTATGATTGGGTAGGTGGATTTGCTCACCGATTCCTCCTGTGGTAAAGAGTTCCCTTTCCAAATTGATGACTGTCTTCATGGCATCTTCTCGGTTTCCCTGTGTGCGGCCTTGTCTACTCTTGACTACACTGTTGAGGTCTTCTATTTTCTGAAGCTCAGCATCAAACCTCTGGAGGTAGCTGAACATGCAAAAAAGTATTTTACGGTGGTGTTACGCAACAAAAACTTTCCACGTCACGTTGTTGTGCGGAAAGATGAGAAATTCGGCAACGGCCATGTTAGACGATACAACATTTAGCGCAACAACAACCGGCAAACGACTGTTAAAACAACTTTTAGCGCGAGCTGCTGACGAATTTCCGATTGCCTCGCTTGTTACACGAGACAACTTTTCAGACATTCGTCATTTTGAGTCATGAGGGACACGAGAACTCACGATCTATGGCAAGGGTTTTCTAAACTATGATCGTAGTAGCGTAGGGAGCGTAATCACTTCCGTGCATAGTTTAGAAAAAGCTACAGCGCAGTGTGGCTCGATATAGAATGGTGGTTTTCAACCATCGCCCTCGAAATAGCGTACGGAGCGTAGAGAGCGCAGTGTGGCTCGATATAAAATGGTGGTTTTCAACCATCGCCTTCGAAATAGCGTAGGTAGCGTAGAGAGCGCAGTGTGGCTCGATATAAAATGGTGGTTTTCAACCATCGCGTTCGAAATAGCGTAGGGAGCGTAGAGAGCGCAGTGTGGCTCGATATGAAATGGTGGTTTTCAACCATCGCCTTTGAAATAGCGTAGAGAGCGTAGAGAGCGCAGTGTGGCTCGATATGAATTAATGGTGGTTTTCAGTCATCGCCTTCGAAATAGCGTAGGGAGCGTAGAGAGCGCAGTGTGGCTCGATATGAAATGGTGGTTTTCAACCATCGCCTTTGAAATAGCGTAGAGAGCGCAGTGTGGCTCGATATGAAATGGTGGTTTTCAATCATCGCCTTCGAAATAGCGTAGAGAGCGTAAAGAGCGCAGTGTGGCTCGATATGAAATGGTGGTTTCAATCATCGCCTTCGAAAAAGCGTAGAGAGCGCAGTGTGGCTCGATATGAAATGGTGGTTTTCAACCATCGCTTTCGTGACTCCTCAAAAAACACTGACGATTGCATTATTAAATGCAAGTGGTCATTTGTTTGGCTTTTGTTTTCAATCTGATTGGCTTGGAGAGCAAAGTCGCGATGTTCACGGCCCAATAGACCAAATCGACTAACGATGTTTACATCTTGTTGCCACCCAGTTCAGATCATGTATGATTCCTTTGGGTGGATACTTTTGTTAGTTCTGCACATACACTCGTGCACTCAGCTGAGTGAGAAAAATTGTACAATTGTATCATCATATGATCTGAATAGGGTGGCAACAAGATGTAAACACTGAACAACAACAACCAAAGGTTGAGATTTATGTTAAACGCCGTGGAAAAATGGTGTTTTGCTGACGTTTCGAGCGTTAGCCCTTCGACGAAGGGCTAACGCTCGAAACGTCAGCAAAACACCATTTTTCCACGGCGTTTAACATAAATCTCAACCTTTGGTTGTTGTTGTTCATGTTCACGTCTCCGCCGACGCAGACCACCTAGTTTCCCGTAAAACTAGTCATACAAGATGTAAACACTGTTTGCCGATAGAAAACTTTCACGACACTCATGTGCTCTATAATCATTAACTTACTCTTCAATCAACTGTCGTACTTCTTGGGCTGTGTAGCGAGTTTTAGTGTCATCGATGTGCTCATAAAACCATCTGCATTTATCACCAACTGAAATTGATAAATAAGAATTTTGTGTGACAGGCGAAACAGAAAAACATGAAATCTCAAACCCAAAACTTGCCTATTATTTAATAAAGTTAAAATTACCTTTTACTTCAAGCAAATGGGAACGCTCATCTTTTTTCCTTGATGAAGAAAAACATGTGTTACAGCTAAAATCGTTGCATCGCGACCCACGTTTTCAATTTTCGCTTTGCTGTTCCGCCAGTCAAATCTTATGAGCCAATCAGATGCTTGCCCTGTTTGGCCTAGTGCAGTAGCCTGGCTTTCTGTTGCGACATTGTCTGGTTTTACTTCAGTTCATTGTCTCAGATAGATTGGCGGAACAGTAAAGTCAAAAATCCAAAAATAATTTGATGTTTTTGAAAATGTGGGTCGCGATGCAATGGTTTTAGAGTAATAAATGACATTGGTATAACTGAAATATTGTAAATTTAGGAGCGGAGCATGAACAATAACAACCAAATGTTGAGATTTATGTTAAAAGCTGAGTGAACTATTGTTTTGAGGAGGAATGAGGGAGTGAGTGGACACAGAGTGAATGATGAAAAGGGAAAGGAAACAAGTACAGTCACTTTGAACTTGAAAATGATATAAAAGAAAATAAATGTCTATTGCTGGCTCAAACTTTAATTAATAGTCTTAATCTTTATGATCACAGAATATTTTTTCCTCAAATAAACAATGCACCACAGATGCGGCATCTGGGCGGTGTCTATTAACACTTTTAGTCACATGTGCTGCCTTTATTGAAGGGTGGCGTCTATTCGGGGGGGCGTCAAAATGAGGAAATGGTAATGAGCCAAATCACACTTGAAGGGATTCTGTAGAGGACTGGGACCATTTGGGATAAACAGTCATAATTTTTATAGGGGATATAATATTATGACAGATGTCAACCCTCCCAGCTTGCCAGGGGCCGGTTCCTAGAAGGTCAGTTAAGAGTTATCTGTAGATAAATGCTTATCCAATGGATAAATCCTGAACAAACCCTATACAACAGATAACGTTTATCAATGGATAACTTTATCCAACCTTTCGGGAACCGGCCCCAGGACTCTGAAGTCAATGTTTTACTCCCATCTCCTGGCAAAATTTTCCTGAACTGCCATATATTTAATGTATTTCTCCTGGTTTTCTTTCATTGAATGTTCTTGTATAATATTTTTTGTATTTGGTCTTCTCCAATCAGAGATAAGTCAATTGTTGACAATTATCTCCAGAGCTCTCCTATACCGGTATCTACCTTTGCAATTTTTCATTGCGATGTACTGCCCTTGCTAACTGGGTTGACATCCCTGCTTTATCTGTAATATGTAAACAATTATCTCCAGAGCTCTCCTATACCGGTACCTACCTTTGCAATTTTTCATTGCGATGTACTGCCCTTGCTAACTGGGTTGCTTTCCTTGAGTTAGGGTGGATGGCCTTCTTGGTGTGAGACCGCACTTTAAAAGACTTTGGCTGGAAACCATGAAAAAAAGAAAAGGCAAGTGGTCAATGTCATTCTCATAACCTGGTGCTCTGGCTTCTCTACGATTCTTTGTACATGGCTGCAGTGGCTGATCTAGGATTTTAAGAGAGGGAGGGGGGGTCATTTTTGCTGATAACACCACACACAAAAAATAGAGGTATACCAATCCTTCTCTGTTGTCCGTGGCCCTCTCACAAGGTGAAATCGTGGTTACTACATCATGGATTAAATATACTGGTATACATTGGGTCGAATAAAAGAAAAGAACCACTCTGAAATGACAAAAGGTCTTTAGGGAACCGATAAAAAAAATGGTTTGTTGGGAGAAGGGGGTTCATTTGCACCCGATGATCCCCCCTGGATCCGCGCCTGGGTTGACATGGTTTACTTCTCACACCAGTTAGGGATGCTGTATATGTGTGATACTCAAAGAGAAGCTAACCCCTTACTCCAGGTCCCTGCCATGATCTGAAAACCCTGACTGCAAGTTAAGGGGCACTCGCATGCTTGCCTGACAAGCAAATTATTCAAATCGTAATCCAATTCCATCCTCTAATAGATAAAAACACTATAGATTTGTATCAATTTAACAGTTACCACTGTATGCATTGCTACGCGACCTCAAAATTCACGGTTGCGATTGGCGATTCTCAGCAAAGGAATTACAATGTCAATTTTCTTGAGTCAGAAAGTTAATAATTCTAGGACAGAAAGGCAAAGGATAGCTTACAATTATTTTAGTTGATTTTACAATTAATGTCGACCCACCGAAGTAGCCGAATCCAACGTTTTGGTTTGATTGACGGCTAAAAATCGCCAATCGCCCATTGCAACAGTGAATTTTGAGGTCGCGTAGCAATGAATACAGTGGTAAAAGGTCATTTAACCAACCTGAACTGTTATTTTATTTTGAACTGTTAAACTTAAATGTATTTTTGATGATTAGAATTAGACTTATTTTTTGACAGGTTGTACGAAAATTAAGCGTGCGAGTGCCCCTTTAAGGCCTTCACTGATGGAGGAGTTTTAATTCTTACCAATTTTGCTCAGTTAGATGCTCTCAAAAATTTTAATACAAAAAGGGGAATGGCTCCCTTTTTTGGGGGGTGAGGGTGCTTGTCGGGAACTTTTGATTTTACCCCTGAGGTATCAAAAAGGGTGTGGCTTTGTTGATTTTGGGCATTTTCAAAACATCGCTTTGGGTTTGTTTGTTTTTCATTCTGCCAGTCAAACAATCTGAGCCAATCAGATCCTTGCCTTCTTTTACCTGCTGTAATCTACTGGCTTCTCTGTCGCAATAGAGTACTCAAGTGTGACGTCATAAATTTGAGAAATCTTGAATTTCCGATTTTAGTCCACGAATAATGAAAGACAAAGTGGAAAGAGAATCGGATGCAAAAAATGAGGCAAATCGGTTGAAACGCGACCAAGATATGGCCACCTGAATACATAATTTTCTTTAACAAATCACTGTATTTTGGACTGCGTTCAAAACTTTATGAACGCAACAAAAAATACAGTGATTTCTTAAAGAAAATTATGTATTCAGGGGGCCATATCTCGGTCGCGTTTCAACCGATTTGCCTCAATTTTGGTGTGTAGCATTCATTTATTATGCTCTTTCCAAATCCAAGGACAAATATTGCTAAATCGAAAATTTGTTTTTTGTGACGTCATCACTTGACTACTCTATGAAAAATCCTGTCAACACTGCGAAACAGGCAAGCATCTGATTGTACAAAACGGAGAACATGCAAGCATCTGAGTACTTGTCGACAAAGGGGATAAATTAGAAAACATCAAAAGGCAGCCTTTTAATCAAAGATGGAAATTTCTTGATGGCCATCTTTTAGGGTAAAAATTATTTTCAAGGCACTCCCTTTTTGGCATATTTTAGGGGTGAAACTGAAAATTCCCAATGATCATCGCCAACAAAAAAATATAGGAGTCCCCCCTCCCCCAGGTTGGGGGGGGGGGGGGGGGGTGTATGATGTAACCAGGAGGGTTTTCATCTATTTGCCATTCAATTTATTTGTATTATTGTTGCATGCCAGGTTGCAGTGAAAATATTTCATGTGCCACGCCCAAGCAAAATCACAAAATATTGTGTGACATTACGAAACAGACATGTCTACTTCTGATAGCATAACTTGCAGCACAATGGTTTTCTTGGGCGAATAGCTGCCGTGTCATTTCACGGTGGGCAATTTTGCAAGTTACTAAACAAGGTATGTGTAACATTCCACTACAATTTGTAAGAGCTTCGACTATCTGTCATTTCGTTCCGAGTTCAAGGAAAACACTAGGCCTTTAAATCCCTTAAAAAGTATAAAATCACGAAAGCCATTCTCTCTCACACAGTAGTACAGTATAAGCTTATCTCAGTCTCAGGAATGCTTTAGATGTTCTTTACAAGCACGATTTCTGCTTCAAGGAGAGCAAATATATTGGTCTACATAAGCTCATGGATTGATTGAAATAGGTGACATTCCAAATAATCATTTACTCGGCAAAATTATGAAGTAAAGACTTACCATGACTAGAGATTGTAGACGAAAACAACACTTTCTGATCTGACGTTCCACGTGGTGAGCCCGCGATACACCAAAGGAGCATGCGCACAAGGGAGTCAAATCCAAGATGGCGGCTTCCTTGAAAGAAATGCGTGGAGCTTTGCGGAAGGCAAATCGACTCAACAACATCCTTTTACCACAATTTGAGAACTTAAAACAGAGAAAAATCGGGCGGAGCGCTTATGCTATCTATTCAGACTACAAAGCAGTGTTTGTGGATTTTTTTACCGGGGCAAGGCGTAGGCCTGTGAGGTCGACCATAGTGTTTGGAGTGCTGGGAGGGTTGTATCTCGTTTACCGCAATAATCCAGATGAGCAGAGCTATACAGATACTTTGTTTGATAACGCAAATGAGCTCTTACAACTAGGGAAGCGAATCAGGAACCCGGCTAGCGATGCTTATGTTCAAAACACTTTGAAATTGCACTACCAAGGGAAACTGGCCAGGCAGAGTTTAGGCCTATTTTCACTCATGTATGAAACAGAGTTTGGCAAAGAATCGGATTTGTATGAGAAGCATTGCTATTATACCAAGCCACGATGGATATATTCCTGGAGGGATGTCCGGGATGTGGGAGTTTGTGGTCATTGGGTCTGGCTTGAGAACGCGATGACCGATTTTGACATTAATGATGAGGACTTGACAGGCCTTACTGACGATTTAGCGGAACAAAACACTGTTTGGAGTAAACTAGCTAGGTACAGTTCGTGGTGCATGCAGAGCTTGCAGGAGCAGATATATGGCTTATGGAAGACAGAAGAGGCAAGCTTGACATCTATCTAATAATAGATATTCTCCAGACATTCTTCAGTAATGTGTGATTCCAAAAATTATTCTTCAGCTTTTCCTGATGAAAATATTAAACCCATACACAGTATATTATGAGGCAACTTCTAAGCTTCTAACCCTTTGTGCAATCAGTGTATTTTCTATGCTCTATCAGATCTGTCAGAATGTTTTGAAGTAGGCGGTTGCTCAAAAAAAGTAGCCAGCTACAAAAAAAAACTGAGGGCTGACATGCAAATTCCATAAGTAAGTTTGCTCACCAAGCCCATTCTGACACAGGTGTGGACCTTGGAGATTTTTAAAGGAACTACAATTAAAGGATTCCAGTTTTTATTTCATTTTGGCAAACAACTTTTTTGTGTCTCACATTTGGCAAGAAGTAGGCAGTGATTAAACGTGAAGTAGCCGTCGGAGCTCCGGTGGTCGCCGGCTTGTGTTCTATGCCAAAATGACATTTTGGCTTGTACGCCATATCAATAGTAACTTAAGGTAGGGGAAAAGAATGCGGGATCAGTGAATATTCCTGTAACTAGAAAACAGAAAAGAAGGAAGGCTGAAGGCTGTTCCACCCACGGGGTAATCCCTCATATAAGGTATACGGATATGTGTCACTCTAAAGGGTATGGTTTTTGGGCTCCTGAGGTCTGCTGTAGGGTATCGTTCTTTGCTTTTTTGTCTATGATAGGGTACGGTATGTATTTTAGTATGGCTACCCACAAACAAATTTTGATCAAAGTTTGCCACGTTTAGTGATAAAAACAGTTAAATCTGCTTCCGCTTTGATTGCGACTAACTGGACCACCCTGTTGACTAACTTGAGGTCTGTGGTAGGGTATAGAAATTTAACTGTAGGTCCATGGTAGGTTGTAAAAAACGAGGATTTTTGGTCTCTGATAGGGTCAGGTTTTCGAGACCTCAGCGGCACATCCCTAGACAAAATCAGTGGAGTACCCCATCCCCCAGCATGGCTACAAAAGTATGACTAAAATGTGTTAAAGTCATCCTGGCTCTGGTAAACCAATGTTGAAGTCATGGAAATACAGGCCCGTAGCAAGGTAAAAAAATTTGGGTGGGCCTTAAACATGAAAAGGCCTAACAATGTTCACTGGCTGCTAGCTTCTAGCTACCGATTTACGTATGAGTAGACTTTGATACTGAGTTGAGGCGTTTTGGCATGTCCTTTGACACTAAATTTGCCAAACAACTACTTCCGGTTTTTCTTATCGGCTACAAAAGTTGATTCATCCGTTTCGTCCTTATGCATGTACATGAAGGCGAATCAAGTGATTGAGGCGCGCATCTCCCCGGTTGTAGATCTTTATTTACTTCCATTTTAGACAAGTCCTAGAGAACAATTATTGAACTGTTATCAGCCTTTTTATGCAGAGTTGAATGGATAAAAAGTCAGTTACACCCACTCAAGTCGCCGTTACTCGAATTTGCGCTCAGTTCAAAATTTTCAAGAGAAAAGTCCCTAGGCCCTAGCCCCTCCCCCGTATACGGGCCTGATATACAAAGAACACGATTGCGCCTCAACAAAAATCAACGCGAGCTGTGCGTAATGTTCTGCATAGCTAAATTCCGGTCACTTTCCCAAGAAAAACGACTCGATTTTTAACTCCCTTTCTGGGCGCTAACTCCCGGAGTATCCTGCATGCAACGAGGCGTGGCTAAGTCAACAATTAAACTCGTTTTCTACACTGTGCTAGTATACAAAGCTGAAGTTGAAGGGCCTTACAAGTTGAAGCTCAAGTGCGATACAGTAAAAACCCGTATAAAAGAACATGTGGTTTAAGAACACTCAGGCTGAAATTTGGTCAAAATGGTACCTTATACACAAGAACACATGCAGCCTGAAAAATGAAAATTGTTGTTGTATAAAAAATTTGCTGCCAGTTAGATTCGAGTACAGTAACCCACTGTGTGGTAGAGTATCCCGGAGATCAATATGATGTGCTAGACCATGCACACACAGTTCTACAGCAGGAATTCCAGGGTAATTAAGCAATTGTTTTTTAGACTTGACTAATTGTTGTTACTAAACGACTGTCACCTTTCTACCAATCAAGTACTTGATGTTAAGAAACAACTTTAAGAACACCTTAAGAACAATTTCAGGCTGATTTTGCAGAAGACACCCAATATACAAGAACAAAATCAGCCTGATTCCCCAAAACACCTGTTCTTTTATGCGGGTTTTTACTGTACTCCTTTGCGCGCATGCATCTAACTTCCCTGCAGCAGCAGAGGCCACTTCGCACGGTCAAGACAGAAGTGGTTTCTTCTTGCAGGGAAGCGACCAACAGTCTGTGGCAGAGGTGTACGACTGCGATACAAGACTGCGGTCGGTCACGCAAGGCAAAGTCACACAACAGCAGTCACGATACCAAGTGTATCCCCAGGCTAGCATGCTCTCAAGACTTCGAGGGGGTCTACAGATAAGGCAATAAAAATGCCGGAACGATACAAACTACGAGTTCGGAACTCGGCACGCAATTACGTCTCAGATAACTTGGATGAGTTCAATCTAAAGTCCGATGTCCCACGGTTTATAAGGACTGTTTGGTCTAACTGTGTTATCAAGTATCCTACCGGTAGATACGCGACAACTAGCTCATTCAACGTTAATTATACTGTTTTCTTTCCGCTCCAGGAGATAGAATTCCTTTTGATTCCACTCATTAACTCCTGACAATCAATCTGATCTCTGATTGGTGCATTTTAACAGTTAAATGGCTTGATGGCAAAAGTATGACAAAAGTTGATTGGCAGTTGAATTGTTCGCGCAAAGCACTTTCGCCTTTTCAAACCCCATGCATGGGGTCTGAACGCTGATTATAAACAGAACAACTGGAGTCCTATCGGCAAACACAAGACGATGTACTGGCTGGTAAACCTTTTTCTGCTAGGCCTTCTAGCATTGGCAAACTGCAAACAAAACGAGAACAGTCAACAAGTATCTCCTCGGCATCATGGAACCCCTCCGATGCTGAAACAAGAATTATTGAATCTTATGGGGCTACCTCGAAGACCCCGGCTGAGCTATGTTACTCGAATGTACGGTAAAAGATTCTCAGCGCCTCGCTATATGCTTAAATTGTATAACAGTCTTTCACAGAACCAAACAGTCGACGCTGGGTTCTGTTGTAATGGCTCGATAGTGGACTCGAGAGCAGTTGGCGCGGATACAATCATGAGTTATCTCAACCACGGTAAGTGAATTTCACTTAGTTTAAAGAAACCTTTGACTTTGATTAAAAGTGATTCTATGTTTTGACAAGAAGAAGATAAGTCCTGAGAACTTATCTGAAATTGTGAACCATTTTTAGGAGAATTGAGTCCGGAAGTTTGACTTATTATGATTAAATTATACTTGGATGATAAACTATTATACAAGTTGTCAGACGTGCGTGTAATTGTCAATGACGGCGTAAAGAATTTCTTTAAATTGAGTTCTTATTTGGTAAACTATTTTCTAGAGTCCTGTTTAATAAGGAATTCTCTGTACTTTACCGACAACGGATCGAATTTTACCATTCATTTCGTGCGATAACCTTTGCTAAAATATTTGCAATGCATTTCATAGCACACACTCATCAACTACGAGTTCCTGTGGTTCGTAATGATTACTTTGAGTTCCATGTGTTCAGAAACTCACCTAAATACAACATTATTATAGACACTGTTATTAACATAGCGTCAGAGTTGTTTCTCGCCCTCGTTTTTCTTTTGGATACTTTTAAATACAAGATATGTGAAATGTAGAGTTCAGGTCATTATCTTAATGCTACTTCTCGTTCAACAAAGTATGTTTATTGTTAGTAGACAATTAAAAAAGTATTGCGAAGTGCCTTCACGGAAATGCCATACGGCGGCAGGTATTCGAGATTTCTAGAGCTGAATACTTCATTAACCCATGTTGTAATCTGAATACAAATGCGTGGTTCTGACATCAAATATTTTGAAGTTTGAAGTTTGACCTCTCGGGTGTAATCACACTTGTGTTTATTTCCCGCTATAACGAGTTTACTTTATTTTGAACCAAGCCTTGTTAAAGTTTTGACTAAGTAAATGATAACAAGACTTTGTTGCTGACACGACGATTTTGTCATGAGTAAAAAAAAATGCCATTTTTGTCTACTTGAAAAATACGGTCCTCCAAAGACACGAATGTGTCGCTTTCTAGGGGCGGATTTAGGGGTGGGCCGAGGGGGCCGCGATCCCCCTCTCTCGGGAGATTTTCCCATACATTTTCTGTATTTGCTGGAGGAAATTTGAAAATTTTCGTCCCATGTGTTCACTATCCGCCCCCCTCCCCTTTCTAAAATTCCTGGATCCCCTGCTTTTGTTGTTTGTTGCTACTGCCATAAATCAGCCTCAGTCAACGGCCATCTGTCAGCCTAGCATTAACCTCACACCGGCACAAAACAGACCACAGTTTCCCAAGCTCATTATGAGTGTAAATTAAGGTAACGTTTGTAATGATAACAAATCTACTTTATTTGTTATCAATTTCCATTACATGCACAGTGTGCTTTACTAGCGATTGTAATAATAATAATATAATAATAATTAATAATAACGGATTACGTACATTGGGCACATCCACGAGGTGGCTCTTCGTCCCGTGTTTATTCCCGTGTTTTAGTTAGACCTAAAGACCTGTATTAGCATTCCAGGGTTCTTTTACGTCCCCCTCGAATTGGATATGGAAGCGGACTGAGGGAGACGGGACCTCAGTTTATTGTCTCATCCGAAAGACTAAGGAAGCACAAGCTTTTTACACAGCTCACAATGGAAGCGAGCGCTGTAACGCCGCGACACCCGTGCTTCCCGTAATCATGTAGCGAATCATCACCATGGAACTTCTGTTAGATAAATAATATATAGTTAGTCTTGCTTCACACCATGTTCTTGGCTTAGACAGGGGCCCTCTTGTCAAACTTTGTCATCTGACTTTGCAGTCAGAATTTCCCAGAAACTGGGCTTCTTAATGCGACCCAGCGAACTTAAACTTTGCGAGCTGATCATCAAATTGATTTTTTATGGCAAATTGCGTAAATAATTTTTTTAATTACCCTTGAGAATCACAAGGAATTGTAGCGAAATAACAAGTGCATGGCTGTTCAGCTGCACAGAGCGTCCACAGTTCAGTGAGGGGTATCCAGTCGATGATACTCCTTTGCGTGCTTGGCAAGTAACACACATATCAAGAAAATTTCGCCAAAAGCTGTCGTCTTGCCGACGTTGCAAAACTTCGTTATAAGGAAATCCCCCTTACCTTATTTGAAAGGTCTGTAAGTACTTTTCCTAATATCTTAGCGAAAAAAGCAGGAAAATTGACCAAAACTTGCAGATACTCGAGAAACATCCTTCTCTTGGTCGCCATTTTGTTTTTACCCCCCGCCAAGGGGCCTGAGTCACGTTTTGAACACCACAGGCAACCCGCGCGGATTTGCCATAAAAACGACAGCACTTTCTTGATATGAGTAACAATGCCTGGGTACGAGTCTGAGAAATTTTCAAACTTTGTCCAAATCTAACTCGAATTATCTTTCAATAGAAAGAGGGCGACGACCAAAGATCTCCCACAAGCACGCCACATTCAAGTTCAATGTCCTCACGCCCTTGGGCGAGAAAGTGACAGCTACAGAGTTCCGCCTTTACAAAGAAGCTCGCCCTGGTGATTTGTCACATTGGCGCAACTCCACCTACAAGATACGGCTTTACCAGGTAATCTACCCTGCGCAGGTCCTGTATTTGCTCAAACAGAAGATCATTCGCAGCTGGGAGTCCGGATGGGAAGAGTTTGATATCACAGCGGCGGGGAAAACTTGGTCCGACACGCCGCAGAAGAACTACGGATTGGAACTCTCGGTTCTTAACTTTAATAACGAAGAGATCTCTCCACATAAAGCTGGGTTTGTAGGGTTCCATGGGCCACAGGAGAAGCGTCCGTTTCTGGTGAACTTCTTCAAGCAGGACGGCGATGTGCAGTACTCCCGACGCATCTACCCAGAAGAAATGCGCGCGCATCGTGCGTCGCGAGTTTCCCGCGATCTCAGTTCGCAAATGGGAGGCGCTGGTAATGCTGTGAGTAGTAATAAGTTATGCCAGAGGCGAGTACTGCATGTAAGCTTTCGTAAGCTCCGTTGGCAGGACTGGGTTATTGCACCTGAGGGCTACTCAGCGTTCTATTGTGACGGCGAGTGCTCCTTCCCGCTGAATGCGAACATGAACGCGACGAATCACGCTATCGTGCAGACCCTGGTTCATCTGATGAACCCGCGAACCGTACCAAAACCGTGCTGCGCGCCGACCAAGCTCTCCGCCATATCCGTGCTCTATTTTGATGACAGCAATAATGTGGTACTGAAAAAGTATAATAACATGGTCGTCACGGCGTGTGGATGTCACTAGACATGCTGCTAGTGTACCAATGGCCTGGATTTTCAGCCGTCTTTTCTTCCAACACTCGATAAGGGAGAACAAACGCCGACTTCCAAAAACGTGTACAGGAATTGGGCGATTCTCAGGATTTTTGAGAATAGATTTTGATAATTTCTTAATGAGGTCTATACTTTGTTGGGCTACCATGAATCTGCCTTTGGGTGTTGTTGCGCTAGTTACCGAAAATTATGTATATTATAGAGTTCTTAAGGAAGTGGCCAATCAGATTCCATTCTCAAGATCTTGTGAATCAAGCAAAAAAATCTCACGACAAAAGGGGTACGAATACACTGTGGACATCAGTGACAATCGCCTGCGACAAAGAATTTATATAATTGTATATCTTTTTCCATGCATCGATTTGCGTTATGTGCCGTGAAGGGACTATCGGTCTGTGAACTACATCGAACGGAACTTTGTCTACGATGGTCACTAGCGACAATGTTGATTTACTTGGATGTAGTTTGCGCCCAGTTCTATGCATCGTAGCGTAACTGGCGCAGGAAGATTAAAGGTTTGCGCCTTCTAATTATCAAGTGAAACTGTATTTAAATGTTGCAACGATACTATTCCAACCTCGAAAAGGACAACGCACGAGAGCCTCAATTCAACCCTGCGTTGCCCGTTTCGTATCCTGGGGACCAGAGGCTGAAACTCTGCCGGTTCGCGTTTATGTTGTTTCGGGAAAATCTGAGCTGAATAAAGCCGACCTACAGTCTATCCATAATGCATTTTGCTTTGCCGCCATTTTCGATACCATTAAGCGCATTTTACCTGACACAAACGCGAGGAAAACTCCTGATAGTAAAATACTATGCACTGCTCAGAGTTTCTGGCGCAATGAATCGTGCCAGCCGACTCACATTGCCAATAAAATGCACTGCTGACCATTATCACGCAATATTGATTAATAATATGTAATAGTTATCAGAAAATCGAATCCAGTTTTCAAGTCTACACTTCCATATTAGTAAAATACAAAGTTTCAAAAGAATTACTTGGAAACTGGCTGAGAAACTGGCAAAAACGTCAAGTCGTGGCTGGACGGGCATGGATGCCCGTCCATCCTCGTTTCGATGTATTTTCCCATACATTTCTTTGTAAAAATCAAAGGGCTCTATGAGCCAACTCATTCATGAATTTGGAATTAGTGAATGGATAATTTTTCAAATGTTGAAATACTCCCTGGGGGAGACTCCCCTATTTTTGGGGCAGCCTCTAGGGGGTACCTTTAGGGGTACCTTTAGCCTTGGTAGCCTTGAGGCCTGCGCTATTTCTGGTTTTCGCTCACCCCAACTACCTCCCCTTCCCTTTAAAAGCCGCTACGCAGGCTAGGTAAAATTCGAAAACTTAGATAGGTACCTCTTAGAGGCCCCTTCTAGCAAATGAAGCAAATCATGACTTGTTGGTGGCCTGAATTTCAGACATATTTTCCAGGGGCGTAGCCAGGGGGGGCCTGCCCCCCCCTTTCTCGGAAATTTTCCCATACACTTACTGTATTTGCTGGAGGAAATTTGAGCATTTTCGTCCCATGTTTTCACTATCCGCCCCCCTTCAGAATTTCCTGGCTATGCCGCTGTTTTCCCTCGTAATATGAAAGACAATTCGGAGCACCCCTGCACAAAACATAGGGGAGTCTTCCCCCCTAGGAGAATACTGGGTACAGGCATGTGGTCTGTTCTCATCAGTAGCCACATGGAAGATATTGGCAATTCAAGAAAACGTCTTTGATTTTTTCCAAATGTTGTCGCATCCTGCCTTTGAAAGAGACCTCCAGTTGGTTTACCCCTAGCATGGGCATGACAAGCATACACATGACCTCACAATCCAATAGTGCTTGCAGATTGATTTTTCTTGAATTTTGCTGAAGTATCCAATTATCTTTAAATTGGATAGTGCCCCGAATATTTTGAAATTGGATAGTTTAAGTTTATGTATGAATGCTATATCATTGATAAATAAAAGGACTCCATGCTTGTTCAATTAAGAAAAAAATGAATGCAAAAATTCCTAGAAACACCAATGAAATTGGATTCGGTCTACAGCCTCGTCCAATTTTGGTGTTCCCGATCCTCTGAATTTGTCACTCAATTTTTTCTTAATTGTTCAGCATGGAGTCCTAATCTCTTATATAATACTCGAAAATGACGAAATCTGAAATGTTACAAGTAAATATTACGTGAAAACCATGATCCACAGGCTTTTTTGAAACCGTAAAATCTATCGCAAGAATTAGGATAACACAAAACAATGCATTTTATAATATCCATGAAAATAGTTGATGCTTTTAAATACCAGTCTCTTGCAACCTGAATTTGTATACCTAAACAAAAACAGGGATGCTGAGTATTACTTTCCTCCTAGTGAGAATCAGAAGATGTTGATATGCTGCTCATGAGCAGTTAAACAGAAACAGGGATGCTGAGTATTACTTTCCTCCTAGTGAGAATCAGATGTTGATATTCTGCTCATGAGCAGTTGTCAAGTACTTTGAGCCTCCATTATAATGCTACAATAACTTATAAATTATAACATTATAAGCCTTTAAAATGCAGCGAATTTATTTCGAAAGAAATCCGAATCAATTAGAAGAATTATGGCGTTGTACTGCAAGTATAAAAATGAAGCTTCTCTATTTCTCTTTCCAAATATTTTAAACAGATTTTACCTTAAATTCTCTGTGCTGCAAGAAGCAATAGCGAGCTTGTCCGTCCACCTTTATCACGTTAAAGATGTAGTGCATACTCTCACTTCTTCAATTAGCTTTCTTCTTTCGACTTTTTGTAAATTCTTTGGTGTTAAATACTTGAACCTGGAAAGTACTTGAAAATCGTTCTCGCTTCCGGCCTCCATTATTTAAAATACCCATGATGCTTTGTCGTGTAGATTGACCCAGATAAATTGCGACACTTCGCTATCTTTCGCTATCTGGCGCAATTTGTTACGGGTTCGACTACAGGCTGGGCGCGCATTATGATTTCTTTTCTTTTATTAGGAATCGTGTCAAGATCGCTAGATCACAATCGCTAGAAATTGCTTGAAGTAAAATCGAATCGAAATTGTGCTAACGCGGAATCGTGCTAACGCAGAAGTCCCACATCATGCCAATACTCCTTCATTTGCGCTGCGCGCGCATGAATGAGTAAAAATAAGCCACAATACGAAGGTTTGGAAATTCAAATCTCAGCCAGTATTCAAGCAATCTTCACCAAACTTTGCAATTTTACTAATACGGATGTGTAGAATTTAATACTGGATTCCGGCCATTTCCTGATAACTTATATATTATTAATCAATATTGCGCGAGAAAGGACTATTGCATTAAGTCGAGTTTCTGATGCAATGAATTATGGAATGCATTATGGGAAGGGTGAGTCGGTATTTACAGCATGTTCTCTAGACTTTAGGAGGGAAACGCTGTTCCCTGGAACAGCGACAAAAAACCTCTTTCTTGATATGCGACGCTCAAAGGGAATAAAGTTCTGGGAATGGGGCTAGACTTTTCTAACCCAAAACGTAACCCTTATTTTAGGGATAGTCGAGAGAACATGTGGTATAATTAAAGATTTAGACGAGGAGGATCAGTCTGTCTTGTAAATAAAATGGTGCCTTTAAAATAGAGTGTCTTTATTATATTAACCTTACCAACTGGTCAACGTAGTCCTTGGGACTACGTTTAGCAGTAGGCCATTTGCACTAACTGTGTCACGTGACCCCAACTACCTCTTAACGAGATGTTTTGTCAAAATCAATTCCAACTACAAAGGACCATTTGATATAATAGTCAGAAACTAAGTTTCAGCTTAAAATCTCTAACCTGGGGCAAATGGCAGCGAGTTGAATTTTCAAGATTTTATGTATGATGTATGGGATTTGGGTCACGTGACCCAGTTAGTGCAAATGGCCTGTTTGAGGCTGGAAACTCGCTTCTAGGGTTAGAGAGGAAGGGGTGATTTAGAGCAATACAAGTAAAGCGCGCACTCTGTTGGAGACATATAGAGCAATACAAGTAAAGCGCGCACTCTGTTGGAGACATAGAGCAATACAAGTAAAGCGCGCACTCTGTTGGAGACATATAGAGCAATACAAGTAAAGCGCGCACTCTGTTGGAGACATAGAGCAATACAAGTAAAGCGCGCACTCTGTTGGAGACATATAGAGCAATACAAGTAAAGCGCGCACTCTGTTGGAGACATATAGAGCAATACAAGTAAAGCGCGCACTCTGTTGGAGACATAGAGCAATACAAGTAAAGCGCGCACTCTGTTGGAGACATATAGAGCAATACAAGTAAAGCGCGCACTCTGTTGGAGACATAGAGAGCAATACAAGTAAAGCGCGCACTGTGTAGGAGACATAGAGAGCAATACAAGTAAAGCGCGCACTCTGTTGGAGACATAGAGAGCAATACAAGTAAAGCGCGTACTCTGTTGGAGACAGAGAGCAATACAAGTAAAGCGCGCACTCTGTTGGAGACATAGAGAGCAATACAAGTAAAGCGCGCACTCTGTTGGAGACATAGAGAGCAATACAAGTAAAGCGCGCACTCTGTTGGAGACACAGAGAGCAATACAAGTGAAGCGCGCACTCTGTTGGAGACATAGAGCAATACAAGTAAAGCGCGCACTCTGTTGTAGACACAGAGAGCAATACAAGTAAAGCGCGCACTCTGTTGGAGACATATAGAGCAATACAAGTAAGCGCGCACTCTGTTGGAGACATAGAGCAATACAACTAAAGCGCGCACTCTGTAGGACGGTACGCCGTGTATGATAAACACCATTCTCGTACCCAGAGCTCCTCGGCTCGTCACCTCGCGGGGGAGGCTCTGTTGACAGCCATTGACGCATGCGCGAGAATTGATACAGAACCGTTGAGAGAAACCACTTTTTTGCGCATGCGCCGACGTTTAAAACCAGCCAATCAGCAAAGGTCACCGACCCTGGGTAAGATAATGGTAGAAATCTCGAAATAACCATCGACAAGCAAAGTTTTATACTTGAGTCCCTAAATCAGCTGATTGAAATGATTGCGCGATCTGACTGGCTAGATTCACCGCTAGCGTGAAGTTTGATGATCGTTTCTTCTTCCAAGAGAGTTCACTGTGAGAACGCTTCTTTTGAAAAACATACCAGACAAAGCACTGCTGAAAATCGAGATAGTTTCTCGTCGATAAAACACCACATATTATTGTATTAGGAACCTAACACCCTTCAAAAATAGTCATCCTGGCTCTAGTAATAATTTTCTAATACTTCCCTGGTAAAACTTTATTACATCCAAATTCTACTATTTTTATAGAAATCTCGTTCTCTTTCGATAATTAATGGAAAAAGAAAAGACCTAGACGACTTATTATTTACTTTTCAGGCTCTGTGATCCGAAAGGATAGGGGACAAACAAGCGCTTCCGAGTTACTCGAAATTTGCGCCCTCAAAGTCGCGTTTGAAAACGTAGTTCTGTTTTTACCATTTGGACATAGGATAAATTACTTTTTTTTATTTCACACGACACTCTTTACATACAGAACGAAAAAAGTAAGAAACGTGCAAGTTACAGCAATACATTACAGAAAAAAGAAAAGAGAAAATAATTTATACTAGTTTGATGGCGTACAGTGGTCAGTGTATGTGTTCTGTGTGACATATGAGTGATGTGCTTCTCTTTTGTTCCAGTTGATTTCTGTATCATCTACGTGTAGCCTGTGTAGTGTCATGTGTGATACCATAGTTTATAGAGTGTAATTGTTATGAAATCTAACATCATGTTATTGTACCAACTCTTTGTTTCCTTTTCCCCTTGTGGTTTACACTAGAACGCAAGCGCTAGAAAATCGAGACGTCGCGTTCCGTTGTGCTTACGTCTAGTGTAAATCAAGCAAGCGTATACGCAAGCATACTAATTAATGTTGTTTATGGCTTGCACCATTCTCCAGCCCAGAGCTCCCCGGCTCGTTACCTCGCGGGGAGGCTCTGGTGACAGCCACCGGCGCATGCGCGAGATTTGACACAGAGCCGTTGACGGAAATAACTTTCTGCGCATGCCCCAACGTTCAAAATCAGCCAATCAGCGAAGGCTCTCAAACGGTCGCCACCAGAGCCTCCCCCGCGCGGTTACGAGCCGGGGAGCTCTGGCTACGATAATGGGCTTGCACTTGTGCTTCCGTCGCCATGATTTCAGACTGGTTTGCAAGCGCAGGACGCAAGCTCAAGACTCAAGCTCGCAAGCGCTAGCTTGAAACCAACATAAATTTGCTTGCGCTTGCATAGATTCGTGTATAGACCGGTCGGACCTTACTTGCGTTGAGCTTGCGCCATGCGATTGCGTTCGGTGTAAACCAGCCCTCAGAAAGTACTGGACCCTAAGACAGCGGTCTTCCCGGGAGCCCACGCAGGGTCCTGTTCTGGTGTATATCTGAGATGTAGGGGCGTATAGATGATGTGCATAGTTCTAGTTTCTTATCATCAACTCTGCCACCCTGCGCCAACACTGCGGGCGATGAAAGCGTAGATGTCGGAGTATTCCTCTATCTGGTGAGAAAACGCAAACGACACATACTTCAAGACACTGCACAATGATAAGAGCACAAACGAACCCTCATTTTAAAGGAAGCCACTCACGTACAACATGCGCAGCTGTTCTGCGCATCTCTCGAATCAAAGAAGTATCGCCCCGTAACGATGGCCAGCGATCTGAAGGCTAAAAACCTTGAAAACAAATTGTATATAATCTTGCTACTTTTCAATCCATCCGACCATGCTTTTTAGCTTTACATATTCTTAAAATAGTTATCTGATAGGATGGTCTTTTGATGATAATGGATAGTTTTGATGATAATTCAGTGCTCGCTCCAGGAGCATGCGCGTATCATGATAGGCCCCCTTTAATTACCGCAATGCTATGTCATGGGGAATAGAGCGAATTTCTCCAAAGGACTCTACATGTTGCATGCCATGATATAATGGAAATGGTTTTCTACGTGCTTTATCAATAGACCTCCTCGGCTTGGGCGTAATGCTTTCCCATTTCAGATCACGTGGCATTCCCATGAGTATTCTTTATTTCTTTTTCTGCTACGCACCGAGGGATATATGAATATGGAGACAACGTGGCAAAACGCAGTTCATATGCGCCAAAGATTTACTGGCCTGTGAAATGAAGACAATGTTCGCCTCGGGTGCAAGCCTTAAGGTATGAGTATACCTTTGCGCGAGGGATGTAAATTTTTTTCGGAAAAAAAATCACTGTCGCGTCAATATTTACACTACAAGGGCCATTTATGTATCGTTTTAAAGCTTATAGACCGGCCTTACTTACTAAATGGTATATTTCTATGCAGCGTTACTTTGATGGATCGTTTTCGTCGTTTTGTGCTTCAAAGGAAAAGTACCAATTTTTTGCTTTTTAAGAGCTCCTGCCACTTCCAGTTAATGTTAAAAGTTCCAGATTTCCGCAAAATGTATTCCTTGGAGCGCGATCTGAAAAAAGGTGTGCGGGATTATTGCTATTTTACGTATTTGCGGAAATATCACGTAAAACAGGTTGAAAATCGATATTTTTGGCAATGCTAACACAAAAGTTAGCATAAAATTAAGCAATAAAAGTACTTTCCGCGTGCTCTCTGCTTTCTTACAAACACGAGGGAGATGTTGGGAGAACTGATCAAAACTTGAAAGACACGAGCCGAAGCCGAGTGTCTTTCAAGTTTTATCTGTTCGACCAACATTCCCCGAGTGTTTGTAAGAAACCAGAGAGCACGCAGAAAGTATTTTTATTGCTTTTAGAAAATAACATACACATGCGCGACAGCGTTGCGTGACAATCGTGTTTCTCAGGTCTCTTACAAACACGCTTTTTAACCAATCAGAATGCGCACATTCGCAATACAACATAGGTGTTATTTTCTAATATGTAAAGAATAGATTTTGCTTAAATTTGGAGTTGTGCAATTTAATTGGAAGAAGCTGGAACTTTTTAAAGAAAGTCGGTACTTTTTTATTTAGACCCAAAAAAATATATGTTCATGTACAATATAATGAAAACAAATTACTCATCAGATAGACCAACCTTTTAGCTTTAAAATGACATATGAACGACGTTTTTTGGTGTAAATTGTCACGTGATGCGAATTTTTTTACCGCGACACACCTCAAAGGTATACTCATACCTTAAAGTGCGAGGCGCAAACGTTCAGAGAAAGATATGATCATATATGCAATTTTGGCCTTACGTTTTGTATCTGGAGCTTACGTTTTCCAAATTTCCAAGACAGCACGAGATATTTTTGTTATGTGGATTATTTCTATAGTTTTCATTTCACAGGGTGAATCATTAGCGCATGGCAAATGCGTTTTGCCGCGGTGTTGAATATGGAAACATCCCAAACAAAGAAAGGTTATTTAAATAAATGGCACGTGATCTGAAATGGAAAACCTTACGCCCAAGCCGAGGAAGTCTATTCTTTTATTGTTGTCGGTCCTTCTAATCAGTTTTACACCCCATAAGCTTCAATGTATGGGGCTTTGCTACTGCGCCTCCGGCATGGTGAGCTCCGCTATATCATGCATATGACATTACATCTTACCACTTTGGCGGTAGGTTTTCCGTGACCGTGACCCGCCTCTATATCGATGCGAATTAGTAACGGGTTTCTCTGAAAAACAAAAACAGGAAAAAAAACGTTGTCATTCTCAGTTAGAACCATGAACATTATACTAGCGGATTTCAGATGACTGTCGTGTGTAAATGGTAATCACTTTGTGTTTCTACCCGGCGTGTTTCTACCCGGCGTGTTTCTACCCGGCGCTCTACCCGGCGCTCTACCCGGCGCTCTACCCGGCGCTCTACCCGACGCTCTACCCGGCGCTCTACCCGGCGCTCTACCCGGCGTTCTACCCAGCGCTCTACCCGGCGCTCTACCCGGCGCTCTACCCGGCGCTCTACCCGACGCTCTACCCGGCGCTCTACCCGGCGCTCTACCCGGCGCTCTACCCGGCGCTCTACCCGGCGTTCTACCCGGCGCTCTACCCGGCGTTCTACCCGGCGCTCTACCCGACGCTCTACCCGACGCTCTACCCGGCGCTCTACCCGACGCTCTACCCGGCGCTCTACCCGGCGCTCTACCCGGCGCTCTACCCGGCGCTCTACCCGACGCTCTACCCGGCGCTCTACCCGGCGCTCTACCCGGCGCTCTACCCGGCGCTCTACCCGGCGCTCTACCCGGCGCTCTACCCGACGCTCTACCCGACGCTCTACCGGCGCTCTACCCGGCGCTCTACCCGACGCTCTACCCGGCGCTCTACCCGGCGCTCTACCCGGCGCTCTACCCGGCGTTCTACCCGGCGTTCTACCCGGCGCTCTACCCGACGCTCTACCCGACGCTCTACCCGACGCTCTACCCGGCGCTCTACCCGGCGTTCTACCCGGCGTTCTACCCGGCGTTCTACCCGGCGTTCTACCCGGCGCTCTACCCGGCGCTCTACCCGGCGTTCTACCCGGCGTTCTACCCGGCGTTCTACCCGGCGTTCTACCCGGCGCTCTACCCGGCGCTCTACCCGGCGCTCTACCCGGCGTTCTACCCGACGCTCTCATAGTATCATGCTCTACCACTGCGCTACTGGTCGGCGGTCCCGTCTGCCTTCCCTTCTATCCCTGTACAAGGTGAAATCTCTGGTGAAATCTCTTAAGCCGGCTTTTCACTAGTGAAGTAAGCGGAGACGGTGAAGGAGACGGAGACGTAAGAGCTTACGTTTGTGTGAAAATTGGTCGTGACAGTAGCGACGTAAGCGTAAGCGGAGACGTAAGAAAAAGGAAACCTTCCGTTCTGCTTCCTTCACGCTTACGTCTCTTTCTCCGTCTCCGTTCTTTGATTTTCACACGAACGCAACGTGTCCTTACGTCTCCGTCCCCTTCTCCGTCTCGGCTTACTTCACTAGTACTACACTTACTTTGGTATTGTTTATTGTTTACCTGTTTGTCGTAGCTGCCGAGTTTGTGTTGCAACTCCGCAATGTACTTGAACGAGTGCAGAGGGACAACGCGGTCATCGTGGTCAGCGGTTAATATGAGTACCGCCGGGTACTGAATACCGTTCTCTGGTATGGAAATATTGTGGAGAGGAGAATATCTGAAGGGTGAAATAATTAGCAATTAATGAATTCAGCTGAGTATGATATGGATAATTATTCAGATTGAGGAGGCCCAAGGCCCAACCTGAATAATTATCCATATCACACGAAGATGAATTCTTTAATTGTTTTATTATTCATTCAAACTTTTAATTGTTTTATTATTCATTCAAAAATAATTTTCCCGCTTTGAGAGAGCAGGCAGTTTTGCCAGCCTGCCTACAAGTGCGTGACGTCACGCGTGCAATAATTTTTCATATTCTCCAATCTTTGACGTCAACGAGGCATAAGTCGCTCGCATTTAAAAACATCAAGAATTCACCAGTGGCATTCAACCAATCAGAAGCGGGGAAATATTTTGAATTAATATAATAAAATGATCAATAGACTGTGACCAAACTAGTTCAGCGTGTCCATTCAACTTATTTTGATTTTTCTCGGCGCGACACTTTCAGCGATACCTCAATAGAGTACTCAAGGTGACGTCATAAATTGAAAAATCTTGAATTTCCAATTTTAGTCCACGAATAATGAAAGACAAAGTGCAAAGAGAATCGGATGCAAAAAATGAGGCAAATCGGTTGAAACGCGACCAAGATATGGCCAGCTGAATACATAATCTTCTTTAACAAATCAATGTATTTTAGACTGCGTTCAAAACTTATGAACGCAACAAAAAATACAGTACGTATTCAGGGGGCCATATCTCGGTCTCGTTGCAACGATTCGCCTCATTTTTGGTGTGTAGCATTAACCACACGTCAATGCATTAACTTATTATGCCCTTTCCAAATCCAAGGACAAACATTGCTAAATCGAAAATGTGTTTCTTGCGACGTCATCACTCTATAGATACAAGGAAATGTTCAAATCAGTGGAAAGCGATGGCTAAAATAGCACTTGAAGGTTGAATCTTTTTTCACGAACATTGAACGGTACAACATCATCATTGCACGTGATTCAACACGGTGTTCAACTTCGTCACAGCCTCGTAACATGGTATATGGGCTCAGGGCTCAATGCCCAAATCTCAGGGCTCAATGCCCAAATTATGGCTGGGATCAGGGCTCAGAGCGGGGATCATACGCTACTCAAAATTTGGCACAGGCTCAGGGATCAAACATTTCAGGAAAATCGGGCAGGGTTATCAGTGATTTAGAAAACGATAAACATGCATTGTACAAACGTTAAACATCGCTGAACATTGACAAATATTTATCGAATTTCGTCGGGTTCTGAATGCTTGTTTATGAAGAAATTGTTGAACAATATTCAGGAATGCTGAACTGGTTTGCCCCCTACCTAATGCAAGGATCAGTTCTGCTTAGCGGGTTCTGTTTTGTTTTCACGGCTCATGGCACTCCAGTGGCTTAGAGAAGTGAGGGAGGGTCTTTTTGCATTCAGACATTGATCTCTCGAGTTCTCGAGAGTGAGCACAAGCTGTATTGCTTCCCAAACCGACAGCTGTCAAGGCAGTGTGCCTGAACCTTCCACAAGTAACCCATTTAAGGGTAAGTCCACACGAACCCTGAATGCCTGCAGCACGAAAATAGTTTGGAAATTCGTTGGAGAATCAGCGAGCTTTGAGCAAGATATTTTAGCTGTAAACGGTTTATGCACATGAACTTTGGAACCTTGGCTGTAGAAGCCTTAATTTTCGTTCACTCAGCAAGAATAAGTATGCAAAATGTCCCGTATTTTATATCTCTTGGCACACCGCATTTATCGAAGAGGTAGTAGAACGTTACTGTTGATATGATCTAAATATTCAATACAATTAATAAAGATAAATTATACTTTATAAACTTAACTCATCGCACGCTTAACATAAGTATCAAAACTATATACTCCATTATTGCTGGGTTTCTAGCTAGCTTTCTACTTTTCTAGCTTGTTTTCAGCCCAGCAAGCGATATTTGAGCAACAAAGGAACACAATATTTATGGATATAGATTATAGTGTTATTTGTGTTACACTTTATGAAATATACGAATTATTCCTGCATTACAAATTTAAGGGGGCGATATCATATTATTTCAATAATATACTATAAAATAAGACCAGTCGTTTCCATAAACAACACAGAATTCTATATTATACTTCAACATATAGTGTAAGAGAGATAATGGAACTGAAATTTGCATTATTGTATGTACGATTTTATAGCTTTCTCTATCAAATTTCCAAGTTTGAAAACTGTTTAGCCTGGTAAGAAATCAAAAAGCGCAATTTACAATCCACTTCCATCCGCATGATATGGACTAAATTTAAGGTTACCAAATCGTGGAATTGAAACAATAGAAAGGAAATAGTTTATCCGTTTGTTTGCCATTGGATCGTGTAGTGTACCTGAGCAATGTACAATACGATTTACAAGTCAATTCATGCTGCAGAGACACTTACCACAGTATGCATTCCTACGCGACCTCAAAATTCAATGTTGCGATGGGCGATTGGCGATTTTTAGCCGTCAATCAAACCAAAACGCTGGATTCGGCCACTTCAGTGGGCCGACAGTGATTGCAAAATCAACCAAAATGGTTTTAAGCTATCCTTTGGCTTCCTTGACTCGAATGTTTAACTTCTGGTTCAAGAAAATTGACAACAATTTTCCTGCGTAAAATCGCCAATCGCCCAACAGTGATTTTGAGGTCGCGTAGCAATGCATACGGTGGTAAAGTTAATTTTGAATTCAAAGCTGACTAAGTGGATGTAGCTTATGCAATCGTCGAGGCGAAACTACCAAGTCACGCTAAATAAATATTCCATTATTCAGAATTTGACCTACTCGCATAACCACACGGGGCCTGAGTCAGACAAAGAGCGTTGCTATGAAATGACTAAATAATATTGAATGACTATATTTGGTATATAAATCCTTCTACAAAGACATAAAGACATGCCGAGATGGCATGGCACTATTTTATCAAGATTGCAACTATACTAGACAAAACGCGATATATGTACAGGAATTTAATCGACAAAAGTCGATCTCGCTGAGAACTCGGATGTGTAGGGCGGATCCAGGGGGAAGGGTTGATTAAGGTGGCTAGCCACCCCCAGTTTTAGAGAGCTATTTGCTTGCAAATTGCTTCTTTAGTTGTCGCGGTTTCGCGGGAATCATCCAGCTTGTACTCCATGTTGCTCCTGTTTTTACAATGGTTACACTTCAGTCACACTAGAATCACGGGTCATGAAGTTTCCGCCTTTCAAATATTTGTATTTAGCCATATTTACATAACAAGTCTTGACAGTCATGTGAAATCCGCTCTATACGCACTAATTCAGAGTTCCGATGAAACAATGGAGCCATTTCACGCTATCTGGAGATACCAATCAGAGCTGGAAAGATTCTCCCTCGGGAACTGATCTTGTCCCACAAACAGTATTTCAGGACTTCCGAAATCAGTCCGATGTGCAGCACTTTTTTGCCTTTTATGACAGTATAAACTGAGATCATCTGAAGATAAGGATATCTGGTAATCCTAAACGAGATCGGAATATTTTGGACTTTTTTTAAGGAAAACCCTGGTTTGTTTGTGGGACATAACAACAGTAACTATGGCTTTGAATGACAGGTCGGAACTATGAATAGACCTCCTCGGTTTGGGCGTAATTTTTTCCCATTTCAGATCACGTGCATTCCCATGAGTATTCTTTCCTTGCTTTTTTTCTGCTACGCACCGAAGGATATATATGAATATGGAAGCACCCAAACAAAGAAAGAATATTCAAATAAATGCCACGTGAACTGAAATGGGAAAACATCTGCCTCTTACCCAGGCGCGCTCTAGCGATTTTCGAGGCGAGAGCGACTGGGAGCGAGTTCCCGTGGTCCTTTGCGACAGCGCCTGAGCCTTCCCATGATGCATTGCGCGCCTCGGGATTTTACCTTTCGCGGATCGCTACGGGTTTTTGCCCTTTTTTGACACCTGAGACGCCTGTGTACGAGGCAGGGAAAAATCCCAAGCCGAGGCGACGAAGACCTTCTACCCAGACAACTTAACGCAGGGTCTGGATGGGGTTAACCGACTAGCGACAAACGGCCTAAAAAATAACCGACTACCGACAAAACGGGGAAAAAGTTACTGACTACCGACAAAAAAAATGTTTACTGACTACCGACATTTTATGATTGCCCGTATTATATACTCTTCATTTCTATCGTCAACATACATCTAATTTATATTCTTGCGAACTTGACTATCTACTACACGAGCGCTTTTATATAAATCGAATATAAAGCCCTGGCCAAACGAAACGCAAGTTCACACACGTCGATGCAAGTTGTGACTTGTACAGACTTTTGTTCACTTGCGCTGAGGTGGCCAAACGAGAATGCAAGTTTTGATCAAGTTAGGGGCCGACCATTGACTTTTGAAAAAAAATCCTGCAAGCTACGTTCCCCAGAAAAAAAAAATCATGCAAAAGCAGAAGAGTAAAAGACAAAATTCTGCGATTGTGCACCCTGCATGCGGTAACTTCACATGCTGGGCTCTAAATTTTCGGCGCGCTTCGCGCGCAAAAGAGTTTAATCGATTTTAGAGTTTAATCAACTTTCTCTACAGCTTTCTCTACACGGTTTTTATCACCGTGCCCCACAGTTTTTGGAGGTTTGCAACGGCCCGGGTTACGGCCCGGGTTTTATTGTTACGGCTCCCGTGTAGCTTATCATTGTGTGAGTGAGAGCTGCAGAAACGAGTGCTGAAAAGGCTAGGACATCTCTGTTTATCATTGAGATATACTAAAATAATTTGGCAATGGCAAAACGAAACATAAAACACGGGATAACAGATATAACGTCTCCAAAACGAAATATACACAAATGTTTCTCCTTCTGTTAAGTCTGCCAATCTGTTTGCAGCAGCAACCTTGAAAAAGATCTCTCACACTTCCCTGCTGCCAGTAAATAAACCAGCAAGCTGAATAAATTAAAACTATTGGCCAATCAGGGGGCTCGAATCCCTATATTTACTGGAAAAAATTATGCTAATGTTGGATATCTACTATACTTCAGGAACCAATCAGAGCGCGCGAAAATGACTCTTGTTTACTGATTTGCAGCGCTTACTACTCAGAAAAATGCAAAATATCTAAATAGAGACTCCAATCGTAGAACCTGAGAGTAACATTGTTTTTAATATTCAATTTTACTACTTTTTAATTATTTACCGACTACCGAAATTTTTAACTGACTACCGACAAATTACCGAAATTTTAACTGACTACCGACATGCGGACCCCCCCATCCAGACCCTGTTAACGGTCTAGGCGACTACGGCTGTATACCGACTCCCACAATGCACTGCGCGCTACCGCGTCCTTCACGTGTGCTTTTTCGATGATTCTTCTCGCCCCGTACTTCGCGCGGCCAAATCTCTCTCAGGCTTCTCTCTTCTCTGTCCCCTGAAACCCTTCGGAAACGCTTGCTCCGCAGGCTAACGTACCGTCAAAATAAACAATTTTGTCATCCATTCCACCGGCATAGATACATGATTTCTTAAGGTCTGTAAATGCCATTGAAGTGTCTAATAATTTGCGGCTTTATACACAGAGCGCGTTCCTCAACAACGATGGCCCCTTGTAACGACAACCAGAAAACCCCTTTGATACAAGAGCCTTCCCCGCCGGCCGAGAAACAAGAACAAACACCGCCGTACAAGCCACAAATCGTGTGGATCAATGTGGTATTTATCATCGGTCTACACGTGATGGCTCTGTACGGCGCGACACTCCTGCCCCGGATCAGATGGGCTACCTGTGTATGGATAGTCACGTGTTATATATTGGGTGGTGCTGGCGTGACCGTCGGAGCACACAGGCTCTGGGCTCACAGGTCGTACAAGGCCAAGTGGCCGTTTCGCTTAATAATGATGATATTAAACAGCATGGCCGTACAGAATGACATCTTGGAATGGTCACGTGATCATCGCGCGCATCACAAGTACGCGGAGACTGACGCGGATCCCCATAATGCAACGCGAGGGTTCTTTTTCTCGCACGTGGGCTGGTTGATGCAGAGAAAGCACCCGGATGTGATAAGCAAAGGGAAAGGGATTGACTTGAGCGATTTGTATGATGATGAAATCGTTATGTTCCAGCGAAGGTAAGGAACAAATGTGTATTCACCCTAGGGTGTATTCATCCTCGGTGTATTCGCCCCTAGGTGTATTCGCCACTAATTAGCCCTAGGTATATGCGCCCCTAGGTGTATTCCCCTAGATGTATTCGCCTCTAGGTGTATTCGCCCCTAGGTGTATTCCCCTAGGTGTATTCGCCCCTAGGTGTATTCCCCTAGGTGTATTCGCCCCTAGGTGTATTCCCCTAGGTGTATTCGCCCCTAGGTGTATTCCCCTAGGTGTATTCGCTCCTAGGTGTATTCCCCTAGGTGTATTCGCTCCTAGGTGTATTCCCGTAGGTGTATTCGCCCCTAGGTGTATTCCCCTAGATGTATTCGCCTCAGGTGTATTCCAAAAGGTGTATCCGCCCCTAGGTGTATCCCCTAGGTGTATTCGCCCCTAGGTGTATTCGCTCCTAGGTGTATTCCCCTAGGTGTATTCGCTCCTAGGTGTATTCGCTCCTAGCTAGGTGTATTCCCCTAGGTGTATTCGCTCCTAGGTGTATTCCCCTAGGTGTTTGCCCCTAGGTGTATTCGCCCCTAGGTGTATTCGCTCCCAGGTGTATTCCCCTAGGTGTATTCGCCCCCCTAGGTGTATCTACCCCCCCCCCCCCCTAGGTGTATTCTCATAGGTGTATTCCCCTAGGTGTATTCGCCCCTAGGTGTATTCGCTCCTAGGTGTATTCCCCTAGGTGTATTCGCCCCTCAGTGTATTCCCTAGGTGTATTCGCCCCTAGGTGTATTCGCTCCTAGGTGTATTCCCCTAGGTGTCTTCCCCTAGGTGTATTCGCTCCTAGGTGTATTCCCTAGGTGTATTCCCCCTAGGTGTATTCGCCCCTAGGTGTATTCGCTCCTAGGTGTATTCCCCTAGGTGTATTCGCCCCTAGGTGTATTCCCCTAGGTGTATGTCTGCTTTCAAACGATTGTTCAATTTGTCTGCATCCACAGACACTACAAAAAGATGTGCCTATTAATGTGTGTTGTTGTGCCCACTCTCGTGCCGTGGATGTGGGGCGAATCTCTCTGGTACTCGTACTTCACCGCTTTCGTCATGCGTTACGTCTTCTCGCTTAACGCAGCCTGGTGTGTGAATAGCTTTGCCCATTTCTGGGGAAACCGACCTTATGACGTCAACATCAACCCAGCCGAAAGCACAGTCGCCAACACCCTTACAATGGGCGAAGGATACCATAACTACCATCACACCTTCCCCAGGACTACGCGGCCAGCGAGTTTGGCACGCGTATTAACCTTAGCACGGTTATCATAGATATCGGCGCGGCCCTGGGTTTAGTGTACGACCGTAAAGTTATCTCTAAAGAGATGATTCTAGGAAGAATGAAACGAACTGGAGCTCTAAAGCAAGAATGACAGTTACATGTCAGTAAGATTTTCCGTGTAGACGGTCCCGCGGGACCGGTTTCGTGGAACTTCTATTTACTGTTGTGGAAATTACTGCAGCGGGATAGTCCCGCGGGAACTGTAAATAGTATCTATAAATAGTACACCGTATGCAGCGCAGTGTAGTATTTGTTATATACATATTTTCATGTCGAGCGTTTTCAAAATGAGCCTAAGGCTCGGAAGACTGGGTAACCCTGTTTTGTATTGTTTCGCGGAATTACTATAGCGGGACGGTGTGTGCGGTCCCGCGGGACCAGTTTCGTGGAATTACTACTTACTTGATAAGCCACTCGAACTCTTCCTTCTTGTCCGATGATCCAAAATCTGTCGTCCTGACAACAGGAAAACATATTTTGTTTCATTAATCATATTTCCGTTCGATGAACTCGAAGTACAAGTTATTTGTCTGGACTATTAAATTGAAACAGCAAATTTCGGATGTGCGTCGAAAACTCAATGAACGCAACGTAGTTACACTTAGGCGTACGGCTAAGAACTACAGTAGAACTTCAGTCGCTCTTTTTCTGTCGAACCTTTCCTTTTTCAAAGGATACCGCTTCATTAGACTTTATAATCAAAAACTTTCTATTGTTTCGGTTTGGAACGGCGCGATTCTAGCACGACGCATGCCGTAGGCCTTAGCCAATCAGAAACGGCGCACATTTAATAACTGACCAATCAGGAACAAAGTAAGTACGACTTGAGTTTTGATCGAGAAAACACGAGTCACGGTGTGTTTGGTACATAGCTATTGTGCCATTGTATATTCAGTACCCCATATTAAGGATACCGAAATTTCCACAGGATATTAAGTTGCAACTTTAGATGGAGATAAAGCATTCTCGTACCCAGAGCTCCCCGGCTCGTCCCTTCGCAGGGGAGGCTCTGGTGGCGGCCATTTGAGGGCCTTCGCTGATTGGCTGATTTTGAACGTTGGAGCATGCGCTGAAAGGTCTTTCTCTCAACGGCTCTGTATTAAATCTCGCGCATGCGTCAGTGGCTGTCACCAGAGCCTCCCCCGCGAGGTTACGAGCCGGGGAGCTCTGGGTTCGAGAATGGAGATAAAGCTGTTTTATGTACGCATGCATGTACGCATGCGAGCCGTTTTAGCCAACCAGCGAAGGTACTCAGATGGCTTTCATCAAATCACCATTGGTGACCATTGACTGTAGGCCAACATGCTCGAGCCCGGAGCTTCCCGGCTCGTCGCCTCGCAGGGGAGGCTCTGGTGACATCCATTTGAGGGCCTTCGCTGATTGGCTGAAATGGCGCGCACGCGTACATTAAAATAGCTTAATCTCGCTTTATAAAAACGTATCTGTCAAAATAACACATGGCATTCGTTTCCTAGTCGTCTTTTCAACCTATGCCTCTGAGTGGAACGCTCCCAAAGTAATTCTGAGGCATCAATCTCGTACCCAGAGCCCGTCATCTTTTGGCCAGCAGCAAGATTATAGGCTCTGTGTGGATCCAAATTTGTGAACGTGGTAGATCAAGAGCATAACGAACTCGCCTTTAAAAACTTCATAAAATGCAAGTCAAAGAACTAAAAATCTTCCACGGTTTAGGCAAAATTGAGCAACACTTTTTTTAAACCGGAAGCCTGGATTTTGGCCATAAAAAAAGATTATCCCAGAGCTCTGAATCTTGCCAATGGCCAATAGTTGACGGGCTGTGGGTACGAGATTGCTAAGGCATAAAACCACCATCTTCTGATACGCATGCGTCATAGCCTCCCTCGCGAGGTGACGTGCCGGGGAGCTCTGGGTACGAGAATGGTAGGCCAAGTAACCAAGGAACTTACCACGCATGCCCAATAGTGAACTTCTGGAACTTGAGCATATCCGTAACTCTGGGGAAAATGAGAACAAGAATTACTGCTATTTTTATTATTTTGAGAACTCCAAACTGCTTTTTGACTTCCGTCCATCAAACCTTTAAGACAGGCGCTTCAACTTTTTCTAGTTTTGTCTGCATTTTATGTGAAAAATTTTGTTTTAAGGCCTAGGCAGTCCTTATTAGTTCACAAACCCTCTCAAAGCCGGCATGAAATGGCACTTTTCAAATCGAATCTACGCGCCCTAGGCCCATGATGTACTGCGCGCGTAGAATCAAGAATTGGCTAGCTGATACTTCAATAACCAACATGCTGATTGTTGAAACCCTCAAATTGCGTGATTCACAAAGTAAAGCGCGTGCTCTTAGCCAATCAGAATCGAGATAATGAGTACAATGCATAACATCTGGATATCACAAAAACCTCATCCAATAATTGCTTATAATCTGATGATCGATAATCTGTCGAGTGTTTGTACTTACGGTACTTGAGATATGACGCAGCCGAACAACTCGGGAGCCTGGTTCATACACGCGGCTACCAGCAATCCGCCATTTGAACCACCGCAAATAGTCAGTCTGAAAATAATCAAAGGTAGGCAATGCTCAACTCGTGCATATGGTGTGGCGATTATCACACAAGTCATATACTACATCATCATCCTACTAAACTCCGTTTCTAATCTACAAGCAACGGCCATGAACAACAAAAAGAACAACAACAACAGCGTCAACAACAGCAACAGCAACAACAACAGCAACATTAACAACAACAACAGCAACAACAACAGCAGCAGCGACAACAATAACAGCAGCAGCGACAACAACAACAGCAGCAGCGACAACAACAACAGCAGCAGCAACAACAACAGCGACAACAACAACAGCAACAACAACAACAGCAACAACAACAACAACAGCAACAACAACAAAAACAACAGCGACAACAACAACAGCAACAGCAACAACAACAACAGCAACAACAACAACAACAGCAACAACAACAACAACAGCAGCAACAACAACAACAACAACAACAGCAGCAACAACAACAGCGACAACACCAACAACAACAGCAACAACAACAACAGCGACAACAACAACAACAGCAACAACAACAACAACAACAACAACAACAACACAACAACAACAGCGACAACAACAACAGCGACAACAACAACAACAACAACAACAACAACAACAACAACAGCGACAACAGCGACAACAACAGCAGCAACAACAGCAGCAGCAGCAACAACAACAACAACAGCAACAACAACAACAGCAACAGCAACAGCAACAACAACAACAACAACAGCAACAACAACAACAACAGCAACAACAACAACAACAGCGACAACAACAACAACAACAACAACAACAGCGACAACAACAACAGTGACAACAACAACAGCGACAACAACAACAGCAGCAGCAACAATAACAGCAACAACAACAGCAGCAGCAACAACAACAACAACAGCAACAACAACAACATCAGCAACAACAACAACAACAGCGACAACAACAACAGCAGCAGCAACAATAACAACAGCAACAACAGCAGCAGCGACAGCAACAACAACAACAACAACAACAACAACAACAACAGCAACAGCGACAATGACAACAGCAACAACAGCAACAGCAACAACAACAGCGACAACAACAGCAGCAACAACAGCAGCCACACCTGCAACAGCAACAACAACAACAACAACAACAACATTAACAGCAACAACAGCAACATCAACAGCAACAACAATTGGAGCGTGAACGTGCAAATGTCTGGTCGTGACAGACAGTAGCCATTTATTAGTGAATAGAACTATACATCAAATATGTAAACAATAGACTTATTTACGCAATGCCTTATCCCATACATATCCTAGGGATAACCTGACCTACAATGCCGGATTTTTGCTTATTTTCGATTACCCATCAACTAGTAAAGTTGTTTTTCTTCCTAAGAGAATATCAATGGAACCGCCCTTTCCCCCATTTCAATATTGGAGATAGCAGTGCTCAAATTGCGCGAAAATATGAGCCCGCGGCAAACAACATCGTTCTGGGGGGAGGGGAGGGGAAGATAGGGGGACCGGAGTGGTATATAGAACCCCTGTTTACTGAAAACGTTATACATACGCGACAATAATTTTGACCAGCACTGAAGTATACCCTTTGGGTTAAGTGTACATGTGCTGGATAAGATATTTGGCCAGACAAGACTCTACCCCAGGATAACCTGAGCTAGTATTCATACCGTTCGGGTGACGTGTACTTGTGTTGGATGAGGTATTTAGCCGCGGCCTGGAAGTCATCAAAGACGTTTTGTTTGTTACCTAGCATTCCTCCCTGGTGCCAAGTCTCGCCGTATTCACTGTAAAATACCAAAAGGTCTCAGAAATGCAATCTTTAAAGAAATAAAATCATAAATAAAATTCCTAGGGCCTAAATAATTTTGGGCTCAGTCTGGAAGATCCAGGGACGGATTTAGCCCCCCCACCCCCGTTCGGGACATTTTCCCATACGTTTACTGTATTTGATGAAAGAAATTTGCTAATTTTTCGTCCCGTGTTTTCACTACCCTCCCCCCCTCCGCCCCTGAGATCTCCCGGAAGGCAATCCCTTGCTCACCCTCCCCCTCTGATATTAGGCACTGCCAACACGCCGCCGAGGTTATGGATAAAGACGAGGCGAGAGACGCTGAACCGTGGAGTCTCTGAAACGTTGAACCCACCGTAACCATAGAGATAGGCAGGGTGGTTAGAGTCACGGGCCAATCCCTGAAAATGAGAGGAAAAGTTAGCCTACGAAAGCCGACATCGCCACCGTAACCATAGAGATAAGCAGGGTGGTTAGAGTCACGGGCCAATCCCTGAAAATGAGAGGAAAAGTTAGCCTGCGAAAGCCGACATCGCCACCGTAACCATAGAGATAGGCAGGGTGGTTAGAGTCACGGGCCAATCCCTGAAAATGAGAGGGAAAGTTAGCCTGTGAAAGCCGACATCGCCCAGTTTATCGGTCGCAGAAAGAGACTCTCGTAATGAGCTGTCTGCGTACTGAAACATTCCATTGTGATGGCTGGCGTATTTTGCCCCAAGGGATGAACAAAAGAATAATGCGGCCAGTTTGACTGTAGATAATGTTTATTTTTTATAGCACAAAAGATAGCCTGCGAAAGCTACACAAAAGAGCGATTATTACTAAGGAATTCAAATAAGATAAAAAAAAATTACAGCACATAGGTTTAACAAGAAATGTAACACTTTTGACCAGATCGGCGTCAAAATACGTCATCGGTATGGAATGTTTAGCTTGAGCGCGCAGACGCCTCTTTGCGGGAGTATCTTTCGGCGACCGCTAAGGCCTACGGCAAACGTGGTGACATGGTCGCGCCGTTCCAAAACAAAACAAAACAAAACAGACTGCTTGCAGCCCCTTCTTTGGCGAACGTCCGTAAATCGAGAATAAAGTCCTAAAAGGAAAGTTTGACAGAAGAAGATCGACTGAAACATGATTTGACGGTTGCTTCAGAGTTCGCAGAATTAAGCCTGGTGCACACTAGCGACATAACGACATAAGGGCGTTATGTTGCAACGAAAAAAGTACGGGAAAATAATTGAAACAATCAATATTTTCCATGGATCTTCATTAGATTACTTCACCAAAGCAATCTTATGTTATTTTTTGACGACTTCAACTTCTTGAAACCACTAAATTTTGTTCGCGTGACATGTTTCTTATGTCGTTATGTCGCAAGTGTGCACCAGGCTTTACAGGAACCGCTCTAAATCTGCTAAAATTGTTGAACTGACATGGCAAATCGTAATGTGCGGGGAGGAATTCTGCAGGGTCTCACCTTCTTGTGTATGATAAACATTGGAATTCTTGTGCCATCTTTGCTGGAATAAAACACCTGTTCCGTCTCAAACTGACTTGCGTCGAAATTCTTCACAGAAATCTCCCGGAAGACCTGGGTAAAAAGGCGACACTAAGCATACACGAAGAAAGCTAGTCTGTACATACATAGTTAGTAGAGGGGACTGGTTAGGCAAGCCGGCGAACTTCAAAGAAATATGTCTTTGTTTGAGTTTATGGGTTGTCACGTGGTATTGAACGTGCACAACCAAAACACTGTAATAGAGAAACATGTCGAACTTTGCAGCACGCCAAGGTTTGTTTGTCGTTTTTCGCGTTTATGGAGTTCAAAAGGAAAATATTACTAGCTAGTTAACAGTAACACATATTTTCAAACAAAGATTTAACTTCTATATGCCGTAAATCAAACATAACTCCGTTTAAAACGAACTTGAAGTCGGCGCCCGGCCCGCGAAATGAAGACGACGATTCGGGCCGCAGTACGAAGACTTCATTCGGAAATCATTCAAATAAATCCAGCAAGATAAGGATAATTTTTGTTCTATGAATTATGCAGACTTGTAATTTCTAGAGACAGTTTGTAGGCAAAAAGTTGTGAACTTCCTATGTTTTTTTCGACAGCAAGCTGCATCCCTGCTCCGTTGTGTATTTAATTTGACTACTTTGGCCTTATTTACATAATTTAACAGGGTTTTCAATGAATAATTTCTCGATTTAGTATACTGAATTTTATGCTTAAGATCAGGAAATGTCGAGTTTCTTTTCCAAAGTACGCAAAATTGATAAGGCGCGGGTGACAAGAATATCTCGCTCGTTCGCTGCGCTCACTCGTGAGATAAATTTTCAACACACGAAGATAAAATTCGTATCTCCGCGCGGCCATGTAATATCCTCTAATGTTCGCTGCTGTTCAACGGGCCAGTCGATATTTTATCTACATTTCTTATCCACATCAGTACCTTAAGTTATAATTGAGTCTTAACTTTTTTAAAACACAGAACCTGAAAACACGGGAAACGATTTATATTGCAGCCTAATAGCCTAGCGGTAAATCTTATACAAATTTACTGCCCGTTCACAGCTCCCAGCGAACGCGCATTTTAGCGTTATAAGCTTTTTGAATCTTACATTTGTTTTATCCTAAGCATATTATAAAACATTGCACTCTGTCCTAAGTTTAGACTGCTAGCAGCCCGTGAACGAGTATGATTCACGAGAAAAGTGTGTTAGCGATCAAGTTTGTTAACTGCTTGTAGGGTTTCAAGAATTTCTCAAATCAAAACCATAATTATTATTATACATAGTTGGAACAAACGTTGCTTTCTGTAGCTAATTTTTCTGCAAATGTTGCTTTACAATCTTGAAAAAACGCTTGCAAAAGCACAAAACTTCCATACAGCCTCTCTCTTGTTTTGATGCTTGTGCACGGTCTCGCTCGGATGACGGTATTTTCAACATCAGAGAGCCCCTATTGTTGTGTTCTTTTGAAGATTGCCGGCTTTCCTAACCAGTCCCCTCTACTAACTATGGTACATACATCTACAGCGAGACTTTTAAGCGGACACCCTCGCGACGGGCTCCCTTTAAATCCAACGGAGTCTAACACCGTACCTTAGGCTCGATCTTGTTTGGATCTGTCAGGTCGCAGTGGTATATGATACCAGGAGTGAGGAATGACGTAAACTGGTAAAAGATCTAAAAACAAAGCAATCCACATTCCATTATCTTTCGAGACACAAAAACAGCAAGAAAATGTTGTTTCTTTGCAAAGGAACAGTCTTCAGGGTGCTTTATAAGAAGCGCTTCTTACAGAAGACACTAATTGAAAACTCAGAAAAGGAAATATACGTTTCTCACATTTTCTCTTTTTTCCTCTAAAACAAATACAAAATGAATTTGAAAACTCATTATAGCAGAGAGAACTTGTATGCACTCCTACCCTGGCTCGTATTTCGAGCGCGATCCTTCTGAATGGGATTGTTTCTCTGAGTCTCGTGATCTAATTTTAGAATCTGTGCGCAGCGCTATTGAAACCGAGCCTTCTAATCTCCGCATAAGCTTTAAAGTAGGATAGCGGAAATAAGGGAGAATTCGAACTCCAAAATTAGATCCCGCACGAAAAAATGAGAGTAACTTTCAGTTCAAGCGTGGCAAGTTTAGAGCTGCTCTTCGATATTTTTTGTCAGTTAAAGAGCCTGTATCAGCCACTCCTTTGTTATTGTATTCATTCGGTATTAGAAAACGAACTACGCGTAGAAATTTTGAAATAACCACCTAAAAATAAAGTTTTCTTCTTCATTTACCAAAGTGAACCAAAATATCGCACTACATTCCCTAAATCAGCCGATAGAACTGGATGTTTAATTGTCAAACTCGGTATGTTGCTAGGCTGTCAAAATGGCGGCTGACACAGGCTCTTTAACACAGGGAATTTCTGCAGAAACTCACCCATGGGAAAAGCTGAATTTCCCATGGTAGAAGAAAGGGAAGTGTCCGGATTTCCCATGGCTATCCATGTGAATTCCGAACACTTCCCATGCGTGTGCCTTGGGGATTTCAGCTTTTCCCACGGATGGGATTCTGCAGGAATTTCCTGTGTGTTTTCCTGCCTCGCCAAAAGTCTCGGGTATAGGTGCGTGTTTTTGTATTTATTTCACCTCAGTATCCTTTTTTTCACCGGAGTAGCCGACAATAGAGCCGACATCCAAGGGGAGGTTAGCAAGGTGGTCTCCTGTCTCCAAGCTGTGCAGATACAGAACACTCTGTCGACAAATGACATACATCAGAACATGGACAACTCAAAATCCGCACCAAAACCAAGTGACACATGTTGACAAATGACATACATCAGAACATGGACAACCCATAATCTGCACCAAAACCAAGTGACACATGTTGACAAATGACATACATCAGAACATGGGCAACCCATAATCTGCACCAAAACCAAGTGACACATGTCGACAAATGACATACATCAGAACATGGGCAACCCATAATCTGCACCAGAACCAAGTGACACATGTCAACAAATGACATACATCAGAACATGGGCAACCCATAATCTGCACCAAAACCAAGTGACACATGTCAACAAATGACATACATCAGAACATGGGCAACTCATAATCTGCACCAGAACCAAGTGACACATGTCAACAAATGACATACATCAGAACATGGGCAACCCATAATCTGCACCAAAACCAAGTGACACATGTTGACAAATGACATACATCAGAACATGGGCAACCCATAATCTGCACCAGAACCAAGTGACACATGTCAACAAATGACATACATCAGAACATGGGCAACCCATAATCTGCACCAAAACCAAGTGACACATGTCAACAAATGACATACATCAGAACATGGGCAACTCATAATCTGCACCAGAACCAAGTGACACATGTCAACAAATGACATACATCAGAACATGGGCAACCCATAATCTGCACCAAAACCAAGTGACACATGTTGACAAATGACATACATCAGAACATGGGCAACCCATAATCTGCACCAAAACCAAGTGACACATGTTGACAAATGACATACATCAGAACATGGACAACCCATAATCTGCACCAAAACCAAGTGACACATGTCGACAAATGACATACATCAGAACATGGGCAACCCATAATCTGCACCAGAACCAAGTGACACATGTCAACAAATGACATACATCAGAACATGGACAACCCATAATCTGCACCAAAACCAAGTGACACATGTTGACAAATGACATACATCAGAACATGGGCAACTCATAATCTGCACCAGAACCAAGTGACACATGTCAACAAATGACATACATCAGAACATGGGCAACCCATAATCTGCACCAAAACCAAGTGACACATGTTGACAAATGACATACATCAGAACATGGGCAACCCATAATCTGCACCAAAACCAAGTGACACATGTCGACAAATGACATACATCAGAACATGGGCAACCCATAATCTGCACCAGAACCAAGTGACACATGTCAACAAATGACATACATCAGAACATGGGCAACTCAAAATCCGCACCAAAACCAAGTGACACATGTTGACAAAAGACATACATTAGAACATCAGAACACAGCTCACATCAGAACACAGCTCACATCAGAACACAGCGCTTTGGAAGAGCATATTTTTACATTGTAATTTTATGAAAAGATTCTGTTTTTAAATAAAGTTTGATTGATTGATTGATTGGACAACCCATAATCCGCACCAAAACCAAGTAAAGGGGTGGGGGTGGGTGGGGGATTTTTCTCTTTCTCCGCTTACTAGGGCTAACGCTCATAAGCACACATGGGACCATTTCACTAGCATGTTAGCTTTCACACAAGGTTAATTCCTTATCTCCACTCTGTTGCGGGGTGTGTACCACGTGGATTAAAGATACATATTGTATACTGCTGCATGCGCTCGGCAGTGGGTGACAAATTTTACACAATCCAATTGAAGAGATACCGCAGTACTGTCTGGGATAGCCTTGCTGTGCATCTATCTGACGAGCTAAAAAAACTACAAAATTGTGCAAGCCTTGCCCTCGACATGCTTGGCTGGGACAGATTCGCCACAATCCTTAATGGAATTACCCTGGGGACCCAGGTAAAAATTTGCAAACATTCATATGAATTGAAAGCGCAAACATAAATCATACAAATTAATACAATATTTGCTTCTTCATCCCGTAAAGACCCCAGAGGCTGAAACTCTGCCCGTTCGCGTTTTTTTTTTCCGGAAACTCAGAGTTTGCTCGTCGACTCGCTCCTCGCTGCGCTCGACCTTGCCTCAAAGTTTTCTCGCTACGCTCGAAAATTTTAATTCTTTGGACCTCGAGCCTCTGGTTCCCAGGGTATAACGGCCTCGCCCTAGACTATCTTATGATATTTTCCCCTTCTTGGAGCGCCGCGCCACCATTGTCAATGGAGTGGAATGGTTAGGAAGCCTCACAAATTTCAAAAGATCAACACAATAGCGTGGGCTGGATGTTGAGAGGGGCTATCACGTGATATTGACCCGCACAATCTTTTGTTTCATTGATGTGCTTCCCTTGGACAAGCCTTCAGACCAAGTATGACCTCCACCACCTTACTTGTTTTTTTAGTTTACCTTCACATCCTGTAGGTATCCCAGGACTAACAGATCTTGACGTACACAGGCTGCCCACTCAAGTACATCTGCATCATGCTGTTCCACTAACGTAGTCCAATGCTGTAAACAATTTACAAACAAATGAAGCAAATCTCAAATGGTCAAGGAAAACAGAGACACTTAGCCAATCATAAACGAGAAATTAGAAGATGCACTCCAATGGTTTCCCTCTCAGCCAATCACAAGCATGTAAAACCACCATCGCTCATTGAACACGTGACTGGTTTCTTTATGAGCCAAGCCAAGTACAATGACTATTACGCTATGAGCACGTGATCACTAAATGCATAGCTGCGTTTAGTTCGACATATGATTGGTTGATGAAAATGAGCGACTAATGACACATCTCTACTTACCATCTCTGGCTTGCTGAGGTCGATGTTTATCAGTTTGTAGAGGGGAGAGTTAAGATTTGTTTTGAATGTAAACACACTGCCATTGTTTGTTACATACTATGTAGACAAAAGAAATGGGAAACGAAAACATAACTATAGAGCGGGATACATGATCGATTCTAGGTTCATGATTTGCCACATCGATAGAGGGACATCTTGGAATAATAATAAAAAACGGAATTGTGACGATACATGTACAGTACCACATCAGGCTTATTTGCCCAGGGTGGTATTCCACTGATTTTTGGGTAGGGGTGTGCCACCAAGGTCTCCAAAACCTGACCCTATGAAATACCAAAAATCCTCGGTTTTTATCATCCTACCATAGACATGCGGTCAAAATTGTATACCTACCGCCGACCTGAAGTTTGTCACCAGGGTGGTCCAATTGTTCGCTATCAAAGCGGAATTTTGTTAATCATGTAAGGGTTTTAAAATAAGCAGGCTTTCCACTAATTGCAGCACAACTTTGATCGAAATTTGATTGTACTTGGGTAGCCATACTGAAATAAATACCCTATCACCACCAAGGTCTCCAAAACCTGACCTTATGAAATACCAAAAATCCTCGGATTTTATCATCCTACCATAGACATGCGGTCAAAATTGTATACCTACCGCCGACCTGAAGTTTGTCACCAGGGTGGTCCAATTGTTCGCTATCAAAGCGGAATTTTGTTAATCATGTAAGGGTTTTAAAATAAGCAGGCTTTCCACTAATTGCGGCACAACTTTGATCGAAATTTGATTGTACTTGGGTAGCCATACTGAAATAAATACCCTATCAGCGACCAAACAAGCGAAAAACGATACCCTACCATGGACCTGAGGATCCCAAAAACCATAGTCCAGTGGAGCATACCAGGGTACCATATATGAGGGAGTGTCCCCCCCCCCTCCCCTTGGGCATATTTGTGGATCTGGTGAACTTCTCAATAAGCTCAAAACACCTTCATGTCAAATGGGGATCATTACCTCGTATTCTGCATCATAATTATCCACGACTTTTACGTATGGCAGTTTTCCTGTGAACAATATAATTGTTTACCAAAATGAAACTATAAATATATAGATTTAGACACTGCCTAAAAGCGGAGTAAAAAGTAAAACTCCTTATTTAACGTCGATAACTTGTAACCGCCTTGGGCTGATAAACCTGAGGTCGATGGTGCACACTCCGATAAGATAGATGGGGTACTGCTTTACCACTTTACCCCCTTTCTCTATCAGAGCTCCATATGAAAGGAATTCAAAGCTATAAGCAAGCTAATCAGGACGGAGAAAACGTTGATATCGTCGGTTGCATCTATCCGTCCAAACGCTCGACAAAAAAATTAAAAAAAGTTCTGTCGGCAGGTGAAACTTCAAAGTTTTGACAGCGAAACTTGAATGTTTTGACAGAAAACTTGAACGTTTTCATCACAACTCGACTCAAGGCCGCAACTTCTTTTCAATAATAATCATTGAAAAAAGTTAATATTCTGGTAGCTTCATGGTTTTTCTGATCAGGAAGAAATAAAGCAACTAAACGTTTTATGTTTCCACTCACAAGCGTCACCAAAGCTTCACACATGGGCGGTCAAACTTTGAAGTTTAATTGTCAAAGTTTCACATGCCAACTGAACATGTCTTTGTCGAGCATGTGGAGGGGTGGATGCAATCGACGGTACGGTTGGTCGGTATGGAATTCGAACTCAGAAACATATGCAAAGTTACTGCAGTGCACAAACACACTACACTGCGCCACCGAGCCGTACCTTAACAACACTAACCTGTTATTCCATTGGGTAAAGATTCTAAATCACAGTAGAAGAGTCTGTTAACAGGGTCACACCCTTCTCGTGGTGTAATGACCAGGTATCGACCACAGTGGCTCACTTCAGCACCTCTAAAGATCAACATAGGAACCAAAGAGCATATCAACCAGGGAAAAAGCTAGCAATTGCTTTCTGGGGGGCAAGCCTTGGTCGTCATTTGATTTCGCTGGCTGAGGGGGGGGGGGGCAAACAGGTTTTGACACCATAATCTTTATTTTGCTGGAAACAGAACATCTCTCACACTTCTCCACACACATGAACAGCAGGCGCAGAACCGTTGGCCATTGTTTCCATGCAAATTTTTCAGAGTCCGGACTGGACAAGTTTCTATAGCATTATTAAAATAAAGAACTACTTACACATGCCATTTTGGGTGGTCCAGAAACTCACAGCACAGGATATCTTCAGTTTGGTCAGTCCCTAGGACATGATAGTATAACTGAAGAGCAAAACACAAACAGTTACCAATCAACAGATAAGTTACCGTACATCTTGATACATCAATGTACTGCCTGAATATGATTGTCAAAACTACAACAAATTCTCATCTGTAGTTCTGCTAACTTGTTTTCATCTTCAGCCGTGACATATTAAATTTGTATGTTTTTTTTTGCCAGGACTGGTATTCCGACCTGCCAAAGTTTTAACAAAGATGTACCAAGTATAGCCTACTTTACAGGCATCTGTAGAAAACCGGTCATTTTCTCACCACAGGCATCCCATTTCCTCTTCCTGTCTACGTATATATAGAAATGCAGAGGAGGCTATACCAAGTACTCGAAGAACAGTGCTTGGCTTTATAGGCACAACAGTTGGCATCTGTCATTGAAATTCTGTGTCAAGCTCCTTAAAAAATGTGCAAAAGAAAATCTTATCTGGGGTGTTTTTGTGCTATTGATGCGCTGCAAAAAATGTTGCACCACTCCCCCAAAAAAATCAACAACCCCTAATAACATTGAAGCTTGCCATGCCAACTAATGGAGTACCTTTTGATCAAGATTTGCATCAGTCTCTGTACCATCAGCTTTACTGTTTGTGTGATATTTCTGTAAAAAAAGACATGGAAAAATTGAACTCGGCATCATTAACAATCTGTCCCACAGGCATCCTAGCTGGAAGGGGCATTAAAAATTGTGCTGTAATACCCGGGAGGTGGGACTCCTAAAAATAGACTTGGTGCTCATCCTATTCCTTAGGGTATAAAATTATCCCAAGTGCTATCTCTTTAGGGGAGTTCAAAGAATCTAAAGGTGGCTTGAATTTCAACAACAGAAAAAATTGTTTCAACTTGAGTAAATACACGAGATTACTCAAGTAATACACATTCACTTTGTTTTCAAATGTTTGGAGTTGTACCATTTTGCTGAATCATACTTTATGTGGAAAATAATGTTACTTACATTATAAAACAGCCCTTTGTTGTCATGCGTCCATGACATGCTTGTAAATTTGGCATTCTCCAAGGTGTCTGGTAATTCCTTGTGACCCTCCACTTCCATGAACTACACAATCACAGTAAAGACAGGGCAGTGGCAACAACATGGTATCATACAATCAGGGCATGACATTGGACCATATGGTCACCAATGGTGACTAGATTAGGGTTTGGTAAGCAAAAATGTCCTACAGTGTGTCACCTATACTCACCTTTCCAGGTGAGGTTTTTAACAAAATTTGTTAAATGTTTTTTTGATGTATTTTTTTTATTTTTTTGTAATGTTTTTAAAAAATGCCTTCAACGGCATTAATTTGGGGAAAATAGATGATAACCACACTTGTATTAATGGCAACCAAACTTCACTATTTGCAAGGGCAGATCCAGGATCCAGGGGGTCCATGGGCCTCAGTGCAGCCCCCTCGTTCTCTGAAGTCCCTATTGTCTATGACCCATATTTTTACTATCGCACCCCCTTTCTGAAATTATACCTTTTTCTCTGAAATATCTGTAAAACAATGCTGTCTGAATATTGTTTTCTTAGTAGTACTGCTTTTACCAAGATCAACAAAAATCCCCTCAATACAGTGTACATAATTGCAAATTATTGATTGACCTTTAAAAATGATTAGGCGCATTTTCTCATAGTGGCAAGGGAGATTACCTTAATAGTGACCCAGTCTGAGCCGCTGTAGCTAATGGAGTAAGCAAAGAGGGAACCATCTTCAGAGAAGGTACGACCACGTAATGCTGCCGTGCCATCCTCTCGGATCTTGTTTGGATCAAGAAATTCCCGGGGCTCGCTTTCAAGACTTTCTTGAACATACATCACACTGCCAAAATTCAATTATCAGCAGTTAATACATGTTATGATCCATTTATTAAACCTACATCATTGTGTAAGCAGAGGCGGATTTTGGAGGTGCCATGTCCCCAATTTTCTCTGGAGATTATTTTCTGGAACCACACAATATTTTATAAAGGGTATTTCTCCTGGGTTTCTTTCTTGGAATTTTCTCATGATATAACCTTTCAAAATTCACTTGAGATCTCAAGGTTTCTCCCCACTTGTAGAGTACAAGGAAAAAAAATGAAAATAAAAGGTACATTGACCCCACAACCCCTGAAATTCCCATTCACCTCCATGGTAGGGTAAGGAACTTTTCCGGAATTACACATTAAAGTATAAAGTAAGTAAACATACATTTTCATAGCATGTCTAACCTCTGATTTTGCAATCCTGTATTGTAGAAATAGAAGTATCTTGATCCCCGCTTGAATGGACAACCATATTTGGGATAGTTCCAAAGCTCTGTCAGCCTGAACGGTAATTATTTTCATTTCAGTACAATATGTGCAAAACACTAAAATTTAAAATTAATTACAATTATAAAATTAATTTCTGCTTATTGAAAAATTGACTGCTACTGGTAATTAAATCACTTGCTGAAAAAAAGATTTCTTTTTTTGCAACGATCAGCAGGGCCCCGGCATTAGCTTTTTTTGCAATGTGCAAATGCCGCCTACAGTAACAGTAGTAACTAAACGTTTTTTAGGTGCCATAGGGCAGAATCCTCCCTTGCATTTAATGAACAAAACAACATTAAATTTTGGGACACCTCAGGTCTGTTTCTTTGCATTTTACAACCACTTGATGAAACTTGAAAAAATTCGCAAACTTTGAGGTGCTCTCTTCAATAATTAAGAACTGGATTGATTTTCACACGACGTTGACAACGTGTCGATTTCCAAAATATATCCAGAAACGTCTGGGACACCTGGATACAGTTCCTTTATTTCATAATAAGAGCAAACTCAATTACTCCTAATTGAGTCTTCATGAAACAATAATGGCAGTTAGATTAGGTATAAGCTTATTCATTCAATATGTTCGTGTCTCTCACCTTTCTTTGAACTTTTCCCTCACTCCGCATTGTGCCAAGTACGGTAAACTTATGTTATTTTGTGCCTCGACAAACGCCTTGGTTTCCTCCGAGTCAGGATCTTCTAGCCATATATACGGCTCAGCGATTTTAACTCCGTGGTATTCGTCTTCATGAGAATCTCTTCGTGCTTTGGGGTAAGCTATTCTACCACCTGCAGCCGCCATTTTGCAGTTACGTAACCGAGCCTTCTTTTTGTGTCACTTGAATGGGCTACCTGTGGTAGACCTCGCACGACTCAGTTACGGCACTTTTAGTAGTTTTTTGCAATTACGTAACCGAGCCTTCTTGTCAATGTGGCAATTTTGTGTCACTTGAATGGGCTACCTGTGGTAGACCTCGCACGACTCAGTTACGGCACTTTTTAGTAAAAATATTTTTTTCATATGTTTTTTTTTTTGCCTTACCACTGTATGCATTGCTACGCGACCTCAAAATTCACGGTTGCGATTGGCGATTCTCAGCAAAGGAATTGTAATGTAAATTTCTTGAGCCAGAAAGTTAATATATTCTAAGCCAGAAAGCCAAAGGATAGCTTACAATAAATTCAGTTGATTTTGCAATCAATGTCGGCCCACTGAAGTAGCCGAATCCAACGTTTTGGTTTGATTGACGGCTAAAAATCGCCAATCGCCCATCGCAACAGTGAACTTTGAGGTCGCGTAGCAATGCATACAGTGGTAACATTTACACGTAATCAGATTTTAGGGTTGGTAAAAATACAAAATGGTCGTCTACGGAAAATAAAATCTCACGAGATGACGTGTGCGCGCATGCGCAAACGGACAACTTGAAAAGAACTGATTCCCGTGTCTATTTTAATGCCTACTTTTGGATTGAGAGTATAAAACATGCTAAACGGCCGGCAACTGTGAAAAACATTTCTGTATTCCATGCTACTAGTAGTCAAAAACAAAAACAATAGCGTGTCCCACATGGATATCTAACTCCCTCTTCAGATCTATAAATACGTTGGTGACGCATATTAATTAGTTGATTGTTCACTAACGGTACAAGGGGCGTCCTTATATGGTCTGGTGGCCGGGCGTACTCTCACCCATAGGTATCTAGCTATTGAGCAATTCAACACCAGGATAGCGACTGTCAGGGCCGAAATCTCTGGCGTGGGCGTAAGAACCGTACGGTCGCCATACGACGCTTCAGCTCTTTGTCTGGAAGTATGGTGTGCTTGTTTCATTTTTTTTCCTCCAGAAAAGTAAATGCTGAATAAGTAAGGCAAACGATTACTTGGTAATATCAATTTATCGCTTGGCGCGTAATATCATTTTATCGCACAAATAACAAAAGGTCTTATACCGCCGAGTTAACCTGGGAAGAGCTATCAACTCCCGTCCATCAATGCTGCGTTCTGATTGTTTGAGCTACTAGAGCGGATTTCAGATGACTGTCGTGAGTAAGGGGTGGACCATTAGAAATTGGGGGGGGGGGGGTGTGGCAATTTTTTTGCGTATGAATTTTTTTTTCGGGGATCAGGTTAAGCAAGAATTTTTTTCGGACTCGAAGGCCATGTACGAATTTTTTTTTCGCAGACACACACGAAAAATATCTTGTAATACACGTTATACATACATACCGAAACTTGTAAGAGAGAGAAGTATAGACAGTGGGAAAGGATAAACCCACGACGAGGGGTAGAGTAGACCTGCGCATCGAGCAAGACCTGTTCCCGTGGCGTTCCTCATGCCGTCCAAATCCTATTGCTGTGTATAATCAACAAAATTTTCTAATACTATATTTTTCTTGGTTGTGTTAAAAAGAATGACCCATAGGTAGAATATGTTTCTTCCGTTGCGCGCGAAACGCGCCCTAATTTTGATAAACGCGCATTTCATCAAGCCTCAGAGAAATGGTAGACGACATTCCGTTTTTTTTGTGTATAGTAAACAAAGCCTGTATAGGTTTTATTATTCATGCGTGCCGCAAATTACGAAATTATTATTATTCATTTGTGTGAAGCGGTCCAAACGACGAATTTCTATACTTGTAACGTCGAATTCACGCTTACCTAAGTGGTCTTCTTTCAAAGTGACTGCCTGCCAGGCCTATCACTGCTGGGCATTGCTTTTCGTGGGCAAGATACACTTGTAAACGGCACGAGGTAGTGTCGTCGTTGCGCGAGTTCTCGCCGACTATAATTTGATGTTATTTTTAAATGCGCGCTTCGTGCGCCGAAATTTTTATTAAATATTTTAAAAACTAAGTATTTTAACACTTAAAAGTGAAGTGAAGTAGAAAAGTGCAAATGATAGAGAAGTTGCTGGAATAACTACTTCATCTTTTTAACGAGAGCTCAAGCCATGTCTTTGTAGGATTTTTTTTTTCTTAGGTCGAATCTCTGCAAGATTTTTATGGAAGAATTGGCCTTGCACGAATTTTTTTGGGGGAATTGTCACACCCCCTCCCCCATTTTCTAATGGTCCACCCCTAATAGACAGATCCCTATTTTGACGATAGCTCCGCCCACTCATAGCAAACAATAGGAAGTTTTCCCTACGGAATCATTCCGTATCATTCAAAATGTCCGAGCAACAAACTTGAATATCGAAGATTTTTCAATAATCAGCTTTTCAAAATAAAATATAAAATCCAAATTGCATGCAACAACTTCTAACACCTCCCTGCAATCGGTGTCTTTTCCGCGCTCTATGCCAAAAATAAAATTTGGCTTGTCCGGTATAACAATAAATGCGGGATCGGTGAATTCGCAATTTTATAATTACTCCTATAGGTTTTATTCAGAATTTGTGTAATTACTTTGCGTTTGGTTACAATTTAATTTCTAACTATATTTAGCTAGTCCCAGATGAAGAGCCACTCTGTGGATATGCTGGGCTTTATCCATTATTATTATTATTATTAATTAACAAAACTTTCATCTCTTATGTTTAAACCTTTTGGAGTTAAAGTTCTGCTTCTCTTGCTATGCGTATAGAGTCGCTGTAGATTTAAGTTTTCATTCTAAGGGATTGCCTCTGGTTAGCCGCATTAGGGAGCATTCATTATTTATGCCAGGGGGTGGGCTGGCAAGAATTAAGGGGGGGGGGCATGTTAAATTCGGCACGTTTAAGTAGAGGGTCACCAGAAAATATGAAAACAACTGTGAGGGGCCATCTAAGTTTTATGGCAGTGACTTTAATTCAACAGATGGATACAAGAGGATGTACGCCTGTAAAATTACAACAAACTGTTCATGCACGCAGGAAATGTCCTAAAAATACAGGAACTGGTCTACTTGATATCTAGATGTCCCAACATTTCGTCCTGATCTAAAGGGGGAAAGGGGGGGGGGGGGGCTATCATTATTATAAAAATTGTCTAAAGGGGTTTTGAGGATTTTATTGATACTTGGAGGGGGTCAAGAGGTTTTTGGGGCTGAATAAAAAATCTTGCCAGCCCAGCCCCTCGCATAAATAATGAATGCTCCCTTATATGGAAGTGGAGGGCAGCAGTAGTAGGGGTAGATTGACTGTCAGAATCTAAAGTGCGTCTGTCTTCATTAAAGCGTTCACGAAGTTGACGTTTAGTTTCGCCTATATAGTGTAGGTGGCAGCGTTCACACTCAATCATGTATATTACATTATTAGTTTTGTAGGTTATTCTAGAAGTTATGTTGCGGGTTTCGTTTATAGTAGCGTTAAAAGAATTGGAAGTTATGCCATCTGCGATATATTTACAAGTATTACAATTATCGCCGCAACGGTACGAGCCAGTATAGGGAGGTTGTTTATGACAGGCTCAGTAAGCTCAGCTTTAACAAGGTCTCGAAGGTTAGGACTTCTGCGAAAGGCAATTAAAGGAAGATCAGGAAAATTTTCTTTTCAACGGTCAGAGGTATGGAGAATTCTAAAGTACTTGCGTAAAATACCAGAAATATGCGGTTTTTGAGGGCCTTCGCTGATTGGCTGATTTTGAACGTTGGAGCATGCGCTGAATGGTCTTTCTCTCAGCGGCTCTGTATTAAATTTTGCGCATGCGTCAGTGGCTGTCACCAGAGCCACCTCCGCGACGTAACGAGCCGGGGAGCTCTGGGTTCGAGAATGCGTTGACAGAAGCAACTTTCTGTCTATTCCCGATTGTTCAAAATCAGCCAATCAGCGAGAGCACCAAAACTGGATGTCCCAAGAGCCTCCCCTTGAGCAGACGAGCCGGGAAGCTCTAGGTACGAGAATGGGTTGTTACCAAAAGCCTACCCCTGGGTTCGTACGCCTAGACAAATTTAGAATCCAGTAGTTTCAAGATTTCTCAACGATTTTGTTCCTCCTTTAATTGAAACTTGACAGTTTACATGACTTGCGATGATTTACTGTCGCTTGAACAACAAAATATATTTTCAATGCTACTCCCGGGGAAAATATATAGGGCCAATATAGGGCATCTAGAGAAAATATAGGGCAAAAATAGGGATGTAGGACATTGGTAAAACTTTATATTCTCTACACAATCTATGCACAACAAGACATTTGGTCGGGATGGATCGTGAAATAGCGAGATTAAAACGGATTGTTTTCGTGATTTTCAGCCTTCGCTAGCTATCGTTACGGGACGATACTTCGTTTTGAGATGCGCAGAACAGCTGCGCAGTTGCGTGACAGCCTCCCTTTAACTCGCAAAACAAATGATCGACTCAGCTAAACAGTGAGCATTCTTTATTGCAGCATTGCAAGCACTCTGCTAAAAAGTAACACTTACATAATATATATTATCTGTATTGCATTCTTAATAAGCAAAAAGCGAAGTTGGTTTCTTCTGCTCGTTTACTATATTATTCTGGTCCCTCACGCGGCTAAGTACTGCGAGAAAAACTAAATAGGCCCCAATCTGCCGACCTTTTAATGCTTCACTCGTTGTCCCCTTCAATTCAATACGTGCTTGTCACGTGTGTTGAACAGTGGGTTCGCGCAAGGGCATTAGGAATTATGCTAGTAACATTTAGCGACTTTGTTTCCTACTGAGTTTGTGTTGTTCTACAAATCAATTCATAATCCCTTGTTAGCGCTATAATATATGTTGTTCAATGCTTAAAACACCAACTTTCTGTGTTAAATACATTTGATGATAATAACATAGTTAACAAAAATTGGCTTTGCTACAAAAGCTGTGCTACTCTGCTATGCGAACTGTTCATCATTGTTTATGCGAACTGTTCATCACAAGTATATATTTTTTTTAATATCTACAAAACAAAAGAAATGGGAACTTATATACGTTAGATCACCCGTGCACAGTACCAAGTACTGGAAAATCAAACCACCGATTAATGTAATCTCAATAACACACGGCTCAACGGAGCTGTGGCTCGGACATCATTGTCGCCATAGTAACCAGCCGTCGGTTTATCGCGCCTGACCGTGGGTTCCCTGTGCGAGAAAATACGTCTGAGCAACGAGCTGAGACATAACAGACTGATGACGTAAAAGCTCTGCTTTTAAACCGAATTAATAGACATTTTCCGCTTAAGTGGGGGTCCTGTGGCTTGGTTTTTCCAGGTTCTTACGAGCCCGGTAAGGGACGACCTTTCACTCAAACTAGATTGCTACTGGCTGCTGACAAAGAGGCAAACAACTCTATTGCTTCGAATTGTTTTATCTACAAACTTTGCTGGTAAAAAAAGTGTGCTGGCAATTTTCTTAGCTTTTGCTTGATAAAATGTCTTTCTCGTCATTTTATTTTATTTTATATCGTTTTGGGTTACTGATTCTTGTTGGATGAAACTGGTTTATTTTGTGAAAGTAAAACTCTTTAGTATCTTTTGGGATCAAAATTCGCTAGAGATTCTACTAGAACTTGGATTTTTTTTCTTTTGTGTTACAGATTCTAATTTGTTGTTGTTGTTTTCACCTTTACCCGGCTTTGTCTTCTAAGCCTACACTCCCTACGGTGAAAACATGAGGCCATTATCAGCTTTGAACTTTATAGTCCATCTTCATAATTGCCTTGATTCAAAAGAAATACAAATGTGAAGTGACCGACTCTCTAGACTCGCAGCCTGTCAGCTGAATTCACTGAATCTCACGGCGCCAATGGCTGCCAAGCGGTCGTAAGCACAACCACTCCCGCGTCCTAGGGATCTTTGATGTCCCTCTAGAAAAAGTAGTGATCTTTTGCAAATCGGTGTTGCAAAAATGGCATAGCAACCACTGGGGTAGCCAGAGCGCGAGTTTTTAAACTTAATTTTTGGCACAATTTTAGGCAACGTTCTTGGTTTTCGATGCTTAAATCAAGAGAAACGAAATTAGTTTGTATAGGCAAGCGCCAACGCCTTTACGGAAGCTTACCTGTTGGTAGCTTATGTTAGGGACAAACTGAGTCCCGGGACAGCTAGTGTCAAAACACGTGTGTATAGTGTATTTGCTTAACGAGTTTAATCTCGGCTTTAGAGATTATATAGCCTTTCTAAGGAACATGAATTTCTATTAAAAACAGATACTATGAAAATAATCTCCGCCTTACTTTTGGTAAGCCAAGCGATTCCACGCACGTTCGAGGAACCTTGGCAAATATCTAAGCATGAAAATATTATTCATTTTCTCATTCTCTTCTTTTCATTCACTCCCATGTTTAATTCCCCTATCAACATTATTGATAATCTTGGTTACCCTGTGGATAGACGCTATTCGATGAAACTATCAACATATCTGATCAGTGCATCTTGGTCACCCTGTGGATAGAAGCTACTTGTGTGATGATGGTCACCCTGCGGATAGATCAGTGAATCTTGGTCACCCTGTGGATACAAGCTATTCAATACATCTATCAACATGTCTTATCAGTGCATCTTGGTCACCCTGTGGGAACGCCCGCAAGCATCTTGGGCACTTGTTTGGGCTTCCTGTGTTATCAGGGGCGTCCACGACCTCTCGACCGCTGAGTCTATTATCAGGTTGTACTTCTCCACCGTGAAACATATCATCCGATGACTGAGTGTTCAGTGGACCACGGGCTCGCATGGGAGGCTGCGAATGAATCAAACCATGATTTAGACGAGGTTATTTTCTTCGATCAAACTACTGTTGATAACGCGATGCATGCGAGTTTGATATCACGAGCACCAGCCAGACAATTTACAACACTGAAGAGCGTGCAACCTCCTTTAAAGAGCCTGTGTCAGCCGCCATTGATAGCATAGCGACATACCAAGTCGAAAAAAGCATCCATTTCCATCAGCTGATTTAGAGAATATAGAGCTATTTTCTCGATTGAATTTCGTAAATCAAATCTGAAACTTTGATTTAGATGTTTATTAAGAGATTTCTACACAAAATTCGTCTTCTAATATCGAACGAAAATAATAACAAAGGCGTGGCTGACACGGGCTCTTTAAGGTAGCTTTCACTAGCGACATAAGTGGAGACGCAGACGGTAGACGCTTATGTTGAGTGTCAAAATCAAAGGAAACGGTAGCGGAAACGTCAGCGTCAGGAAGCAGAATGGAATATTTCCTTTTTGTAACGTCCCCTCCACTTGTTGCCTGAATCTCAGCCGTTTTTTCTTCTTACACTCCAACACTCGTTGCGTGAGAAAAAACGACTGAACGCCGACTTCCAAAATGCGTGCCCATAAATTGCATGATTCTCGAGATCTTGTGAATGGATGGTGATTGGTCAGTTTCTTAATGAGCTTATAATATGCATAGTTTTCAGTGGCCAAGAGAAAAATGCACTTAAAAGCAAATTCATTGCAGCCCACAGAACGGCTTAAATTTATCCAGAAATATACCTCAGTCGGCGTTCAGTCAACTTTTCTCCCGCAACGAGTGTTGGGGTGTAGGAAGAAAAGACGACTGAAATGCAGGCCACTCTACTTGACGATGACAACCTTAAGACTTACTTGTTGTTGCCATGACATCCCGTACAGTCCTGCCCCTGTCTGGTAACCTGGGTAGTTCGCCGGGTTGTACTACAGGAAACAAGTCACAACACATGTAAGTGGAAAGTAAGTGCGAATTACTCACGACACTCATCTAAAATCCACTCTGTTTACCAACAATGTAGCTCAGAACCCAATTCACACGAGACCGGCACAAAACCGGACCGGTGCAATTCTGGTACGGTACCGCTTGTTCATACGGTACCGGTACAATTCTGGTACGTTTTGTTACGGTGTTCACACGGGACCGTGCACGCCTAGCCGTGCCAAAATCGGTCCGGTACCGCAGGTCCCGTGTGAACGCGCGACGGTACCGTACCAGAATTGCACCGGTCCGGTTTTGTACCGGTCTCGTGTGGACGGGGTCTCATTCTTGTGATGGACCATTCAATAACTGCGCGCTCTCTTCAGTTTACAAACATACTATACACGTCTCAAAACTATCAGGATGCAGCGCACACGTAATCATTTGACTGCAAGAGGTTGAATTAAACTTATTATTATTATCATCGTCAAATGTCCCTGATTTATCGACCTGCATTGCGAGTCCTAAAGTGATGACGTCACAAAAACAAAATTTTCAATTTAGCAATATTTGCTCCTTGATTTCGAAAGGGCATATCGATTGAAAGCTACACACCAAAAATGAGGTGAATCGGTTGAAACGCGACCGAGATATGGCCCGCTGAATACATAATTTTCTTTAACAAATCACTGTACTTTTGGTTCAGTTCATAAAGTTGGGCCATAGCTCGGTCGCATTTCAACCGATTCACCTCATTTTTGTCATGCAACGTTCGTCGACGTTGGTCTTTCATTATCCGTGGACTAAAATCTGAAATTCGAAATTTTTCAAATTTGTGACGTCACATTTTAGGACTATTAAGTGCGCCTGCTCTTCTTTATTCAGAAATGTCCAAGCCGTGTCACACAACTACCAGAAGGTAGCGCGCGCTCGTTAATTGTTTGTTCGACAAATATCCCACATTTTCCGAGTTGCCCTGATGAAGGCTTTTAATAAACAAAGCCGAAAATTTGGCAAAACAGTTATTCTGAATGGCAACATTTACCGACATGCAGGGCGCGCGTGCGTTATAGCTGGAATCGCCCATTCATTGACCTACTTAATTTCGTTTCGTGCGCGCTACGAGAGAACGGTATACCTGTGTGTGTGCTGGCCGCGTCATAGCTTGGGCTCTCTCCAGTTGTGACTGCTCTTGGAGTAATCGGCGCTCTTCCATGTTGTACTCGTCTCTGAGGGCGCGTAACCTGGCCTGCTGCTCGGCCACGGCCTGGGACCGTCTCGTCATCTCGCTAGCATGTTCATCAGACGCACGGTACTAGACAAGTAATAAACATTAACAGTATTATTTATCTACTTATGCTGAGATTGATCCGTCAAGGCGTGGTGACAACATGGGCTAGATATATATGGCAATATTATACTGAGCCCCCCCCCAAACCACCACCAAGCGCCCGATAAAATAAAAACACAAAGCTGCGCAATAGACCAAATCGGCTAACAGTGTTTACATCTTGTTGCCACCCAATGCAGATCATGTGATGATTCCTTTGGTTGGTTGCAATTGTCCAATTTTTCTTACTCGGCCGATTGCACGAGTGTATGTGCAGAACAAACAAAAGTATCCACCCAAAGGGATCATAACATGATCTGAAATGGGTGGCAACAAGATGTTAACACTGTTTGCCGATTTGGAATATTTACTTTTCTCCGTTGCTAGTATTCACTAGGTAGTGAGGGTCAATGAATTCCTTTGTTATGAATATAAATGACAGTGGCCAATCAGAAAGTAGCATGACGTAACCTCATTTCCTAGGGTCCGAACGGAAAAACAACACAGGGTTCCCATTGAAAGATAAACTAACACAGAAAAACATTTCTGTTATTTTACCGGAAACGTGAGCTCCCTGTAACGCCATGTCTGTTAAAGGATCAGTAACTTGAGGTGATATGTATGGTTTCTATTCACGACTTTATCACGTGAATACTGCGTGTTATTTACACAATGTGAGTCGATAATATATTCGAGACATTCTCGCGTGAATATCACGTGTTACTTACCACAGCACGTGTTTTCTGATTCGACTGCTGCTGACGTCTCAGCCGCTCATTTTCTTGTCGCTCTCGTCGGAAGTCTTCCTCGTAAACACGAAGCTGCAAGCAAATGAGAATTGTAAACTTGTTTATATAGCAAGACACCACGATGTTTGACAGGGGCATAATATTTGTTTTCCTTAATTAACACCTAAATACAAAAATTCTAGTCGCCAAACAGTGACGTTTGGTCACCTGGGGTCGGATCCTGAAAGGTATGATAAAGTTATCCACGGGTAAAAGTTATCTGTTGTATAGGTTTTGTTCAGGATTTATCGGTTGGATAAGCGTTTATCCACTGATAACTCTTAAGGGGTGGACCATTAGAAATTGGGGGAGGGGGGGTGGCAATTTCCAAAAAAAAAATTCGAGCAAGGCCAATCCTTCCAAAAAAAAAATCCAAGAGATCCAAGCTAGTAAAAACATGATATAAATTCCGAAAAAAATTCTTGCACAACCTGATCCCCGAAAAAAAAATTCATGCACAAAAAAATTGCCACCCCCCCTCCCCCAATTTCTAATGGTCCACCCCTAACTGGCCTTCTAGGAACCGGCCCCTGATCGCCATCTTTTTTCTTCCGAATTAATGCTGTTGACAGCTAAGGGCATTATTTAAAACCTACAGACTGGAAAGGTAAGTCGCCATTTGACGACTAGGTTGAAATGTTTGCTCGCCAAACCCTGAATCTAGTCGCCATTGCCGAGAGCCATCATCAGTACCTGATCCTCCAATGCCAGTACTTGTTCTTTGACAGCCTTTAGCTCCCCAGCGAGTTTCTCCTTCTCGCTCTGTGCCCTCTCTCGGTCCGCCCGCTCACTCGTGAAGTCGTCGGCGTACGTGCGCAACTGCTGCTTCATAACCTCAATTTCATTCACAAGATCTGCGTCACGTGGCAGTGACATTTCACTTTCTAGGGAGGGTGGGGCTGGGGGTATAGCACTCAGTGAAGGCCGCTGACCTAATTGCTGCTGCTGTGTGATCTGCAACAAACAAACGAATCACTTGAGGTCAAACGGCAAGTTAATAAAGAGGGTTGTACATGCGTGTAGCTTTACTACTGTAAGTAAATATGCTTTATATTGGTGCATGACTGTGAATTAATTTGGTAACCATGAGGCGCTATAGAAGTGTATCTTATAGCGCTGTCAACGCTGACATAACCCATTAAAATGCACTAACCAGAGATGGACTGGTTCACAGAGCAAAGGGTGCTTTTAAATCTACTGTTGGCACAGAAGCATTAGATTGTTGATGAACAGTGAACAGCGCTATATTATCACTGTTACAATATTGGAGCAAACATCACCTGCACGTTTTGCATGCCTATTTTCCCGTTGGTTTTCAACGGCAATTTAAAAGTGATCATCCAAAACTCGGTTACTCGGTCTACTGGGAAGAGTGGTAATGGTGCTCTGGTGCACAAACCTGATTCCAGAAACTCTGAGTGTCCGTCCATCCTGTGGCGTTCTGAGGGTTTGAAAGGTGCATCTCAAGGGCAGTTGCACGTGACTTATACCTCTCAAGCTCGGCGTTCATGGCTACACGCTCAGCTTCCAGAGTGGCAACTTTGTCAGTCAAAACCTAGACCAATCAACATCGTGATAATATGTTAGCACCCATTCAGCAATATCCCAGCACAGGGAGCCCAAATGTCATCCCTAGAGCTTTTGGTCCTCTGGCAAGCAGAAGGCAGATCTCTGCTGGTAGATCCTTCAATATGGTACACTACAATGTCCACAGTATGAATATCTTCCACGCTTTATAGTGAGGATAATATACAGACGGACACTAAAGTGTTCCATATATGAAGGATCTAGGAGCAGTGGATCCTTCATAATATGGTACACTATAGTGTCCTCCATTATAAATATCTCCCATGTCTTATTATAGAACAAGTTTATACAGCAGGGGTTCTCCTGTCAGAAACTTTGAGGCCACTAGCTGTAGAAAAAAGGTTCTTATGTCACACCTATCGAACACACAGTATTTGACAGTGCAGTCTTTGACAGCAGGCGACCAATACCATGGAGCTTGGCTCCTGTATGCTCAATCGAGGCGATTGGAGCTCCAGATGTGAAGTTCGGCTGCGGCTGCCAGATGATGACGATAAGATGATAATGATGTGCACATGTGTACCTGTATTTGCTCAATTGCATTCTCCTTGGATTTCTTTTCGGCATCTATCATGGCCTTAGCAGAAAGCCATAACTTTTCTTTTTTATCCTGATCGCCACTTCGGAAGAATTCAAGTTGCTGCTTGAGTTCATTAATTTCTGTTTTGGCTTTGGCTTCAAGTTTCTTGTACTGAGTGTCCCAAGCATGGTTCACGTCTAGTATCTGCAGGATAGAATCAGTGTGTAAGGGTAATGCAGCCGATCTTGTGGTGACTGTAGTTTTAAAAAGGTCACTGGACACATCACAGTCACAAAATGTATTAAACTGACAAAAATAAAGCCCTCTTGTTCGACCATGTGGCAAGGACATTAAGCTGAATATCTGCTGCCAGGAATTTTGAGGTCGCTAGACGTAAACATTCACTCCAGGAGTCTCTAAAAGAATTCCAAGACTTCCACGGACTTTTCAGGACAACAATAAAAATCCAGGACTTTCCAGGAAACAAAAACACCCTGAAAATGGTACCTGTTCCTTGAGAGTGATTGCATCATTCCTCTCCTGTCTGGTCTGTTGGAAGGAATGTTGCAAGTCCTGCAGTTGAATCTTGTAGTCCTCACAGGCTGCACAAATGTGTCCAGTCTCGCTACCACTAGGTCGGGATCCTGGCTCAGTTACCTGGACAATAACAAGATTGGACCATGTAAGTAAAAATTCCAGTAAGTAGTAAAATGTCCCTCTAACCCCTACCGGGTAAAGGTACAATTTCCCACTGTTGCCATGGGAACCTCCTTATTGCTGCTACTGCCTTCAGAGTTCTCAGAACAAGCCGGCGACCACCAGAGCTCTGGTGGCTATTTCATGTTTAATCACTGGCTACTAATTTTTGCCAAATGTGAGACACAAAAGAGTTCAACCCCTTAGAATTTTGTTTAATGCAGCCTGAAGCTCTCCTCATTGTTTGCGAAAATAACATAAAACTGGAATCCCTAATTTGTAGTACCTCCCAGTTCCCTGCCTGTGTCAGAATTGGCTTGGCGAGGAAACTAACTTTGGAGCAACAAAATTTGCACGTTGGCCATCAGTTTTTCGTTTGCAGCTGGCTACTTTTTACGAGCAGCCGCCAACTTCGAAACATTCTGACAGCTCTGTGCCTTACCCAAGTAACACAGAATCTGTAACAAACAGAATGATGAAACTGTAAGGTAGTTGAGCTGAGCCCAGCCGGGTCTATGGCTGCAAAGATGGAAAGTTCGTAATACCTGTGAAAGTGTTGAGCTGTAAGTGAGTTGTCTGGACAAGGCTGGTTCTGAGGAAGAAGTTGGTGATGACAAAGTCCCTGCTTCAGGTGTGTCATCTCTTTTTACTACCACAACCTCCTTGAGGAAGTCAAGTTCATCTTGGAGCTGTCCTAGCTCCTGCTTGCCATCATCAACCTGTTTTTTGAGTTGGGCCATTACCTTTTCTTGGGATTCCTGTGGATATGCAAGGACAACCAATGGATCAGATTAGATATTGTACAGGCCCCGGTTGTTCAAAAGCCGATTAACTTTAACCCAGAGTAAGGATTTAACTCTGGGTTATCTTCTCTAATCCAGGATTAAGTAACTTGGGGTTAAAATGCTGTTTCTCGAAAGAAGGTTAAGTCAAAATTAATCCTGGGTTAGCTAAACCAGAGTCAACTTAATTTAACTCAAGATTAACCCGGTAAATCCAGTTTTACTGCCCAAAAAAAACTAGAAAAACACACCTGCTTGTGCTGAATAGTTCTAGAATAAATTTAGTCAGAAACATATAACTTAGTTGAAACATGTAACGGTGAACCAAGCTTCGGATTATTCGTATCGAGTTTATGACCATATTTGGTCAATAATGAACTCTCGACTGCTAACCCAAGCAGGGTTTATTTGCATAATATTTCATTTTTCGCTTAAATAAAGTAGAGCAACAGTGGAAAGTGATAATATACTAACATTCGACATCTTGAAGTCTTTCAACAACATTATTTTCAAAATCAGTTCAATTGTTTATTCTGCAAATATTCCGCAGCTTGGCACTAAAGCAATGTATGTGTGTTACACGTTTCAACTCACTTATATGTTTCTGATTTAGTGTAATTACAAGTTTTTCGCAGTGATCATTTCATCTTAGATATTTTGCATAAACAAAGTAGTTTTTTTCGAAAGCCTGGCAATAAGACTTGCGCTGAATGAAGAAGTATTCCTTTTCGAAAACATGATAAATAATTTAGGAAGCCTAGCCTTTTCATTATTGTCGTTTAGATTTCCTAGCAAATGCCTTCTTTTCATTAAGGCAAAGTCCATTTCGTTCTTTAGTAAGCTTAAATCGACTGAAGAAAAAGAGACGAAAAGCTCACATTTTGTTTTGTTGCCGTATGCTGCCACAACACCTATTAAAATCATGTCGAAATCTCAGCTTTGTTTGCAAAAAAATCGACTGATTTTATTCATACAAAACTTATCAAGAATGACATGACTGATTCTCGACTTACGATCTGCAAGAGGACCTCTGTTTTCATGTAGTTTGCCTTGGCTTTTGAGTTTCCAACCCGCCAACTTATTTTACAGACAGAAGATCCTTCTTCGCCACTTTTTTGGTACGAGAAATGCTGGCAAAACATAGCTAAATATATATAGTTGTCACCACCAGTTGAAGCTACAGTTCCCTTCTTATCTTTTCTGCTGGGCGAAAGATAAACCAATAAAAAGAAAAGCTATAATGTGTGTGGATTTCTTTAGAAACACTGCCAGTTTTCAAACTGCAATCGGTTTGTGAGAGAATCACGTGGTACTTTGGATTCATGTCATTCTAAATTTGGAAGTGTCACGCAAGGGTATTATAATAGTTCGTTTTTGTTAATAGAGTAACGTTATAGATCTTGCGATCGGCTGCAGATGACTTCGAAAGACTAATTGTTTTTTAAAGTTTTTTTTTCCCGGCCACAGTTATATAATTCTCCACGCAATCTTCAAGTTTAAATGATTTGCAAGCTTTCAACACAAAACAACTTATTTCATTACACTCGATAGCTTGAGGTCAGACCCAAAAAACCTCGGCAAACATGTATAAATACATTTTCAATAATAATTAATGGCCCAATAGTCACGTTGTCCTCTTTTCTAGTGTCATTCTAGTGTTTAATTCTACCACTGATAGCCCAGTTAAACCTGGATTAGCGATTTAAACCACCCCCAAGAGGTGTGTTAAATTTAACCCTCGATTTGCCGTATTTTAAACCCGGATTAAAGTTAAACCACTTTCTAGCAACACCTCTAGCGCGCGTGCTCAAATTTAATCCTGGATTAAACCCGGATTAAATTTAATCGGCTTTTGAACAACCGGGGCCTGGGCTGCTTCCATATTCATTATATCCTTCAGTGCGTAGCAGAAAAAGAAAGAAAGAATGCTCATGGGAATGCCACATGATCTGAAATGGGAAAACATTATGCTCAAGCCGAGGAGGTCTATATAGGTAATTCATAAAAAAATCCAGATGAAAATCCTTTAAGTGAAAACTGCAAAAACTGAGAACTCTATCATTACTAGAATTCATTATTTTATGATAAGTGAAAAGCAAAAGTTTTTAAGGCACACACATAATTACAGGCATGTCTGTATCAGAAAGTGCAATTTTTTATCCTCTCAAGGGTGGATCTACCTGGGGGGTAGGTGGGTCTTTTCACACAGAAAAAGAAACCAAGCTAGCAGTGCACGGACTTCCAACAAGGTAATTATAAATTGTTTTGACTAACTTTATTGAAAACATCATAATATATTATTTCTAAAGCTCTAGAATAGAAGAAAAGGAATATTATAGTTTTTTATTAAATATAATATTGATAACAAACCTGTGCATTTTCTATTTGGATAAACTGTTCCTTGAGTTTTTCTTCCTCACTTGCCAGACCCCAAAGAAAAGTCTCCCTCTTCTTGGCCTCCTGACTACTCGACTTCAGGTGTGACAGAAGTCTCTGGAGTCTTGTCGTCATTTCAACACAGCCATCTTCTCCCTCACACCTTTTCAATGCTTCTTCCACCTTTATGATCAACTGTTCTGTGTCTTGCTTCAGATTCTGGAATCCTGTCTTAAGGTCCTGAGGGAATTGAGAGACAGCAACAAACTTCAGGTCCAACCATTGCATGTAAACTAATAAATTTGGATGGCAGGGGTTTCAATAGAAGGTGGCTGCCGGCAGTGAACCACCGCCTACTTCACTTCTGACCACCAACAACTTTTGTGGGCTGTACGTACTGATCAGTTTCAGAAAATATTAAAGCGCAATAGAATACATGAATATACCAACTATCTTTCCCTCAAAATGCAGAGAAACGCCTTTTTTGCTAATGAAATTTCGACATTTTTTTGAGGGCATACCATGCCCCTGTACCCTCCTATAAGGCTCAGGCCTTATGCTTTTTGTATGGGACCCCCAAACCCAGCCACCTACTTCCCAAACCTATAGCCTGCTACTTCAAAACTTATTGAAACCCCTGGATGGTAACAGGACAGCCTGAATCTCAGCCATCTGAGAAGGAAATAATTTTCTCACTTGATAGACGGTATGTCCATGAAAATGTTTTGTACTTGGTTCTTTCTGCTGGAAAGTTGGCCGGACATATCTGAAAATTAATCCAATGACCACTAGTAATTTCCAGGCTCTGAGCCATCCACTTGCTTTTGTTGTAACCTTACTTTGGGAAAGGAGATTTGGCTGCCTAATTTCCATTTATTAACACTGAAAACAAATTCTGAACCAAAATTGTTCAGTACAATTTCAGTAACACCACAGGGAAACAGCAAATTCCATGACAACAGATGCCCCAAACTTAAAACGGGTGTGGCAACTTCCAAGCCAGACACCTTGGTGACACAATTATTATTGAAAAGGGCAATGCATTGTTTTGGAAACATTGTCAGACAAAAGAGTGAGAAAATCTTGTGCTGAATTCAGACATTCTTTTCTCACAAAGTGAGGTACAATTGGATCTAATAAACAGCTGAAATTCAGGCTTTAGGCTTTGATTGTTCTGTTTTGTACTTTTTACAATTAAAATATTACAAATGTAATAACTCTGAAAAGGAATACTGAAAAAGGAAAAAATCAGAGACAAGCTGAGATTTCTGAGTATAATACTGAGATTGAAAAACTTCAATACTGAGATACTGATAGATAGATAGATAGATAGATAGATAGATAGATAGAAACTTTATTTAAAGAGGATGGCACGTTGTAATAGTACACAGTACTAATAAACTTGTGGTCCTCTAAACACTAAAAATACAAGCTATATACATTAATTAAAAACTAGTAACATTAAAAATATATATATATATATATTTATGTACATACAATAAATGAAGAAATAAATAAGTGAATAATATAAAAATAATTAAAATATACATTAAGGTTTAAAATGTGAGACAGATAATTGCTCATTTAAAAACTTGCAGCGTAAAGCATTTTTAAAAGATTTAAGGTTAGCCTCCTTCTTAAGATTTGCAGGTAGGGAGTTCCAGTCCTGAATTGCAGTAACAGTAAAGGTTCTACCTGCTTCAGTAATCCGCTTATACCTTGGAGTTAAAAAATTTAAACCAGAAAATCTTGTCTTACGGCTATTTACAGAACTATTTAATTGTAATTTATCTGTCATGTATTCAGGTAATTCAAATTGAGTTCTCTTGAATAACAGCGCGCACTTCATTACCCTACTTTCTATATAAAATGGTAACCACTCGAGTTTGTTAAAAATAGGAACTGATGCTGCTCTGGGCTCTGCATTTAATAGCATACGACCAGCTCTTTTTTGTAACCGTAAGATACGTGTAAGACATTCTTTGGAGCTGGCCGAAACCCACACAACGCTTGCATAGCTAAAAAGTGGCTTAATTACAGAATTATAAAAAAGAATAATGATAATGCTGAGATTGCAATTCAATACAAAACAAACCTTGATGTGCAGGTCTCCGCCGAGCCTGAGTGAGGCCATACTAACGCTATAATCCATTGACTGTGAGGAATCGTCTCTCTTCATGTTGACATATTCAAAGGCCCCAAGTGAAGACTCTGAGAGACTCCCTGTATTATCGCCAGGTTTTGACAAGTAACAACGAGTTGATTTCTCTGGAGTGGCTTCTGGCTGCTGTGGTAAGGCTGCACCTGGGTGCGGTTTCCCTGGTGACAATGCTCCAGACTGTGGTTGCCATGGCAATAGCTGAGGCTGTTTTGAGGCACCATTGTCCAGATGCTGAGTAGAGCTGTGTAGGCTTGAAAGTGACTGAAGCGACTGCAAGCTTGTAATGTCAACCCCCTTTTCCTTAAGTTGCTCCTTAAGCTCAATGACCTCTTGCTTTAGTTTCTCATTTTCTTCTCCAGATTCCTGAAGTACTTTTCCTTTAAAAAACATAATTGATAAAATAAGTAATGAAAATGTGCCTTAACACCAAAACATGAGACTGACTTTACAAAATTAACTGAATGGCTTTCCAGGTTCAGGGAACAGCTTTTCTCTGGCAAACGACTTTACAGAACGTGCAAAATATGATGTTAGTAACTAGAAAGCAACTTTCCTGAAGGGGCGAACAAGACTGCAAAATGTGTGAACAGCTTTCAAGCCTTGCGAAGGAGCTGTGAACGTTTTGGAGCCGAACGAAAATCATTAAGTGTATGTTTTCCTGTGGAAGGTCACATGTTGGGGGATAAGAATTTTTAGTTTCCATTTCTGATGTATGACAGTTTGTCTTTCACACATAACTCTTATAAAAAAAATAATAAAATAAAATAATAATATTGCTATTTTTTTGCTTGTACTGCAATTTATACTAAGCTTCTGCCCTGGTTTCTATATTTTGGCTTGAAACTGGACAGCTCTCAGCCAGAAAAAGTCCATATAATGTTTTTAAAACATTATGAACAGTGATATGAAATTTGCAAACAGTTATGGTTGTATGCCCCAGTGATTGTGTGACCTGCCTGTTCAAAATAGACATTTCATAATTATAAATCTCTACATCTGCTTCACTCATCACCACAAATTGAACAATTAAAATGTTTTGATCAAGAGTTATGCCCATACCTAGAACCTGAACCCCTTGTACTCTCAGTTTCAGAGTCCTATTTTCCAGCTGCAGTCTTTGATTCTGTTGCTGATAAAGACTAAGGTGTTCATCCTCTCGTTCATTCATCTGATCCATTGCTAGACAATCTTTGAAAGTGTTCTAGTAAAATTACTGTCAAGAAAAAGAAGAGACTAACGTTTCAAGCATGTGCAGAGTTTGACCTTGACCAAAGAACAAAGTGTGACACTCAGCAGAAAGTACATGACATGTGCAAATACATAACATAGCGTGAGGTGCAGCACATTACATGAGCAAATGATGATCAGACATAAATATAGTAACAATCCTTACTCAGCAGTTCATGACCACATACATGTATGTGGCAATTAAACAGCACAGCAATAGACAAAATCAGCTAACATTGTTTACCTCTTGTAGCCACCCAATTCAAATCATGTGATGATTCATTTGGGAGGAAACAATTGTACAATTTCTCATATGCATGTAAAAAATGAACAATGGCATCCTCCCAAATGAATCATACTCAAATCATTTGATTTTGAGTGGGCGTCTGTTAACTCAGGCTACTATGAGCAGAATTTTAATGCAGATATTTCACGGTTATCTGTACTTCTACTTACAAATTATATGCAGACTGTCTTCTAAACAGCTTTTCACATTTGGTGGTTCAGTTAAGAATTTGTCTCAAATATTACAAGAGCTGGCAAGCCACCCCTCTCAGAGTACCCAGGTAAAAACTTGGTCATAGTGGATTTCTGTCTTGTGAATAGTAAGCTTACATGTTAAGTATGCCCAGTTTGAACCATGAAAATGGATATCTTTATCAAATTATGCAATCATCTCACAATAATTTACTCTGGTGTTTCTTGTTGTAGTCTGTCTTATCTAGTATGCTCTTAAGCATAAATACCGTTTCAAGGCACAAATATGGACGTGCTGGAAGGTATTTCATCACGACCAGAAAGAGAAACTTGCATCAACAGGAAAAGACGCCCCCTACCTTGGGGGGAGTCCCCCAGGGAACGAAACCTGATGCGTACGTGCTTAGATGTAAAAACCTATGTATGACTTCCTCCCGTTAATTTTACTTCAGCAGATCAAATAGACCATTTTACGTTATAAAATCATGATTCTTTCGATGTACACTCTAAAAATAAAGAGAGGGATTTAGGAATACCAACCTTCAGGATCTGAAACGAGTCTAAACACGAAACATGATCGGTCGAGCAGCCGCCATCTTGATTCCTGGGTACGCAACAATCGTCCTATTAAGTCTCAGCTTTGAATGCAAATACATCAAAATCTCTCCACAAAACACGCCGTTAAAAGGCATTCAACCTAGAGTCGATTAAGGCTAGTATCTTGAGCTAGAAATTCCTTCCTCCGCATTTATGCTCCCGACAACAAGCAAACTCGCACTTCAGCGCGCCAAGCTACAGAAGGACTAAGCGTTTTGCATATTAATGAGGGGAATCCCCTAATTCTATCGCGCGTTCTGATTGGTCCACAGGCCGATAACAATGAATATGCACATAAGCAAATTTGGAAAAAAATTCCCTTCTCCGCGTCACAAACACATAAACAATCTCGAAACCGAAAACGGGAAATAAATGAAGTCAATGTGGAATAACAGGATTTTTTCGTTGTATTAGAAAGCAGTCCCAATAAGGTTTTTTTCCTCACTAGTACTATGTGAAACAGGGATTTTTCCGTCTCACTCTATACTATGTGAAACAGGGATATTTTCCCGAATGACAATGTTAGGCCCGTTTCAAACGTCGTGCTTCTCATGTGCCGAACCCTAATTGTCCTGAAAATTATTTTGGGCTTAGAAATAGTTTCAAGTATCAGAGACGGTAAAAATATAAGAAGATAGATAACTTTAATAACAAAAACAATTGTAATGTTAAATTATTTTTTGCCGTATGCTTTTCAAATGGATGTTCCCAAGAGAAAAGAAGTCTGCCAAATTAGATTCGGCACACGAGAAGCACGCACGACGTTTGTTGCAAATAGCGCGCGCATTCGCAAAACAATTTTGCAGCCGTTTTCGGCCGCGCGCGCAAAGTGAATGGACTCTTATTGGCCACGGCAAATCAGCCAATCATTTTGTGAGAAAGCTAACTGTTTTTAATGGTAAAAATGTTTTTCGTATATTTTGCCATGTATGCAGTTCATGTTACCACCAAAACATACAACTACTTATTTGTTTCGGCCACTCGTATGCATTGCTACGCGACCTCAAAATTCACTGTTGCCAGGTTGCGATTGCCGACGCAAGAAAATTGTAATTTTCTTGAACCTGTTTTGAACAATTTTGGTTGATATGGCAATCAATTCGACCCACTGAAGTAGCCGAATCCAGCGCGCGTTTTGGTCGAATTGACGGTTAAAAAATAGCCATTAGCCCCAACGGAGTGAGAGCCGAACGGTTTAGAACCGTAGAGTTTTCACTCATTGTTTATCTCGCCACATGCAGGGATGTTGGAAGCTGCCCCGGGTGCTATTCATGGCTTCATTTCATTTAACCCCTAAATACGACGCTCATACCTACCATCCGGATATAGGGACTACCCCCTCCCTTAGCCCTCGCCCACCAGGCACCAGCTAACTGGCTTCCTTTATGATAGGTTGGCTTGCAAGATCTACACAATAAACAATCTAGCGGGTACATATATATACACGGTTTTTTTCAATACTAGACTGTCAGTTAAAGAGTTAAATCAGTAGATAAACGCTTCCAACGTACTTACTGCGATTTTCATAATTCTACTAACTCGGCTAACGATCCAGCCGTCAAATTAAACCGCCTTCTGGCTTCCGCCAATCAAACTCCCGAGTCTTTTCATCGTTACTACTCTTTGTGCTTTTTTTGGCCAGCACGTAACCGTTACTCGGGTGACAGGAAGCCATTTTAGCACTGCTTAGGCGCTGGCCAATCACAAAGCACAAAGAGTAACGACGAAAAGACACAGGGCTTTGATTGACGGAAGCCAGAAGGCGGTTTTACGGTTGGAAATCGATAGCGAGAGTTCGCAGAATTATGAAAATCGTAGTAACTTATCGCATTTAATTTACCAACCACACTTCGTGCATTTCTACTAGTTATTTAGAAATTATAATTGAGCAGATTTATATTAGTCGCTGTTTCGAGTCCGAGCTCGACGGGGGGCTCCACCTGCTCCACCCCACGGATTTTTACTGTCGCATTACACGGTCTCACATATGAAAATGGTTTCGCTCGACTTTCGAAACACGCTCATAGTGAAATCCCAAAACTAAACGTACGTCTTGTCAACTAACTATTATAGAACAAGAATCACGGCGAAAAGGGGAAAATCCGTCTAAAAAATTTGATGCCTCAGAGGCCAGAGTCCTTTGCGGCCTCGACGCATTCGAGATTCCAAGTATTCTATAAATACATTATCTTAGCTTGGATGGTTTTATAGGTTTGTCAATTTCAAGGAACAAAATAGCGTCTTCATTATGATTATGCATGGCTCATGTTTTACGTTTTACGAGCAACGTTAATTGAAATAGGTGTATACCATTACGAGTCTGATAATAGAAAACCTCAAAGAAATAACACCGGCTATTGAAAAACGTAACTTTATTTAAACATTAGAGCACAACTTTCTAGTTGCTTTATCGGTGCAATACAGGCCCATAGCCAGGGGGGGGGGGGGGGGGTGCTCCGGGGGTGCTCTGATTGGTCGATAGCCATGTTGCCATAAGAGTACTGTAGTAAATGAAGGACGAACCACTTGACAGACTCAACTCGTTGTTTTTCGCTGGACCAATTAACGGTCTAGCCGACAGTAAGATTAATAACATTTAAAATAAGAAAAGTCGGCGTTACAACGTAGGTTTTAGTTGCATTTTAGTACAATATTTCGGCTGGCCATACCAGCCTTCTTCAGGTACTGTGATGATGATGATGATGACGTTTGTGATATTACACTAGATAAGAGATATAAAAATTAAAGGAAAAGACAAAGAACAAATAAATACAATATAATCTAAAATGAAAAGTCTCATCGTCGATTCAATCCGTCAGGCTCAAGGGTACCAGCACGTAGGATGAGTGTGGCCTCTCTTGCCTTACGAATTGAATCTCGATTATTAGTCATTACAGCGCGAGAAGCCCAAGTATGGCCACTCGATAATTAATTCGCATACTTTCGCCCGCGTTAGCCAATCACAGGCGGTCTTTTTTACAAGTGAGCCGGGCTTAAACCACAAACTGCTCGTGTCACGATGAGTGTTCAAGTCATGAAATACAGCGGAACTTCCTATAGTCCGTGGGCCAGGAGTCGAAACCCTCCCCCCCCCTAGGGGAATTTTGCTAACACATATCATTCGAAAGCTTAGCCCTAGGGTAGTCTAAATACGGTTGTTTGCACTTTTGAAGTGGAAGCGTTTAGGAGTTACGGCGCATTTTACATTTGAGCTTCAAAACCACAGGGTACCCACGTCGTAATGTTGCGAAAACACAAATAAAATGCTTGCATTCGATTCAAACACAAATATATTGTGCCGCCTGTCACGACATAGCCTTCAAGCCATGTTTACGTTGAAAAAGTGTGTTCGAAGGCATTGAAATAGGTGCATTTGGCAATATTGCATTCCACAGGATACCCGCGTCGCACGGTTTTAAGAAAATAGAAATACGAACTTTATAGCCTGAGTATCAGGCGGAATTTTATTTGTTCGTGAGAAATGAATGAACTATATACAACATTGTTTATAACAACTACAAATGGCTAACTCAATCAACATTTTCTCGTAGAAATGTCGGAAAGCTGGAAAGGAGAACCATGTCTAGTGCGCTTCTCGCTTGTCAGCAAACATGGAATTCGTGTGGTTGCTGTAAATGAAAAATAAATTTTACATTATGCGAAAACACTACTTGTGCTGCACTGTTGTTACTCAATGTGCAAAATCTCACAAGATATCCAGCTATGGACCGTAGCCCTCGCGTTTCCAACTAATGCACTTTTGGAGAGCATGGTAGCCATCAGCCATCCGAGGGAACTCGTAATCCGCAGTGTTTTGGACTTGTCGAGGCGAATCTCACTTCTTCACTTCACTCTGTATATAAGGGACCAGCAAAACTTATCAAAGGCTCGGATGATATCTGAACACGCTAAGCAATCCAAAAGAAAAGTTTCATCACTCCTAGCAAGAATTTCGCGTAGCAAGAATTTCCCGTCAGCAGAGCACACCATATCCGAACGTAGCGCAACTTTTGACTTATTGTGGTACATATGAGCTGCATTGTTTTAAAAAACAGAGACATGCAAATGCGTATTGGTAAGCAGCTAGCTATTACTTTCCTGTCACAATCTAAAAGTCGCAATACTGATAGAAATCCAGCACATTCGAGAGCATGAGAACACTCGGCAGAACTTTTAGTTATATTCTTTTCCGTACTACGGCATAGAAGTAAACATCAAATCACAGTAGTCAAATCACAGGGGGTAGTTATTAATTCTTCGGAGTAAGCGATCACCGCTACCAACTTATTCAAGCTATCCGCGTGCATAATGCTCAAGTCCAGATCTGGCGATTACAAGCGGGCTAAGACGACGAAATGGCTCCGGGGAAGCAACCAAGTCTTGCGTGGAAAGTCTTACGTGGAAAGTGCGGCGAGCCCAGAGCCCGAAAATGCTCCGATACATCTAATAAACAAGAACAAACATGGATGGCATGATATGCCTCGTGGCGCAAATATGCGTTTGCTACTGCTAAGACTCTATTTTATGTATATCTAGGACAGGGAACGCGTGATAATCATGTAGGGCCAAAGACTTTCCTGCTGTTTTGACAGATATGAGACGTGGGTACCCTGTGCTTTATATTCAATGAAAAACCTACTTTTGAAGACTTTTGAATGCTTTTATTAATATCTTTCCTAGCAAAATAGTGCATTTCGGCTGTTATTATGCAAAATATGTGACATACAGTGTTTTTGATGTAATACAGGTATTTTATTCCTATATTTCGCAACATCACGACGTGGGTACCCTGTGGTTTTAAAGCTCAAATGTAAAATGCGCCGTAACTCCTAAACGCTTCCACTTCAAAAGTGCAAACAACCGGTTTTAGACTACCCTAGGGCTAAAGCTTTCGAATGATATGCGTTAGCAAAATTCCCCTAGGGGGGGAGGGTTTCGACTCCTGGCCCACGGACTACTAGGTTTTCTATTTGCTCTGAGCGGCTAAAAGTTATCTAAGCTGATGTCCGTTTTCTGGCGGGTCAAGCACGAAAAGCCGTCGACTGAGTTTGTCTCTCCGCTAGTGAGATGCCGCTAGTCGGAGGTCAAATCATTCGCCCGCATTTCCCATTTATACTCGGCACTAAACCTGCAGGCATCGATACATGTAATAATTTATATAATTTAGAAATGAGCTTAGAATCATACAAATTATAATGTTCAAATAGCAATTTACTTTTCAGATCCTGGGATGATAAATAAACTCACATTGCGATCTAAACTTGCAAGAACCCGCCTACTGAGTTGTCTATCAGATGTCAAATTATTCGCGAACAAGAAACTATTCTCTTTCGGAAAATGGTCAATATGTTTTTCGAAAAGGAAATTTCTCAATTCATTTCTAAATTATATAAATTGTTATCGATGCAGGTTTAGTGCCAAGCATAAATGGAAAATGCGGGCGAATAATTTGACCTCCGACTAGCGGAGAGACAAACTCAGTCGACGGCTTTTCTCACGCGCTTTGATTTCCGACTACACCTGTTTACTTTGTCTTTCTAGTACTTGACCCGCAAGAAAACGGATGTTTTATATTTGATTTCAGCTTGGATAACTTTTATCCGTTCAGAGCAAATACAGCAAATAGAAAACCAAGGAAGTTTCGCTGTATTTCATGACTTGAACACTCATCGTGACTCGAGTAGTTTTGCGATTTGAGCCCGGCTCACTTGTAATAACCCCCGCCTGTGATTGGCTAACGCGAAAGTATGCGAATTAATTACCGGGTGGCCATACTTGGGCTTCTCGCGCTGTAATTGTTCAATGGGAATCAATTGCATGTCAGATGCTTTGTGATTGGGTGTCGATAGAAAATGTTCAGCGGCTGTTGTCGGTTTAGATTTACATTCGGGCTTGTCGATTTTGCGATGATCATTAAAGCCTTTCTCCTCGAGAAAGGACACAGGAGCCGCGCGCCAAAAAAATCAAATACCCGCAAAAGCCCACTGGAGAGCAGGCTAGCTTAGCTTGCTCTCTATAAACCCCAATGGGCACACCCTTGCCATATTCCTAACTGCCTGCTATTGTGGTGTCCTACAGATGTTCGAATCACTTGGTATTGAGTCCATCCCAGTCAGCATCCGCTACGCCAACTCACTCGGTGGCGGCTTCCACTGTTGGACCTGCGACATCCGGCGGCGCGGGAAACTTGACTCCTATTTCTAACAGACGACTCTTTACAGATTTATTTTATTTTCTATTGATATGTATAATAATAATATTTGTAACCTAATAATATTTGTAGCCTACTAAACGTTAAACGTTTTCTTGTGGTCAATTAAAACGGAGCCTTCCAGCTGAGGCACCACTCAGGAAAGGATGGGAACTTAAAATGAAGCACGGTTGGCTGAGGTAACGGCGCTGGGTCTCTCATCTCTGTGATCCGGGCTCGACTCCTGGCCGGGACAGAGGAAATTTTCTTTCTGTTCTGGTCTCAGTCGAAATTGGTTCATATTGTGAGTTGAACGTTGTGTTCCACGTCTTTTGGATGAGACAATAAACCGAGGTCCCGTCTCGCCTTTCTACTCTGCTCAGTATCAGAGGAGACGTTAAAAAGAACCACTGGGGACGTAATAAACTCTCTGTTAGTGACCACCCTCAGTGTCTGTGCTTATGACCGCTTGGCTGCCAGTGGCGCCGTTGGAACCCAGCGCAATTCAGCTTACGAGCTGCAAGTTCTAGGTCGCTATATTTAGTCTATTCTATTGTATTCCTATTGCTATTCATATTGCTATTACTATTGCTATTACTATTGCTATTCCTATTCCTATTCCTATTCTTATAAAACATATAGTCTAGTCATGAATTGCCTTCATCTAGTTCTGGTCATTCCAAAAATCTCCCCCCCCCCAAAAAAAAAAACGCAAGTGTAAACCGTCAAGATTTCCACAAAAAAAAATTCGTGGATTCGAGTTCTGTTGGGGCTCGGATCCCCCTCTTACCAGCTTTTCATCTTTACACAGTGTCGCAAATCTCGAAAAATGACAACCATCAAATACAAAGTATATAACTGGATTAAATTATCCAAATTATAAAAACGTTTTGCGTTGTGATCTAACCAGAAAAAGCCAATAACACGCCAATTTACACAACCTGTCGCCTTTCTGTGGGGAGCCTAATTTCTTAAACATTAGAAAATCTCGTGCAGAGGGACGTGCATAATTAATATCTTCCCGTTTTTTATCAAAAGATCTTAGGCGGGGTGTTAAAAAGTACATTTCGTAGAAACGCTTGTCAGGAATCATCTTCAAATTTGTGAAATCATTTCACAAGAAGGTATGTCAACCTTTTTAATTAGAACAACGCGCTTTGCTATGTACATGAATTATTTTGCTTGCACACAAATTTATATAGAGCCCAATTTAATGATTTTTTCTTTTTCTTTAACAGCATATTTTACATTAAAAGGCTTAAGGTAATTCAATGCCGTTTAGGTCATGGGATAAAAACGTAGAAATTATTATGAATATCATGATATGCCTCTACGCTTTCCGGCAAACAACAACAACTTCATTAAATTGATCTTTTATATTGCAATCCACTACCCACGGCGAGCGTTTAAAACCCATAGTGTCAAAACCACTGGAAAATCAAAGTTAAACTGAAGTGATACCTAGAGCACTAAGATTGATTTTCAAAGAGCGAAAAGTTCGTCCCCTATGTTAAAACTGTAGCCGTAGGGCCGGACACAAAAAAAAATAGAAAAGGAACTGAATTGGTTCGCTATGATCGCGTAATTTTATCGCTTGACTTGCCAGTCCAGCTCGTAAGCTACCGTAAAAAGTAGATGATGCTTTTAAAAAACTGTTTGGGGAGGGGCCGTGGAAAGGAACGTAGTAACCTTTCTGTGAACTCTACACCGACCAACAAACCACGGTTTGGCTTCCGATCCGTCAATCAAACGAGTGAACAAATGGGTGATTTCACGGAGGCTTTGATATATGTTGTGATCTCATAGGGGCTAGAGTACGCTCCAAAACATAATTTTTCTATGCAGATAACTCAGATAACATGTGTGGACTTGACTTAAAAGGTTTGATTGATGGAAGCCAAAACGCGGATTGGAGTTCGGAAATGTCAAGTGGGAGTTGAAGAATTATGAAAATCGCAGTAAGAAAGTCGTGACTAGTGACTGACAGTGGCGGATCCAGAGGGGGTTCAAAGGATAGAACCCCAAAATGGCAAGATTTCTACCCTAAGGTCAGGTAAAGTCAAATAGGCTTGATTCTTTGCATAGAGTATCCTTATACAATAAAACACAAAATAGAAATGAGTATTTTTTTCTAATTGAACCGTCTTTAAGATATGAGGATTTATACACTTTGGTTGCTGCAGCACTTTTTGGCATTTTTTGTTAGAATTGTACAAATTTTGCCATAAAACGACGCAGTAACCAACGTTTAGCAGCTGATATCTTAAAGACGGATCAATTAGAAAAAAAATACTCATTTCTATTTTATTTCTTATTGTATAATGATTCTCTATGCAAAGAACCGAGCCTATCTGACCTTACCTGACCCTAGGGTAGAAATCTTGCCATTTTTGGGTTCTGTCGGTTCAAAGGGTTCCACGGAAACCCCCTTGAGCATCAGAACAATAAGGATTTTATTGTAATACACAGACCGCTAGCGGACGAGCTCTCCCTAATGTATTGCCCGTATCAGTCTATGAAGAAGTAAGAAGAAACGGAACCCCCCTTAATAAAATCCTGGATCCGCCATTGACTGTACAGCAAAGGATTGCTGGATCACACGGAATTTCTGCAGAAACCCATCCATGGGAAAAGCTGAATTTCCCAAGGCACACGCATGGGAAGTGTTCACAAGGATAGCCTTGGGAAATCCGAACACTTCCCATTCTTTTACCGTAGGAAATTCAGCTTTTCCTATGGATTGGTTTCTGCAGAATTTCCCTGTGGATAAGATAGGAAAAGAGCGAAAACGACGCTGATGAGAAATGAGTTGATGGCTGTGATGGCCTTTGACTACTTTATCTTGATGGAAAATAAATTAAAAAGTTTACATTTAACATAAATATAGGGGTTTGTCAATAGAATATCTCTTGACATGGAATTTTTGATGGAATTACGCGGTTTATCCGCTTTCAATGAGTATTTGGACAAACCGACAAACCATACAAATTCTCACATGTATGGTTTCCAAAACAAAACAAAATCAAACAAAGAGATTCTAAATGTTTAAGTAACTTCGCTTTGGGCCACTTTTTGCCAAAGTTGCTCGAAATCCTATTAAATATTCCGATCTCTGTAGGCAATAGACCAAATCTGCTACCGGTGTTTACATCCTGTTGCCGCCCAATTAAGATCATGTGATGATTCCTTTGGGTGGATACTTCTGTTAGTACGTTCTGCACATACACTCGTGCACTCGGTCGAGGAAGAAAAAAAATGTACAATTGTCACCGCCCAAAAAAACGTCACGATCTGAATTGTGTGACAAGATGTAAACACCGTTAGCTGATTTGGTCTATTGTAAGGGGATTCATCTATAACCTGAAAAATACCTGTAGACGTTTGCCACGCCAATATAATTTGCTATAAAGCACCAGGAACCTGCATCGGCAGGGGGGAATAGATATGTATCTATATGAAAGAAACAATTTAGGGAAAAAAATCAATTGTGGTCAAATATAATTTATCACGGATTGGGTAATACTGTAATGCGAATATTGATAAACGCATTTCATCAAGCCTCAGAGAAAGTGTAGATGAACATTCCGTTTTTTTCTGTATAGGTTTTATTATTCATGCGCGCAATTGCGCGCCGAAATGACGAAATTATTATTATTCATTTGCGTGAAGCGCGGCCCAAATGACGACTTTCTATGCCTGTAACGTCGAACTCACGCTTACTCTTCTTTCGAACATAGTGCCTGCAGGGCATTTTTGGTAGAGTTTGTTATTCCTCGCCAAGATACACTTGTAGAAAAATCCAAATGATAGAAGTAGCTGGAATAACTACTTGGAAAATTTCTTGTGGTCCCCCCTTTCAGGGCTTCAGGTTTTGAGAGATCCCCCCTTTCGTTCGCCCAAAAATGAAGTGATCTCCCCCCCCCCCCCCACCCCCCAGGCGATAAATAATGACCGGTCCCTAAAATTGGAATTCGCAGAATTATGAAAATCGTAAAAAAGTAAAAACTTACCGCAAACTTGATTTAATTTCGATGACCCGTGCACAGGTAGCCCGCGTCACGCACGCGTTGGCATTGACAAAAACGACACGTTTATCTTGATATGTCGCAGAATTATGAAAATCGTAGTAAAAACTTACCGCAAACTTGATTTAATTTCCATGACGGTCATCTGAAATCCGCTAAAGTGGTTTGTTTTTTATTTATCTCGTGTCAGTTTACTACGCGTGAAATGTGCTCTTCAAGAAGTAAGAAGGCGTTTGTAGCTCTCCTACTGCTACAGATACTGATAGCAGGGTGTTTGGTGGACGCAGGATGGACCAGTGGCGAACCGTGCCAATATGCGGGTTATCAACCCGCGGGAACGGGTCCAGAGCCAGTAAGCAGCATACCGTCGCCCACCGTCGAGGCTTTCAACGACTCTCTTGGATACGCATTTGAAGTTGCGGGCAATGGGGGTGCTAATGGCGCAGCGATGGTTGACCTTATTAAAAAAGGTTCCAAGAAGTTGACTATGGTAGCAAAAGAGTTTGCAGTCTTTGGGGCGTTTTTTGCTGCTACTGGGTTCAACGAAGCACCGTCTACTAATGACATCATAGACAGGGTAAGTGCAGTGCGCAACCTGTGGAGGGGGGGGGGGGGGCAACCTGTGGAGGGGGGGAGGGGTACTTCCATATTTTTTGGTCGGGGATGATCTTACTAATTCTCTTTAACACTTTATGTCTATACTGTACATACACACCTGTAACGGAGTTTTGTAAGTAATAAAGACTATATATATCTGTATCTGATCGTCGTATCTTTTAGGGGTTAAAATCACGGGGCCTTGGTCTCTTTTAGGGGTGATCTTAATCTTCAATAAAATTAGGGAGATTGGTATCTTTTAGGGCCAAAATTGTGTTGTCTCATGATAGTGGTCCTTTAAGCCGCGTAAGAGGGAGAGATTACCTCGATGATTTATGGTTGGGTAACCATAGATTCCTGGATTATCATTTTAAAATTCATTGAGATTCCAGCATTGCCTAAATCCATGTTATCACTTCAAAATGTTAATGTTATAATGTTTCTACTACATTATAGGTCCAATCTGCGATGGATGAATTGAACGAGGAGATTAACAGACGTATAGACGATTTACAAGAGTACGTCGAGGCAAGTGTGAGTATGCTTCGGCCCGCTACATATCATAAGACGTTGTAGCCTAACGTTGTCGACTTGCCGCTTTCCTTATGAGGAATTCCCCCTTACCTTATTTGGAAGGTCTGTAAGTATTTTCCCTCATATTTTAGCGAAAAAAGCAGAGAAATCCACCAAAACTTATCGTACTCATTGCCGCCATGTTGTTTTTGTCTCCGCCAAAGGGCCTGGGACAAAACACAGGTAGCCCGCGCGTATTCGCAGAAAACCACAACGCTATCTCGATATCCCTCGTCACCAGGTTCCTTCTGGTTGCGCGTCTACTCGTCTAGTGACGTCACGGATGATTTTGTGCTTATCTGCGGGGCAACTCTTAACACTGAAAATGAAATGACAAGAAGTAGCGGTTGAGTAAATCAGAATGCCGTTTCTTTTGTTTTAGTATCGAAACCTCTTCAAGAGATACAGCTATTTCTTTGATGACGTCAGGTTAGGCTAAATCTTTCGGGCTTCATTATAGGTAACTGTTTCGACAATAAACAAATTTGGCAAATAATATAAGCCAAGTCGAGGAGCTTGTCTAATTTATGTCAAAAATTAGTTATATTCCTCACCATCCTCCTCATCAAAATTAGTATTCCTCACCACCCTGCTTGCCAAAAAGGGTTCGGTTATTCGGTTCCTCCTATACTACTAGACAACCCGTTTCGAAACAGTTGCAGACGCTTCAAACTCCTCAATGTATTGGCAACTATATTACCATTTGCACTGTTTTTTTTTTGGCACTGATAACAGAGCACGACAGACGACCTGTTGCGAACGAGTTGCAGACGCTTGAACGACCCGTTTCGAACGAGTTACAGACGCTTGAAACTTCACTTCTCAATGTATTATCAATCGTACTCTTATCTATGGTTTTTGCACAAAGAATATTGTTATTTGTTTTTACACAGATAATAGAGCATGACAGGCAACTCGTGTCGAACGAGTTGAAGACTCTTGAAACTTCAAACTGTCAATGTCTTGGCAACTATATTACTGAAGACGACCAATTAGAATGCATGCAGAGGACGACCGACAGGATATGGTCCGAGTCACCATCTTTTGAACCATATCAGGATGAATTCGAGCTTGATCTTCAAAGGGAAAACAGCAACCAAGTTGACGTTCACCTAACGGATAAGCAAGTCAGTCATTTGGAGGCTATCCTGCCCTTGTTCCGTACATGGTGCTCTCTTTATCTTTATGACGCTAACGTAGTGGCTAAAGGATATGCCAAGAAGAATGACCCGAGAGCAGAGATTTATTGGAATAAAATAAAAGATTATGGGATGACGTGTTACAACTATTCACTCTGGGCGTACAAGGAAATGTACATCAATAAGGTAAGAGCTGTATAGAGCGGTTTTGACATGACTGTCGTGAAAGCAATTCATGAGTAATTCACTATCCAATCAAATGCGATAGTAATTCCACAAGAAACCAATCAGAGAGCACAATGTCGCTCCTTTTCGCGAGTGAAGCCAATCACAAGTAATTGTGAATTTTTCTCTTCTGCGCGATTTGATTGGCTGAAGGATCAAAGATCGAAGCAATTGCAATTTGTGATTACTCACGACAGTCATGTGAAAACCGCTCTATTTGTAAGATCACTTCTCTCCTTTCCCACGGGTACGCCTCCAGGGGCCTCCAGGCTATTGGTCGCCCCCTTTTCCTTTTCCCTTCTGGTGTCGAGAGGTCAAACGCTGCTATTGCAGTCTCGACGTCGTCTCGGCCAATCATGCATCAATCAATCACGCAAGCAGCTCCCGCCTGCGTTGTTTTACCTCTGGACTAAGCGCTGTCCATCTTCGTTTGCATGAGTCGAGTTTGCATGAGTCGAGTCGAGGGGGCTCATTAGCATGGCAAGATGGGAGTGCTGAGTTTAGTGAAAATGTATGAAAACATGTGCCCCCCCCCCCCCCCCCCGGCTCCACATGATGATTTGACCAAGCTCTTTGCGAGCTTACAGATCAGCACGTTTCTTATTATTTGCGTCTGAGTACAGCCTTTGACAGACGGACTGCGCAGGGGGGGGGGGGGGGGGGGGCTGTTAAATGACTGTTTCTAAAAAGAAGAGATTCGCATTAATCTAATGTATATCTAATTTGACCAGATCGCCCAGTACAAAGACGAGAACGGTGACCTTCTGCCGTCGTGGACATATGGAGGAATTTCGAGTAAAATTCCCGACTGGACTATCTATATTACTTCTGTTTTTACTGATGAGTCGACCAAAGCATACGTTACAGCTACAACGACTGCCAACTGTTTCGCTATGAAGGACGGCGGACGATGTAAGTGCTCTGTTTCAAAAGAAAGAGGAACTAGAGAAGCGTATAATCTCACACCTAGCGATAAAGCGAAAGTTAAGAAGAACGAAGAGGACGCTAAGCAAGAATCGATTAACGAGGTGAAAAGTAGATGTGAGAGGATGTCTGCTGATTACGAGAGGGATTTTTCCACTTACTGGTGGAAGGAGCTGCTTGGTCCATCTAAGATGTTCTGGATGGCGTCAGACGTAGCAGCTAAGAAATTGAAGAAATGAAAAACGCGGTCCAACTAAAAGGCATAAACGGTTCATTTCTATTTTTGCGCTATAGCAAATTTCATGCGTGCAAATATATATACACTAATTAATCAATAATATATACGATACATACTACTACTGCTTATCGGCCGAATATTGTTATTGCCAGGCGGAAACGGGTAATGCCGGCTAACAGGGATCTGGTAAAACCTGGTGGGCCAATCACCTGCTAGGCGGATATCTATGATTACGGAAACATTGACGAATAAAGTTAGACAATAGCAAGATAAATATTACATTTTCTATATTTCTATCTTCTATGCAACTACTAATCAGATAATGCATATGAACCGGTGGAATGCGAGTATTGTCAATGATATATAGAGGATATTACATGGCCGCGCGGAGATACGAATTTTATCTTCGAGTGTTGAATATTTTCAACACGAGAAGATAAAATTCGTATCTCCAAGCGGTCATGTAATGTTCTGTTTATTATATAAACATCAATGAAATACCAAATTCTAATTGTATTTGAGTTAAGCTTAAAAATCGAGTATTGAGCAAAGGGAAGTGTGATATCTATAAGTTTTCGCGCGGGAGATCATCCGGTATTTCATTGGTGTTTATATTTAAGCAATAAAAGTACTTTCCGCGTGCTCTCTGCTTTCTTAGGCTGCATTCATTATGTATACTACAGGGGGGGGCAGAGGAATTTTTTTTGACAATGCAAAATTTTCAGATCCCCCCAAGGCACAACATATTTTTTACGAATCCCCCCTCTTGGTCAAAAGGAAAAAACATGACCCCCCCCCCCCCCCCCCATCACCCCGGAGACAATTTTTTCAATTTATATTTATATCAATTTTACAAAAAATAAAGAACAAGGCTCAATGATAAAAAAAAATACAAAGCGTAAAAATGCAAATAAAAATCCTAGGTGGCTTTACTTTTTTGTGTCGGTAGTGACTTTCTACCAAGTGATCTGGTGCGCTCCTCGATTGGAGCCTTACTACACATAGGCTGAGTATCATTTTTATTTGATTGTTTGGTATGTTTTCCGTTGTGCGCGCGAAGCGCGCCGCAATTTTGACAATGAAGCTACAAGACTATTAATCAAAAGTCCAAAGGCGTTTTTGTCTGGCAGACAAAAGCCACTGAAGAGGACCTCGAGGAATTGTAGTAATAAAACAAGAAGGCCTTTTACGATCTTTTAAGTTTAATATAATTCTTTATGCGCGCGAAGCGCGCAGTTTTTTTCAACATATCAGTTGAAAGAGGGTGAATACACGAGAATAGTAGTTCAAGTGATATTTCTTCAGGAAGGAGGTTCAAACTCGGTGTTCAACAATTGAGCCTTCCTTCATTTACTATCAAACTGCACAACCTTGTCTTAAATATATATAATACCTCAACAAAAATATGCATCCCCCCTTCATGTTATGAAAAAAACTTGACATCCCCCCTTTTCCAGTTCCTAAATTTTGAGATCCCCCCAAAAAATCCTCTGCCCCCCCTGTAGTATACATAATGAATGCAGCCTTACAAACACGAGGGGGATGTTGGGAGAACTGATCAAAATTTGAAAGACACGAGCCGAAGGCGAGTGTCTTTCAAGTTTTATCAGTTCGACCAACATTCCCCGAGTGTTTGTAAGGCTGCATTCATTATGTAGAGAGCACGCAGAAAGTATTTTTATTGCTTTTAGAAAATAACATACACACGCGCGACAGCGTTGCGTGACAATCGTGTTTCTCAGGTCTCTTACAAACACGCTTTTTAACCAATCAGAATGCGCACATTCACAATGCAACATAGGTGTTATTTTCTAAAATAAGATATGATATATGATATATGATATGTGATATGTGATATGTGATATCTGAAATGTGATATGTGATATATGATATGTGATGTGATATATAATATATGATATATACCGTTTCCGGGAAACGTTGTCACCCAAAAAGCCTATAAGCTTGAAGCGCAAAGGATGATGGGGGCATTTAAACTGCTACTGTTTGGTCTGAATTCAGACAGTTATCGCAAACACAGGTGAAATGATTAAATTTCAGCACATTCCCAAGCATGTTTGTTTCTAATATTTTACAGAAATTTAAATAAATCTTTACCCATACTCCCTAGCGCACCAAGCTTATAGGCTTTTTGGGTGACAACGTATCCCGGAAACGGTATATGTTTCTATGATATATGATATGCTATGATATGATCGATATGATATGTACTATTTACGTACAATATGATATGGCCTCATGGGCTATTGACTCAGAGGCCATGAGGGCGAGGGGAATACTTGTTTTAGTCAAATCACACTCGTGGGTCAATGTATAGCCAAATAGGCTTTCTGTTCTGGCGCCCGTTTCTCGAAACGCCCGAGAATTCTCGGGCCCGAGAACTTTGTTTTGAAATTTTTATGGATTATTAAAACGTTTTTCGTTTTCTTTTCTACCCTGCTGATTTGAATAGTCTATAACTCCATTTTCGTGGTTATTTCTATTCTTCTATAGTATGTATAGCATTATGTTAGTTTAAACAGAACTTTTCGGGCACCCGAAAAACTCGGATGGAAAACAATGGAAAGTTTTTGGGAGCAACTGACCTCCCGAGACTTTTCGGGTGATTTCTCGTAGAATTGAGGGTTTGAATGAAATCAAAAAATTCTTTTTTGAGACGTAAACAGTATACATATTCACGGATAGGAAGTTGTAGAATAATTAAATCATCAGGGTAGAAAAGAAAACGAAAAACTTGGGTATCAATCTATTAAATTTTCAAAACACACTTTTCGGGCCCGATCATTTTCGGGCATTCTATTGTAAGGTGTTTAGGGCTGTTCTATTCATCAACTGTTTAAAATAAATTTTCAAATATTGTATCTTCGATTAATTTTTTTCTTTGTGTTCTGTATTCTCGAATTTGTTTGGCTGAATATGTATTACAATGTTGTAGAATAGTTGTACTTTCAATAATAGATTTTGGGCCTCTTGGTACAGACAGCACAGAACCAATATTTCCAGATATTCTAGGTAACATACATTATTTAAAATTATGAAATTATTTGAAGTTGGTTTCAAAACTGAGAGAAATGACAGTACCATTACTATACAGAGAATCTGCTCTCAGAAAAAGAAAACAGTTTTTCAGGGAAAATAATTTTATAAAGAATAAGTCAAGCAAATGAATGCTTCTAAATTAGAAGCCGTAAACATCCCGCGCCCTTGCCAAACCTGATGAAAGAACTTCAAATATCTTAATTAAAAGCAATAGCTGTATTTGATGAGGGAAAGGGTTTGTTTATACTCGGTCCCGGATAATGTGTTCGGTGCCAATCATCCTTAAACTACTAGTTATCAACTTTTCAATGAAGCGATTGTTTGTATTGCCTGATCAAAGACGAAATGTTTAAGCGGTTTTTAACAAAGGAAAATCAGCCTAACGCAAAAGAGAACATGCTGAGACCATGCTATTTTTATGCCCTATACTCACGTACGGTTAAGAGGGAAGCGCCGATGATTTTGGGGTCAATGTAAGCAGCTTCAATGATAAGTCAAATTCACAAGAAATAAGTAAAAACATCGTCTAGGTTTGTTGAACATCCTTTAAGGTTCTAAGTTAGTCAAATTAGGGGTAGTTTCGTGTGTGATCAAGCTGATGGAATGGATTGCGAATTAAAACAGTTTTGAACTCTTACCAGGCTGAACAGTTCTCAAAGCTGTTAAATCTTACGTAAGAATGTCTATATAACGCAAATTTAGATTCTTTTTTCATTTTCTAAGACTAAGTTTGGAGCATAATAGAATCTGAGTTGCTTATGTAGACCAGTGGTCTTATTTTATAACATTTTTTGTTGTGGAATCATCGTCCAGCGTGAATTAGTTTAATCGTAGCGTCAAATAGGCGATATGCGTAATTTAACAAAGAGTTTTCACTTTTAACTCAATGACTACCCTACAATTAGTAAAATCTTAGTTTTTCAGTTCCCCCTTAATTATCCCAAACCTAATACGTGTGATTATAGATAATACGGCCAATTGTTTTATTCCTGTAGATTTGCATGTCAACTGTCGTCTATAATAGGCAAAACAGTAAGCATGCTTCGTAGTTATTTTAGAGGGCAAGCATCGTATTCTTTGATACTATCGACGACACTATTTGATTGGAGGCACGTTCGGTGGTCATGTTATCCAATATCCCCCGGATGAAACTTTATATAATATATACATATATATATATATATATCAATTGGAATCAAAAAGTACCAATGTGTTGGTAGTCAATGTGTTGGTGTCAAGTGCCAATATGTTGGTAGTGTTGGAAGTTTTGTTCCCAGATATTTTTCATATACATATATGTAAATATATAGGTTAGTGTAAAGAGTCCGAAGCCAGCCAACTGCCAATGAAGAAGTACAAGGTTCCAGATTCACTGACGAACTTCTAATGAATTTATAAATGTAGTGGTTAGGAAAAGTCCAGCCAACTCATATTTCTTGATAAATTTAATAAACGCTTCGGTCTTCTTCAGTAAAAACTCTACAGACCATAATGTGTGTATATTCATAATTAGATAAACTATAACTGGAGTTGCAAAATAAAAAATATACTTATGGAATTGGGTGACAATTCAGAAATACAATGGCTTTAGTTTTTTTAAAAAAAAGAAAAAGGATTCTTCGTAGCAGAAGAATCTTAATACTGCGATTTTCATAATCTCTGCGAACTCTACACCGACTAACAAACCACGGTTTGGCTTCCGTCAATCAAAAGAGTGAACAACTCTGGGTGAATTCACGGAGGCTATGGTAGATCTTGTGATCTAATAGGAGGGCAAGCTCGGCCTCAAAACACAATTTTTTAAACAGTAAAATGCAAACCAAACTCAGCGTATACTTGACATGCGTGTACTTTACTTAAAAGGTTTGATTGACGGAAGCTAAAGCGCAGTTTGGAGTTCGGAAATGTCAAGCGGGAGTTCGCAGAATTATGAAAATGGCAGTAACAACCAGTTCTTTGTAACATTATGGTCAAGCTACCTTTTCCAAAAACGTCATTGTGCATATTTTTATTTCACCAGAGTTTGTCTCTGCTTGTCTCTTCGTTTCGACAGTAGATACTGTTTCATATATGAGACTCGCGAACGTTCGAGAACGATTCCGCTCTGGAACGTCATCTGTAATTTAGCTCATTTGTGTTTTGACTTGATGAACCATACAAACGGATAAAAAACTAAAGAAGCACATTTCTCATTTTATGACATTTCTAACATTGTTTAATTCAACAAAAGAACAAAATAAATAAATTTGTACATTTATATATAGCGCATAAATCCCATATGCTCTAAGCACTTTAAAAATTGCGACTCTTGATCCGCTCTTAAAGATGCGGAGCGCAGTTTTTACCAAGGACAGTTTACAAGTTACAATCATTATACGGCGCAGAAGACAAACTATTCAATGATGTCCTTATCCTATTTATTATGGCTTTACTATTCGGAAACGTTCTTTTAACAATAATGTTTACTGTTTATCCAAATTGTTTTTTCTTTCAAAACACAAGTATCAAAAAGACAAGAAATCAACTCAGGAACAACCTTGAATTAGGGTTGAGTAAACGGGAAAGGGAAAGACTTAGAAATGACAAACGCGGCAAAACCAGGCATTGTTTTCGCTTAGGATCCGTCAAGGTAGTTTGTAACTAGATACACAAGGACTGCCCTGTATTTGACTACGAACACATCTAATCAAAACTTTCATCAGTCCAATTAAACAAGTTCTGTGAACAGCTTCTCAGGTGAATCGCACTTCTGACTTGAATCATCAAGTTGTACTTCAGCATGAATCGGATGAGCCTTAGGATCTGCTAAAATTATTTTACAAGAGATGTCCATCACTCCAATTAAGCAAGTTCTGTGAACAGTTTGTCAGGTGAATCGCGCTTCTGACTTGAAGTATCAAGTTGTACTTCAGTATAAATCGGATGAGCTATGAGTCCTTAGGATCTGCTAGAAGTTCCCTTATTTTTACAAGAGATGTCCATCACTCCAATTAGACAAGTTCTGTGAACAGTTTGTCAGGTGAATCGCACTTCTGACTTGAAGTATCAAGTTGTACTTCAGTATAAATCGGATGAGCTATGAGTCCTTAGGATCTGCTGGAAGTTCCCTTTTTTACAAGAGATGTCCATCACCTGGTGCTAAGACAGGTGTAAGATTATGCGTTAGACCGCTAGCCACAATCACTGGGTATATCGTCATCACTCGCTGCAAAATTGTCGTTTTTGAGAGGCTTTCATTTTAAACAATAGAAACTGACTTTGCGAAAAACAAATTGAAACTAAGCTTCAAGGATAATGGAAAAAAGATGAATCAAACTTATTTGTAAAATTTTAAGGAGCCGAGATCAATTAACCGTCGCAGTACCCAAGGGGGGTATGGAGTTTTGTCTACAGAGTAATTTGAATGAGGATAATTTGAAAGTTTACATATCAATTTATAAGATAATCCATCATTATAATTAGTAAACAAGGAAGGGTGCACAGATCTATCAAACTTCACTGCCCCTAGATCACATGATCTGTCATACTTGGACGAGTCGCCATAGTAAATGTCCTGAATTATGCAAACACTACGAAGTCTACTCTGTTAGGGTACACTGGCTTGACAGCCATCCTGGGTACATTTAGTAACTTGGAGAACCCTTCATTGGCTAGCATCACACCTACAAGCCACGTAGAGTGCTACTAGCTATCAAGTAAGTAACTCCACTATCGGATCTTCTCTCATTAGTTAATAACAAAACGCCTCTCGTTAGTTGTTACAAACGTCTTAACATTAATTGTATCGAGAATTTATTGTGAAAATTTTAGAAAAACTTAAATTGAAGTTTAAAATGTCGCTTTTTGTTTTACTTTGCGTTGCTTGTCGTGTTTTGCTCTTATATTCAGCGCACTGCCTCGCCGGGAGACTAGTAAAAATGACAAATTTGCGTGTTTAAGAAAGTTAGCATGAGTCTTCGCAAACAATGGAAACATCAACTGAAAGCTTCAACTTGAAAACGCCCTGTAGAGTGAAAATACATAAACATGAAATAATAAGACTTTAGACCACTTTCAATATTTTTGAACAATGTCCAACTTTATAAGGGTTTGTTATCAGAGCGCTAAACCTGAAAGCTCAACTTTTTAAAAAATAACTTTCATCCAATTTGTCCAATAGTCCTTGATTTCGCCGGAACTCTATTTGTACGTAAGCGTACATGACTGACAAACTGTTAGCAAACCAGAGAAAATCGGCTATAATTTTATCTTGAAATATGAAAAAATACTAATTTCATTCTTTCCTATTTGCCTCCTGACACTAAATCACTAAATAATTCATTTCAAGTTTTTCTTTATTTTTAATGAAACCCTCCAAAAATCCATAGATGCTTCGGCAAACGGCTGCTAATTATAGTCCAAGAAATTGCCCACTGACTCTAAAGAGAGATTTTTTATTCAAACCTGTTACAAAAATAAAAGTACATCTTTACCAGTGAAAAGACACACTAGCTCTTCGTCTTAGTGTTTATAATTATAGGAAGGGGGTAGAACTGTTTATGATAAGGATTTATAAACTTTCAAAAGTACTTGATAACAAGAAAAAAAGAATGGTCTGGCCCAGAGCGATGCACAATTAATGGAATACATAATGTTTCTTTTAATTGTCCGAAATAACAAAAATCCCCTAAGAACTTTTTGCTTAAACATTGACACCTCTTGGCTAAACGTTTCACATCATACGCGGAGCGAAGCGTCTAACAATTTACAAACTTAAGAATTACAAGGTTATCTACAGATTGGTACGGAAATATCAAGAAATGCTTTACATAGTCTGTTATCAAAACGCTTCAACTGAAATCGTTGTAGGTTTCGCGACTTGTCATAAGAGTTTTACTTCTTTGTCTCATTTTCTTCGTAAAGCCTAGTTTCCATATAGTCTTATCTGTCGTATCAGTCAACCGTGAAACAAAATAATAATTCCAATTTCCATTGTTTCACGGTCGACTGATGCGACAGATACGACAGATAAGACTATATGGAAACTAGGCATAAATGTCAAGCTATAATTCAAGGGCAAAAAAACACAAATACAATAGAGTATTTAGTAATTGGCTACATTAACTAAGTTTGTCGTAGTTCATAGTTTTGGTTGACATAAGCCTGTAAATACCCTCTCCCCTGTTATAACCTGTACCAGATCATTGTAAATCATTCAAAGGTTACCTAGTCAATAAATAGAGAAGATTAAACGTCACAATAACTGATAATTCTGCGAACTGAATTGTTTTTACATTTTCGAATGCCAAACTGCGTTTTCTTTCGTCCATAAACGTTTTAAGAATGGCGCATGGTTCGTGTGCATTTTATTTGGTGGAAAATTTGGTTTTGAAGCCTATAATACTAGTCCTTATAATAGTTCGGAAAACTTCTCGAAGCCTGCGTGAAATCACCCACATTTGTTCACTCCTTTGATACGGAAGCGTAGTTTCAGTTGGCGTAGAGCTCACAGAATTATGAATATTGCAGTAAAAAACAAAAAAGTCAAATTTAATTGAAGAAATCTCTTTGACAAATGCGCTTTGTTTTGTTGAAGTATGGTTCTTTCGGTTTACCCTAACGCTGCTGCGCCCCGAGATTAATTATTCATTTGTGAGATTTGAATGCAAGTCTTAATCACAGAACTCGTTCGTAATCTTTCGAAACTATCTATGCATTGTTTTTTTGAATTGGTCTGCAATGGCGAAAAACCACAGAACAGTTATAGAAATATAGAATGGAGGCAATGATCAGTAAAGAGACGTGTTTTTTATAAATATATATATCTTGGTAATTATCCTCTCTGGCGCGTGGGGGACTTGATGTAGAGAAGTGAGCAAAACCAGCTGCCTAAACCATGTTTTTCTAACGCTTTTCTCGAACAAAACCCTGAAAGCTAAAAGAATGGCTGAATTTCAACTCCAAAAACCGCTACTCTGCTACTTAACGAAACCTGTACAACATACCGAAGGATTCAATCACGTACTTGTGACATTATTATTGTTTTTGTTAAAGATAAACCCTCTATTTTCACTGCTTCCCATTGTCTAGTACACTCGACGCCGCGACTTTAATTGGGCTCTTAAAACCTTTTGTACTTTTAAGGAGTTTTTCAATAACTAAAAGTACTAGCAATTCAAACGTTTTGTCCTTTTTTATGAACATTGTAGGCTCTTTAAGTTTAGAATGATACATCGTTACTGAATAACTAGTTCTAGCGCATACAAGAAGATATTCTGCTAACTTGGATGGAAAGATTAATGGACTGGATACCCTTAGTGGGGTTTAATTGGCCCATTATCACAAGTGCTCTTTGGCAAACTTTTGTAACTTGCTGTGATAAATAGGCCAAATCATTCAGGACTAAATAAAGGATAATTAGCTTGCTTAACACACCGCTGTACCAACGGTAAAATTGAGCTCCTCCCTCTTTGGTAAAAGCCAAGTGGCGCACTATGCGTTAGGATTTAAGGTTATTGTCGCTTAGGAATCCTTCAAAGCCAAGCCCTGCCCTTAGACTTAGAAGCTGGCGACAAGGCTCAGCCCTTATTGAACCGGTAAGCACGACCTTGCCTATCCTCTCTTCTCTTCTCTTCTTGTCTTTTCTCTTATACTAGGTCTCCTTAGTTATTTCACGGAAGTATAAGAGCTGAATAGAAATCAACCGTGAATTTTACTTCTACCAAAAGTCCTCTGACTAATTCAAGTCAAGTTTTGCCTTGTGTTCAGGTTCTTGTTCTTGTTCTTTCCATGTTCTTGTTATCTTGGGATAAAAAAGCTATGATTCTTAACTAATTTTCATAGGGTTGAAGGGGCTTTTAGTAGCCTAAAGGAGATGGCCTTTTTTGGAGTTTCTCAACAGGTTCTATTATGTTACAAGGATTCATTACCCTTCTTGGTAATATGAATGATTTTGAAATTTCTCCCCACGAAGGTTTCCATAGAGTTTGTATTAGCAGTTTTCAAGATAAACGTTTCGCTTTCTTTTGTTATTTGCCTCGTTAGGCCTTCAATTCTTGCTTTCGTTTTTATCTGAAACAAATTCAGTTCTTTATAGCCAAAACCGGTGTTTAGCGCTGTGCATTTTCAATGAGGAGTGTTTGATTTTGCATTTTCTGTTTCGTCACTCAATGACCATTTATGTCAATCAGGGGCCGGTTCCTGAAAGGTTGGATAAAGTTATCCATGGATAAAAGTTATCTGTTGTATAGGATTTGTTCAGGATTTATCCGTTGGATAAGCGTTTATCTACAGTTAACTCTTAACTGACGTTCTAGGAACCGGCCCAAGGTCCTTGCCTGTTTCACCAAGGCAGTCGACTGGATTTTCGTCGCGTCAGAAAGCCAGTCGACTGCACTTGGCGAAACAAAGGCAAGAACTTGATTGGTTTAGATTGTTTGACTGTCGGTACAGAGAAGCACAAAATCTCGAACCCAACGTTTAAAAAACAAGCGCAGCATTGAAACAACACATACAAGTCTATCTATGCATGGACTTTTTTGGTTGTAAAACTAAACTACACTAAACTAAATAAGAGAAACTTAACTAAACTAGAGAACCGATACAAAACGTGAATCTCGTAAGTGTTAACATGCTGTTCAGCCGTTTTCGGCTCTACGGTTTTCTAAGTTTATTGCGATTCTATAAGTTTCGTCAAAAACGGGAACTTGCCAAAACTGTGCCTTCCTTCTTCATCGTTCCGTCTTTCTAAAATTCTACCTAAAATTATTTTTGCAATCTATAAGGGCTTTTCCGCTAGCATTTCTTCTCCTGAATCTATTGTGTCCGTTTTATTTTACTTGTTAAACAATTTAAATAATATTTCGTAGAAAACTGTTTAATGAATATTTGATGGCCTGTGAAAGAACGAAATAGAACATAGTGCCTGCATGCGCTCTTTTTAAAACCTTAAAAGGTTTCCGTGAAATTTCCGTGAAATTCGTTTCATCATGAAGTGTGCCACAAATATTTTCCTTCATTTATTTATTTTTCATCAAAAGAGGAACGCCTGCGTGTAGTACGCGCGGGCGACTCAGCAAAGTTTTCACTGTAATTATTTGCTCGCGGGCAAGACAGCCATTGACGCCCCGCGGCTGAGCAATCAAAAACTCAACTTGGAGGATAATTTATAGTGAAGAGCGTAACAGTAAATAAACAAAACAAATGAGAAATAATGAATAAGAGAACAGATGAACATACAGGGCGGCGCTCGGCCTTGAATGAAATATTAAGAGGCCGTTCTTAACAAGTCATCGAAAGTTGCGCAGTTAGGATTACTTGTATAACTTACGTATTAGTTACAAAATAACGGTTTTCTTGCATTATATTTCAGATATTTTGCGAAGTTTATAAAGTATCTGTTCCTTTTTTTAAAGCGCTATTTAAGTAAAACTGATTTTTAGTATTATTCCCTTGCGTTCAACACAAGTTTTGTTTCGAGCAGGTGTTGAATTACAAAGTATGGCGTTCGAAACCTTATTGAAACCATGTGAAAAGTTTTTGCAAATAATGTGTTATCACAGGCTCACTTGGTACTAGTTTGCAGTGTGGTTTCCTTTTTAAAGTCATAATTACAACAATTTAATAATGTTCATATTCCAATAATATTCTAAAACAAAATCTTCATGTATAAAATCTACAAAAACCTGCTCAAAACTTTTAAAAACATCGCCATAGGCGAGTTCTTTTACCTAGAGACCACTTTTTCTAGGAATTCCTTTTCGATTGTAAATGTATCTTAGCTTTAGAAACGGCAAAGAGCAAGCTAAAATTAAAAAAAAAACAAGCGCGAACAACATCAACGGCTGGAAACCTAAAAGAAACTTTGCAATATCATGTTTGTACACCTGGAACATTGGCCAATCACAATAAGTTGAGAATTAGCCAATCACAGCTCAGCCAATCAGAATGTCAGACCAAAGTGAATTCACTTCGGAGTGCTCGAAAGTGAAATTGGGCTGTTTGAAGTTTGTGTGTCGGTAAAAGGCGACTTTTAATCCTGAGTAGTTTCTTTTTGTAATTATTCACACTTGAATAAAATTTTTTTATTAGTTAGTATCATTTAATAAGTTTGAGTTTTAATACTAGTCTCAAGATGGCCGGATTTTACAGAGTAAACACTCGGAAGATTTTACACATACATGTGACATCATTTTCAATAAATCCTAATCAAAAGACGCAAACAATTTCGAGTTTGACTTAGTAATATGTGTTAACCTGGGATGGCCCATCTTGGGCTCTTATGCATTTAATGAATCAAATCATTTTCACTTATCTTCAATTGTAGAACTTTCAGTCAGTTTTAAGTCCAGACATTTCTCGCGTGTTTTTGGGCGAGTTTCTGGTTGCCTACCGTAGCCAACGAAACCATTTTTTACTCTCTTTTTTAACGCTCGTTATCTAAAAGCTTCCGACCAGCAAACATGTAATTGCGAAAATGATTGTAAAATCCCTTTGAAATCATTCAGCAATGCATATATTTTTGCTCGAGTTTTGAAAACACAAATAAATCTGCCACAGAAATTGTAGGCGGATACATGGTTGTGTGGTTTTGAAAAGAGAGTTTTAAATTTATAGAAACTGTTTCTTGCGCTAATGAATTTGTGTATCGGACCAGGGTTTGATGAAGCGGCGCTCGCTTTATACGGATTAATAAAAGAAATTTGCCACAAAAGTGCTGCCCGTCCTTTTGAAAACAACTAGGCACGGACACTGCTGAAATTCTACTACAGGACCGAGTTATACGACTGTTAATAACGCAGTTGCTTCACCGCGGAGCGAAAGAAATTATTATTTTTGTAATATAAGACCAAAGCTGCGCTCGTGAATCGACTTGCTTCTTTCACTTTCAATTAGCTCGATTATTGGTTTGATGTAGCGGGTTGTAATAATACAAGGAAAAATCCCGCGACTTCTAATTAGTGAATAAGCTTGTAATATGCCCGATGAATTAACGTCCACTCGACGACACTACAAAAGATGCTTTATTTTTGATAACTCGAAATAAATGTATTTAACCTTGATTGGCCAATCAGCGTGCGGATCAATCGTAGTAAAATCGCCTCAAATCAGATGAGGCAAACAGAGCCGCGCCGAGCGTATATTTGTAATACAAGCGGGAGCTGCAAGATTTTACAGCCCCTTAGCAACTGGAAACAGAAATCGAAAGATATATTTTCAGTTTCTTTTGATAACAAAAATGCTGGCATAGTTTCTAGTCGGAAACGTAGAATCCGGAGGTAAAGTTCATTTTTCGGCTTTTAGCTGTAGCGTGTGATTTTTCAATGACCTATAGTTGTGTTTAATTTGGCAAAGTGGTACCGCACGAACATGGCATAGCACATATAACGGCATAACGTCCTGTACAAAGACCACTCTTATCTGTACATCGATTCTATTTTATTAACTTCTCATTTGTGGTAAAACTGATACCGTTATCTGTAGATCAATCTTCTGTGGTTATTGGACTAGCCAGTCAACATGCCCCGATCATTTCTAGTCAAGCAGCAAAGAACCGAGTTGGAGATGATACTGAACAAGGAGGAAACCAGAAGTCCAAGTGGTAAGTCAGAAGTGCCTATAGTTTACTATACTGAATCAACCCTATGACTGTACTTTTGTCTCAAATATCTGTTTGTTATTTTTCGTCCTCATGTGTATTTTTGCTTATTTGGATATTTCATTATTGTATTTTTGCTTCGACATGAGCAATGCACGCAATTTGTTTTTTCTTTGGACTCTCCTTTTTGTAATACACATTTTCCTCGTTCTAATCTTGTATTCAAGCCAAATTGTGACCAGCGAATTTACTTAACGTATTTATCATAGCGTTAAGCTCGACAACTACGGTTCTGAGAAGGGTTGAGATTTATATGAGAGAAAAGCCAATTTCTTTATTTTTGTACATTGCTTCTGATGGATTTTCAATGGTTTTAGCATTAGAGGACAACTTTCTATACCTACTTTATCTGCACAATAGAGCACGCGTGATGCGGGGAGAGCCACGAGAACACTGTAAAAAATCACGAGCCCCAGGCGAGTGATTTTAAAACGTTCTGAGTGTCCCTCCCAAATTACAAGTGTTCCGATAAAGTCATAGAAAGTTGTGCTCTAATGCTTTTATGATAAAGCGGGGAAGAACCATTACTTTATCAGTGAAATAGAGCTATAGATTTGGACCAATCAGAGCGCGAGCGTTATATCGTAGTTATGTTATAATAAAACATAACCAAGCATTACCAGTATATATAGCTATTTAAAAAAAAAAACTTGCCAGAAGCCGTACGCGCCTAAACCGCAAAGTTGTAGAAAGGAGGTCTTGAATCGGCTCACTGTTTGAGTGCAAGTTACTAGTTAACTACTGGACATTACTAGTTTTAAACAAAGCTCTGCTTTGTAGAATGTAGCAGCCAGAACAGTGAGGTGTCATCTGCAGGTTATTTTGTCAGTCTGCCCATTTGCTATTCGGTCTGGACGCGTAGCTTTGAGCGCCTACAAGGCCGACAACGGTTAATTGGAGCTAAAATTTACACCTATTTCAGAAACGATTGCACAACTCTCTGTTGAAGCCCGAAATGCGTCATGGGATATACCAAAAGGTATACCAAAACAGAATCATGGGCACTATACACCTTTCGCCCTTGTTGCCTTACTCTCATGAAATTATCTTTTGTCTTTGAGCTTGAGTGGCCAGTCAGCCATTTTGGAAAAAGGTGTATATTTTACCTGCTTATGCTTAATTATTCTACAGTACATCGCTCGCAGGCATTTTGCACACTGGGTTAGACAAGAGAATTTCGTTTCTCCCACGACGCACTGCGGACTACAACAGAAAGTTGTGACGATGCAACCTTTTCTGAATAAAAGGTGCATGTAAGATATAGACAGGGAAAGAGCTTAGACTCTAGGTTTGGCTTACTAGCTTAATTATATGAGCGTGATAGCCACTCATTCCAGGAAATGCAGAAGTTCAGCCATCGACGACTTCGATAGGAATGACTACAATCAAGACAAAAACAGAACAAACAAATAGACAGACAGACAGTAAGGTTTGATCCTGTCATGGCCGCTACCTATAGCGTTTGCAATCATTCCGCGCTTCCTCATAGTTTTGTCCACGAATTCATGGTATATGTTCATTGTTATATTATAGCTTTGATATAATGCGCGCTCTGATTGGTCTTAATCTATACTCTATTTCACTGATAAAGTAATGCTATTCTCCCGCTAAATCATAAAAGCAATTTATAGCACAACTTTCTATTACTTTATCGGCGAATAGAGCACATCCCCCAACATCACGCATGCTCTATCTCGCCGATAAAGTCATGAAAATTGTGCTCTAATGCTTACACATTGTCACCATTTGTAAGTTTTTTGCTCTGCAACTTTGCAGTTTTATTAATATGTGAGTGCTCTTTTCAGCTGTATTTGGAAATACGAAAAACCTCGACAAGGTTTAGTCAGAATTGATTCTTTCAAACCCTGGGAGAATATCTTAGATACACGAGATAATCGGCTCATTTGTAAACGTTAACTAATCAATGTGATATCTGTGTTTGTATATTAGATTAAGAGCACTCGAACAAGTGAACGATTCTTATAATCAATTAGAGATACATTTAGCTCGCCTGTCGATCATGCGAGTTGTATTTGCTTTGTGTTTTCTAGGGTGATTTCTAGGGACTGTGTCAAGGTTATTTCAACAAATTTAAAATGAGATCAGTGATCTACTCAAACAACTCAAAATCCTATACCTTATATATTAAAATCCTTACAGGCGTCTGCCAGGGAAACGTGTGTGATTAGATGGTTTTTTCCCGCCACTTTTGGCGCTTGCGCTGCAACACAGGAAGCCCGAAACAAATATTTTGCTCAGCTTTGAAATCGGTCTGCGAGAAACTTTTTCAATTAAAATTTGCTATCTTAAATCTCAATCCGTCATCAGAATCCTCTTTCTTTAAACTAACGTTTTCAATCACAGAGAAGTACGTATTTTGTGAGAATAAGTTATTCTCGTGTTTTAGGTGACCCTTCTTGGTATGAATATTAAAATATTCATACCATCAGTTCACTAACAATTGTTTATATCGTACCGTAGGCAGAGATCCTGGACTTCCCCCGCCGTTGTTGCTAGTACGAAAGGAGACCACCCTGATGGCGCCCCCTCCATTACTTCAGACCATCACCAAAATAGAGTCACTCAAGTCCATTGATGGACGTAGCCCTGAAAGGGAACAAAACAACAACGCATCGAATGGGGAGTCTAATGTTAACTCCATAGAATGCCCATCAAACGTACAGGTGGCTTCTCTACAAGGCTCCACAGACGCCACATCGAGCTTTACACGGGTATTAATGGACAACGAACCTATAAAACATATGCAGGCAGATTTGCGTGATTTTTTCTATACCGACTTAAGACATCATGAATTACCCGGTTATTATTTGTTTAATAATGTTGCATGTCCGAAAATAAGCTTCCCGTCGAACGGACACGTAATGAGCATGCGCTCTGCGAGTAGTTTGCTGAGATCCGAGAATGAAAAGATGCTGTCGAGGGCTCAAGTAATCGAAAACGGCTATTCGGCACTGCTAAGTGACAGTCTACATTATCTACCGAGTGTGTATGCGCACTATCCCTTGGGTATTAACACGAGCGTTCAGCAGCAAACAAGAGTGAAATCTGAGCATGGTCCTCTTGTACTTGGAACTAAAAGTGAGGTCAAAATCGAACAGGAACCAAACAGTGTTGAAATGCACGAACACGAGGTGGAAATTAGACGAGTCAGGGTCACAGATGAAGAATCGACGACAGGGAAGGCGAGCGAGGTTCCATTTACCCATTTTGCCTCCTCGGTTGATCATCCTCATCACCAAGCAGGACTGGGTGGGGTACAAGGACGAGGTAAAGTCACTAAGAAGGCCACGCCAACTAGAAAGTACCGTTACACGTGTGATGTATGTGGCAAGTCATTCAGTCGGTCGAACACGCTCACCACACACAAGAGGATACATACAGGTACATCTCGCTCCCTAGAAAACATTAGAAGTAATATATAGATTTAGGCACTGCCTAAAAACGAAGCTCCAATTGAAACCCCAAGCCGGGAGCATAAAATTGAACCATCGTCACCACTTAAACAACACTACCAAAGTTGGCTAGAAAACATAGTAGCAGAACCAAGAGTCATAAATAAGAGTGAACTACACCGATACAGTATTCGTGAGAGATCCTTTGTACAGACCTAGTTTATTTTAGAACTGTTTTTCTCGCTGAATTATAATGCTATTGTTTCTGTAGCCAATCAAATTCATTTCATCAGTAGCTCATTTTAATTTTAAAAACGATACGCTCTCTCTTGCAAGACTATTTTGCTTCTGTCTTTGTTGTTCTCTGTGCGTGACATTAGGGATATATAAAGAAGTACCAATCTAAAAATAACTAGGTCTGTCTAAAGGTTCTCTCACGTCCTATTATCATGTTGTACACTCTTATTTATGAATTCTTGGCAGAACTGTGTAAATGGCATTCAAATACTCATTAATTATTCATGACCGAATCAGCCAACCAGAGCTCTCATTTGTACCACGTGCAGTACCTTGAAATCCCAGGAAGATACTGCAAGTGGGACTTGAAAACTTTTCAAGGTCCAAGGACCTTTGAACTATGAATATTCATAGTTCAAAGGTCCTAGGATCTAGAAATGTTTTCTAGATCCAAGGACCTTTGAACTATGAATATTCATAATTTCAAGGTCTTCACCCTCGAAAAGTTTTTCTACTAGTCAGTCTTTGCGCAGTGCAAAGGCAGACCGTAGGAACCACTCCGTGAGAAGACAAAAGTCTCCTCTCTCGGAGAAGTCAATACAAAGAATTTTGGTTGGAGACTATATGCTTGTGCGCCGCCAACCTCCATGTGGGACAGGCTTTATGGAAACACTCTTGATCTTTTCACTTCTGCGCATGACTAGTGACGCAATCCAAGATCGTAATTTTCATAATTTCAAAGCACTCGCCATCGAAATGTTTTTGTACTAGTCAGTCTTTGCGCCATGCAATGGCAGACTGTAGAAACTGTTCCGAGAGAAGACACGCGTTTCTCTTTGGGAGAGGTAAAATACAAAGGATCTTGTTCCAGACTATATGAATGTGCGCCGCCAACCTCCATGTGGGACAGGGTTTTTGGAACACTCTTAATCTTTTCACTTCTGCGCATGACTAGTGACGCAATCCAAGTTCATAATTTCAAGGTCCTCTCCCCGTCGAATTTTTTTGTACTATTCAGCCTACGCGTACAAAGGCAGACTGTAGAAACGTTCCGTGAGAAGACACAGCTCTCCTCTCTCGGAAATGTAGAATAGAAAGGATCTTGTTCCAGACAATATGCATGTGCGCCGCCAACTTTCATGTGGGACAGGCTTTGTGGAAACAATCTTGACCTTTTCATTTGTGCGCATGACTAGTGACGTAATTCAAGTTTCACAAGTAAAAAAATATGACTATATTGATAAATCCTGTTTGGGTAGGGTACAGAGGGGTTGGTGATTGAAGATTATGTCACACGCTGAGTATTTCAAATGACCAAGGAATTAAAAAATAAATAAATGGAGATGTTTCAACATTGATCGTTTTCCCTCTGTGTTGGCTAATTAGGTCATGAATAATTATTGAGTATTTGAAGTAATTCAAAAGCCTCCTATTCGGACTTGACGGGATTTCAAAGCCCACGCAATTAGTTCCAGTCCTCGGCTTCGCCTCGGACTGGAACTAATTGCGCGGACTTTGAAATCCCGTCAAGTCCTCATAGTCGGCTTTTAAATATTACGTCAAAGCCTGTAGATAGCCGCTAAGCACAAGTACAGAAATGAAACACAACAATAAACGTTATGTGTAAGCTAAAGTGCTTCTGAGCCTGCCTAGTGGGGGGAGAAAGCGAGAGGGATTCGAGCACAGTACGCCCTCCGGAATTATAGGTCTGATGCAAGCCAGCAACTATCCAGCAGGTCGCACTGGAAGCAGACACATGAAATTTCTGCAACCCATCCATGGGAAAAGTCGAACTTCCCAGGGTACACGAATGCAAAGTGTTCGGAATTCACATAGAAAGCCATGGGAAATCCGAACACTTCCCCTTTTCTTGTGCCATGGGAAATTCAGATTTTCCTATGGATGGGTTTCTGCAGAAATTCTCTGTGAGATACTGAATTACTCGATGGTATGTCTCAGTAGCAGATCAACACTCTTAATAATGGACTCTTTGTGCGAATTTATTTCAGGTGACAAGCCATTCCATTGTGAGCAGTGTGGTCGAGCGTTCCGTCAGCCTGGAAACTTGACCCGCCACAGGCTAACCCACACCACCATTAAACCGTATGTGTGCCCGCAGTGCAACAAGGCCTTCAACCGAGCGTCCAACCTGCATACTCATATGCGCACGCATACTAACTATAAGCCCTTCGTCTGCGACTTTTGCGGTAAAGGTGAGTAAAAAGACTTACTACGATTCACCGCGGTTTTGCTCCCGTCAATCAAACGAGTCAACAACTCTGGGTGATTTCACGAAGGCTTTAATAGGAAATTTTCATTATGACGTATTTTACTAAGACTACCAGAAAGCTTTGTTTATCGCCTATTGTTTCCAATAGCGGCTTATCTGCATAAGAAAAGAAAACTGAAAAGGATTCTGGTAGTTGTAGTCAAATAACGCAATAGTGCAAATGTCCTTTAGATCTTGTGAACTTAGGGGCTAGCTATGCTTGAAAATACTAACGATAAAGGCACAGAAACAACGACATGTGCAAGTCCACGTTTTTCCTGACCTATCCATTTGAGAACAAATTTGGAGCGAATCGTTGCAGAAACTGTCCAGCGTCGAGTCAGCTTCCAGATCTCAATATTATATAAATTATCTCCATCGATAAAGATGGCGGAAAGAAGCGAAAACCTCTGCAATTCAAATTCCTCTGTAAATTTCGAAAGTAATTTAATATCTTAAAACAATTACGGCAGTTAGTGCCAGCCACAAAATACCCCGAGAAATCACGTTTGGCCTTCCCGCCATCTTCAGTTTCGGCATTGTGAGGAAATACGCTACCTCAACTATATAAGTTAGATGGAAGCTCCTATTGATGGACTCCTGATCAAGTAGATTTCGCATTTTCTAGTTACCATATTTTTGTCCACACGTTGTTCAAATCCCCAGAAAAATTAATCTAAAGCATTCCTTCTCCGTTTTTCAAGGATTTCATCAGAAAATTGACATGAAGATCCATCGCTATACACACACAGGAGAAAAGCCTCACAAATGTTCAAAGTGCGGACGCGGATTCAAGCAGCTGACACACCTCACTTATCACATGCGCACGCACTCGGAAGAGAGGCTGTACAAATGCCAGTACTGCGGCAAGGGGTTCAACCAGAAGGGTAACTTACAAGCGCACATATATGGACACACCGGAGAACGACCTTACAGGTATCCCGAAATGATGTGGTAGTCTGTTAAGGCGTGATCAAACGGTGACGAGAGTTGATGAGAGCTAACTCTCATAAATTCACTCCCATCCGCTATCGTGCTGTTTGAACATGTTCAAACTTTTCATGAGAGTCGATGAGAGTTGTTTACCGTTTGATCGCGCAGATGAGAGTTGATGGGTGTTTTTCAGCCAGCAGCTGCCGCAAACTGCAGCCTAGATCCTTCATATATAGTACACTATAATGTCCTTCTGCATATCCTCGTTCTATAAGACATGGACACTGTAGTGTACCATATATGAAGGACGGCAGTTTAACGGCAGTTTAACTTTGTCAATTGGTTACTTATTAACTTATAAATATTTTGACCGGGGTTTGGATATATTTTTTCGTAATCGGCTATAAAATACTTTGGTTACCCTTTTTGGGGATATCTGTAAATTATGCCAGTCTATAGACTTTAACTGACGAAATGATGGTTGCCATGACGACGCTTAAAAGCAAACTAGTGTGCCACCATGACCAATAGACCTTTTTCCAAAATGGCCGCCGAAAACTATTCAAATCAATTTTTGTTAAAAATGAACACCAGCACTAGAACACACATCATCACTTTAGTAAAACTATACAAAATTTCGCTGCATTATATCCAATATCTTCTGAGAAAACGAACGCTGAAAATATGAAAATTTAGAGACGTTTGTATGACTGGGGGTATGCGTCATACCCCCAGTCATACAAATCTCTGTAAAATTTTCAATTTTCAGACTCTGCTTTCTAGCCGACATGGCTTTTGGCATAACGAAAACTTAACGTATTACTAATGTATTTATGTGCCGTCGATGTCTATTCAGCGGTAGACTACAGAATTCGAAACTGGACTATTCCTCGGCACGCTTTTGGAAGTCGGCGTACAGTGCCATTTTTCTCCCGTAACGAGCGTTGGAGTATGGACAAAAAAAAGCCGTCGACTGATAGTTTATATGCAAAGGCAATTCCCGGAAAGCAATAATTTTCTTTGATCATCAGTACTTAATCTTACGCCAATGTAAAAATATTTTACCTAACAAAATTCTAAATATATCAATGTTTTTTTTTCCAGGTGCGATATCTGTAATAAAGGCTTCACACTTGCATCAACACTTAACACGCATAAGCGCACACATGCCTCGAAGAAACCATTCGAGTGCCAGTTCTGCGGCAAGTCATTCTACCAGAAAAACGCCCTGAAGACTCACTACATCGCCTCGCATCCATTTGCTAATGGCGTGAGTTTGTTGTGATCCAGCCTCTTTGAAGAAACCATTCGAGTGCCAGTTCTCTGGCAATTCATTCTACCAGAAAAGCGCCCTGAAGACTCATTGGTAATACTATTTCTAGTAGTATTGTGACTCACTACATCGCCTCACATCCCTTTGCTAATGGCGTGAGTTTGTTGTGATCCAGCCCCTTTGAAGAGACCATTCGAGTGCCAGTTCTGTGGCAAGTCATTATACCAGAAAAACGCATTGAAGACTCACTACATCGCCTCACACTCCTTTGCTAATGGTGCTAATTTGTTGTGATCCAGCCGCTTCGAAACTGTTAGCAATTAAACAAATAGATCTCGTTTTGCATGCGTGTACTGTAATAGATACACAGATGACGTCACACGGAATGCCATGAGCAAAAAGGTACGCAACGAGACGCAGTCGAGTTACATGACTGCTGTTTATGACATTCTGTGACGTCTTTGTGTAACTATTACAGTACATACGCACAAAAAGCGAGATCTATTTGTTTTATACAACAACAAACAGGGATTTTTGTCAACCGCGTATCTGTCTCTTGTAGCAACATGGCTCTCGACCAACCAGAGCGCGGGATTTACTTGTGTTGTTGTATAATTAACCATTATCCTGCGAGATTGCGCAGAATATCGTCTGATACTTAGCCGACGAGGGACGAAGTCCCGAGTTGGCTAAATTCAGACGATATTCTGCAAAATCGAGCAGGATAATGGTTTTATTATTCAGCACATCGATAGCACAAACCCCCCGAAAAACATGACTTTTGTGTATTATTTACGAGCTCAAAACATCATATTTCCCTCAGAGACGGATATCAAAGGATAGCTGTCATGTACAGAAGACAGCTATTGGCGTTCCAATGACCATATTTGGGAAGTGCATCGATGTGCTGAATAATAAAAAGAAATAGCTAACGGTACTTTACCATTGAAACATGTAAACAAATCCTTACTCGACCGTTAATGTAAACACCATTAATGAGCCGATTGTGTCTATTCATTTGAGAAAGATCCAAGAATAATGCATGTGCAACCAACTTTAGTATTGTGGCGATGTATCAGCTGACAAATTATATGAGAGTTTACGACTTGTAAATAAACGCACCAACACCAGAAAAATGACAATCATCATAATTGTACAAGTACTTCATACCAGAAACATATAACTTATATGTTTCTGTTCATACTTTACTTTACAAATAAAAATACTGCACAGTGCACCCCATTTCTGTTAGAACAGTATTTTCTGTAAAATCGAAGCCGAACCAGCCTAACATGTGTAATATTTCTTTGTGCTTCTCGACGCCAAATTCTCTGCGAAGCTCAGTAGATTATCACTGGTTATTACTGCTAATTTCCTTGCAAACAATTTGCTTCTAGCCAGAGATTTTCAATACATGACACGGCGTTGTTATTGACCACGCACTCCATTGGCGCAGCAAACGACTCCAAAGAAGATATACGATGTTACTATAGCAACTCGCTTATACTGTCTGTATATCGTTGTTTCCATTAAAAATGTTAGCTATATCAGCAAATTCTATACTCTTTGCGATCGAAACAAACAGAAATCTCAAAGACAGCACACGGTGTAAGTCGCTAATAAAAAAAGTGCACCAAGTCCGTCCGGGCAAGTCCAAGTCCGTCTGCTGAAAATTGTTCGGTTAAATTTCTGTGTTAAAGGTTTGGCAATTAAATCCACCAAATACACGAACACCAGAAAAAAAAAAACAGCAGGTAAAGAAGTAGCACCAAAATGATCTCGTTTATACTGATCCAGTTTTAAAACATTCACGCATTCGGTGAGTACATCGCTGTTTCCATGAAACAGAAAAATGTTAGCAACTATATCAGCAAATTATATACTCTATATGGTCGAAACAAACGAAGACCTCCAGGACAGCACACGTGCAAGTCGCTGATTCAAAAAAAGCGCACCAAGATCGGCTGTGCGATATTCCTCTTTCTGCTGAAAATTGTTTAAATTTCAATTTTAGCAATTAAACCCACCAAACACACGAACACCAGAAAAAGCAGCAGGCAAAGAAGTAGCAGAATAATTCGCCTCTATTTGCTTGTAGTTTTCTTCTCTCATAATCTTCGTCTCTTGGAACTTGAAAATATTCGCCTTCCATATGGAGTATGTTTCGTATTTTTTCACAAAACATTATTAACTTCCAAAGCCCATGAATGCCCCAATGACTATTCCATTGCCCCTGACTCCGTTACAGGGATCGATACGGTTTCTGTGCTTTCACTGGCGTTTGTGGGTTTATCATGAAAATATCGTGGAAATGCAGGCACATGAGTACATGTAAATTTAAATTTATCGTCTGGCATTTTACCAAGCTGCTCGCGAAACTCTTGACACAAGCTGGTGGGATTTAATCCATTTGATTGGTAGCCATCAAAAATCACCTTAAATACATAATTTTCTAAGCGTATACTTTGCAAAATTATACACTAATGTTCATTGAAGTAAAATCCCTGCAAAATTGTAGAACACGGTTTTTTGTAACAAAACAAAAACTGTCATGAAGCAAAAGGACATGTTACAGGAGCCCCCCCTGCAATGCAATATTTTGTTGCGTTACAAATTGCAACGTTACGAGACAAACTGCTAGGCATTGTCAAATTGTTCCAATTCGACCGCAGTCGATATTGTACGTGCAGACCTAACAAAAAGTATCCACCCAAAGGAATCATCACATGAGCTGAATTGGGTGACAACAAGATGTAAACGCCGTCAGCCGATTTGGTTGAGTAAGGATTATTTGTCTAAAAATCATTTTCACGATTGGTTTGGTTTCTAGTTCGTTTTGTCATTATGAATGGCCCTCCGGTAAACTCCAAAAGTATGCACATCTTGGTATCAAAGCTTACAGTAAAAGACAAACGTCCCCCTCTAGAGTGCAGTAATGAGTTGATTATTGGAATATTGCACCTATCATTTGATTCGATAATGCTTGAGAAGTCTTTCAACTGGGTTTTCGGTTCAAAATGCTCGAATCTTCGTAGCAACACGCACCGACACTCTTAAATCACAAACTATATGCTTCTTGGAATATCCCTGATAACACTGATTACAATTTTCTTTATATGAAATTCTTCATATAAAACCTACCGTGCTGGTTCCTTGCCGCCATATTGCAGGGTTCGTACGCGTCTTGGAAATCCTGGAAGTTTAAGGAAAATCCTGGAAAACTCCAGGAAAAATGCTTCGACTCAAATGTGGTTAAATCGGTCAGTTTCGTGAATCTGATTTTGTGCTGCAAACTATGGCATCCTCCAGAATTATCATGTTTTTGTTTTGTGAGGAGGTGGCATTTCTACCCAATAAAAACTCCTGAAAAACTCCTTGAAAAAATAACTATAAAGACTTTCTGGAAAATCCCGGATTTTTGTCATCCAGAAAGCGTACGAACGAAATTGGTAGCAAAAGTCGCAAAGAATAGGCTTTTTGTTGATTATTCTATATATGGAAGTGCTTCCGTCTTCTATCGTCCAATCAAAAACCGAAAACACAGTTCAAATTGAAAGGCGTTTTCCCCAGCTGGCTGCATTATTGAATCGAATTATTGAATCTAATAACAAGCGTCTTTGGATGTAAAAGGGAATGTAATGGCTACTATTAAGGCAAAAGACCCCTTGAAAACAACAATTAATAACAACTCAAACATGCGCCTCATTAATAGGTTTATTATCAGATCGACGTTTCATAGCCAACCTATTTTATCAGTTTTGGCCACAATAATGTTGTGCTCTTCATACAATCAGCATTACTTATAATCAATTACTTTTCAGATATATTCAACCAGTTTTACATGTGAGTGTAAAATACAGTTGCTGTTGCTTCATGGCACCCTCATATGGTATCTTTCCATCTTGCATTACCCCATACTCTTGACTGCGGCCTCTGAGGCGACTTTGAACATCGCACTTGGAAAAATCAGCTCCTTATTCCAGTATGTGCTGAAATCCCGCTCATAATCTGCCGCAAACTGCTCGCACTTCGCCTGAACTCCGGCTATGGACTGAGTCCGCGCCTGATTCTCGATGGCCGTTATATCCGCTTGGACCGTTGGAGGGATGCGTCCGGTCACTTGGTTACTGCCTCTATCCTTTTGAACGGAATTCTTACATCGGCCGCCGTCGTTCATCGGGAAACAATTGGCAATGGTAGTGGCTGTAATATATGTCGTCAACTTCCCTCCAAACAAGCTGCCAACAATATCCATAGTTTCAGGGGTCTGAGTGGTTATTTTAAGGGGTTGCCAACAGGGTATAAGGTTGCCATTATCGTCTTGATACTGACCAATCTGGTTGAAATATAACGGATAAGTGAAATCACACTAGTGGTCTATTGCCAATGCTGCGTTCTGACTGGTTGAGCTACTAGTAGGCTTTAAGTTAAGCCCACTAATATAACTTATAGTTATTGACTCAGAGTCCATTCGGGCTTGAGATATAATTGTTAAATAGAATACATGCAGAAGATCATCTGGATGATGGTAGATAACTTGAAAAAGAAGAGAATTCTGTACAAAGTACTTTACTTGCAGCCATTTTATTGCGGGGCTTTTCATATTGGCACCGAAGGAAATTCAGATTAACTAATTAGTCGATCTATGCGCCTAAAATTCACTAGATAAAATTACTATCCTAATTATCATTCACTATAGAAGTAATAAATAACAGGACTCCATGCTTGTCCAATTAAGAAAAAAAAATGGATGATTCTTCGGAACTCCAATTTGGACTAGGCCTGTTAACTCGTCCAGTTTCGGCCTGTGGCCTCGTCCAATTTTCGAGCACCTCTGAATATTCATTCCAATTTTTTTCTTAATTGGACAGCATGGATTCCTATTATATATATAGTGGGGCGGATATGTGCATGAATTGTTCGCTTTTAGGTAAAAATCATCAAATTTTGCAGAAAGATACCTTTTTGCGAGCAAATAAGTTTTAGAAAATGGGGCCACCATGAATATTTTTTTTCCTCATAATATGTGGTTGTTCTGTTTTTAAACAACTTAAAGGCGGGGAAATACGAGGCACAAAAATCTCTCAACTTGTCGCGCAACATTGTTTCGTTGCAAGTTGATGATCGATGTTGCGCGTATTTCATCTTGCGCCACAACTTGTCTCGCAACAAAAACATTTGTTGCAGGTTGTGAAAACTTGTTGCGCGAAGTAGAGCGCGGGTCTACTTTGAGACACAAATTCTGGCTTTGTTGCTCGTTTTTCATCAAACACACAACTTGTTGCGCAACAATTTGCATACAATTCAAGTTGATTAGTCAATAGAAATGAGGTGTTAAGGGCAAAAATCTTCCTTGGGCTTGCATGTGTGATCAACAAAACAAAATATTGCGCGACAAGTTGTGAATATGATGATAAACGTGCAACAAACATTAGACTTACAACGCAACAATGTTGCGCGACAAGTTGAGAGATTTTGTACCTCGTATTTCTCCGGCTTAAAGTAACTCAGCTCGCTACCTCATTGGCACAGACTGTTATACACCACGTTCACAACTCAGTTATAGTTACTTTTGCTCGCTACTACTCTGAGAAAATGGCGGATGGCCGAGGTTCTTGAAGGAACCAGGCGCACACCAGCTACTCATTCAGGAGGGTGACAAGCGCGCGCCAGCCACGTATTCAACTGACACTCCTTCTATAAGAGAAATCTCTCTCGAGGTCCTAATCTGGTAAAGGAAAATCTCCAGTGTAAGAACCATTCCCTGAGGACACCTTTGTGTTTAGTTACTATTAATCATGATTGTTTCAACCTTCGTTCTACCAAACAAAGAAAGCTTTGTGATGCAGCTGGTGAGTTCTTACATTAGACTCCAGGCCGTCGTTGAATTGTCGAATGGTTCTTATTTCCCACCTTTACTCGCCACATGTAGCTGTTCAACTTAAAGCCAATAAAACCAGCATTGTGCAGAAGCACTCAGCCAATTTATCCCAGCACTACTAGTACAATGTGGCATTATTCTCGTAAACGGAATCCACCAGGCATCCCACTTGTATTGAGAAAAGCGTTTGTCTCGGATTTTGTCACTCGAGGGATTAGCTGTATTTACACTAGAGACGGAAAACTCGTCTGAGACGAGTTTCTCGCCTTGAATATGGTTCCCTAGCCCTGTTCTTCTGTGATCACGCGAAAACAATTTTTTTGAAGAAGAAAGTGTAGACAGATAACAAGCAAGTGTTTCTGAGTAGAATTGACATAAGAAAGGAACTTTTTCAGACGAGAAACTCGTCTCAGACGAGTTTTCCGTCTCTAGTGTGAATACAGCTATTCATCAGCCGTTTTCACACTAGAGGACGGAAAATCCGTCATGACGAGTTTTCCGTCTGATATGAATTCGTGAATAGAGCCCTGTCTAGTTTTTACCGACAAGAATTCATATATAGACGGAAAACATCGTACATTTGTTCGAAAGAACCTGGGCCGAGATTTGAATTGTGACACTTGCGGCGCCATTTTTGCTACCCACAATTCTCTGCAAACGTTCTAGTCCCAGTTTCTTTACCGCGCGAATTTCACAATTTCCGTCTAGTTCGCCATCTTAGCGTGAATTAAAGATGAGTTTCCATTCCCGTCTTGACGAGAAAATCGTCCACGGAAAACCGTCTGCTTCGACGGAGAAGTAAGAGGGATACATTCAGACGTTTTCCGGACAAAAATTCGTCTCGTCCCGGTTTCACACTAAGACGAGTTATCCGTCTGGACGAAAAACTCGTCTCAGACGGGTTTTCCCTTTCTAGTGTGAAAACGGCTATTACCTTATTGAAGTGCATTTCCTCGTATGCCCAATGCGAATAGTTGTAGCACAACATTCCTGTATCTCTGATTTTTCCTAGGTATAGGCTGGACTTGAATGAGTCGGCCTTCTGTTTGTATCCCTCCACCAGAGTGTTAGCGTTGTACAGATAAAGAGAGCACCATGGACGAAACAAAGGGAGCATCGCCTCTAACTCACTAACTTGAGCATCCGTGAGGTGACTGGTGATCTCATTTTTGCTTTTCCGTTCAAGATAGAGCTCGAATGCGTCCCTGTGTATTATGAAGTACGGTTCATCCTTCATAATGTCGTCCACAGCGCGTTGTAGGGCAGATAGTTGTTCATCTTCAGTTTCATAGTTACCGAAGGATTGTGCAAGGCCATTCCTAAGCGTTTTGAAGTTCTTTGTAATGAGGTTTTTTTCTAATTGCAGAATCTGTGGAGACAACAGAGGGCACAGGTGTTGATGTTGTACCAAATCATCCAAATAACTGATGGATAGTCAAAATACTAGTAGTCTAGGTTTGTTAAATAGCCCTTTATAACTACACTACTACTTAGCCTAGTGTATATATTTATATCAGTGTTTAATGTGTTTCTAATTTTTCAGTTCTTAGTCTCAAAACGGGCGCCCTTAATTTGGAGCCTCGCTCTGTTGTGCGACCCTCACCAAAGTTTTGTCATCATTTGTTTGTATTTTTTTTTCGTGCTATTGTTTATTTTTGTAAATTATATTTGTGAATTGGTGAAAGCTATTAAATAAATAAAATAAATAAACAAAGCGATCATGATTGTAGGCTTCATGGGCCCATGGACACAGAAAGCGGATAAAAACGGATTGCAACAAAAAAGTCCCATTTGAAAAGTTTTTGAAATCTTGTTGGAATGAACCGTTTTCAAAGTCTGAAGCTACATCAACATTTGTACGAAAGTCGGCAGTCTTGCCGATAACGCTTGCCTATATTGCTTCTTTAACAACTAGACGCATAACTGCGTGAACTCGGGCTTCTGTCTGTATCTATCTTTATATAGAATTGAGCGAAAATTTGACAAATTCAAAGCGTAGTTATTTGGTGATTTATCCTGGCGGCCTTTGTTTGTCACGCAATCCATGGAGTATACAATATCAGAGACACGTGAATCGAACGACTTCGGATTCACCCATAGATCAAATACTAATTTAAATATTTCGGCTCTTTGCTTTAAATACAAAACATATTTCATTTTCGAAATTGCCATGTTAATATTAAACCTTTTCTTAAAATTTCAGGGCCACATTCAATTAATTTAGATGCATTTTCCGCGAAAACATTCGATTGGAATTTGTCAACCATCTTGAATCTTGCATCATCTCCGAAAGCCACAGTTTCATGTAGCGCTCTCATTGGTCCGAGCTCACGTGACTGCGTTTTGCTCGAAAAGGAAGAAAATAATAAAAACAGATCCAAATTTGTAACTCGGGCTCTTCCACAGGAAACCCGAGAAATAAGATCTCTCGCCCTCGGGGACTACGGGTCAATAACCAATGAGACTGCAGGCCAAATGGGTTGCTGACCCGTCACCCTCGAGGGCGAGAGGTCTATCAGTTGTTTAGTATCACCAAACTAGTTCAACAAAAAAGGAAAATTGTCTAAAAATTCATCAGAAAAACGAGAAACGGCTGCCATTGTTTTTATGTTCAAAATCGGCGTTTTCGCCACTAGAGGTCTGTTGACAATACTTCCCAAGTAGCGTAGCTAAGGAGCACCCCAAGCACACACTCTCTCTCTCTCTTTCTTACAAGGGTGTTAAAATGCCTCGTGTTTTGCCGCTGTTCCAGGACCCTAAAATACATCTTTCTCTCTTTAAACTTATTGGCTGATTGCATTTTTAAACCGCACCGGGGGGTTGAGGACCTACGGAAAATTTTCCAGGGGGGTTGTATTGGACTCTCGAAATTCCACTGGAGGCTGTGTGTCTTGAGATTGGAAATTCCAAGGGAGAGGGGTAAAAAAGGTGGCTTTCCAGGGACACTTTATCCAAAAGTAGATTTTCCAGGGGTGTTTTGTCAGAAAAGATGGAAATTTCAGGGGAGGGGTTCTTTATGAGGTTGGGAATTCCGCTGGGGAAGGAGTCTGTTTCACGAGTGGAAATTCCAGGGGAGGGGGTCTTTTTAAGGGAGGTCCTAAACTCCCCGGTGCGGTTTAAAAATGCAATCAAGATCAAGATCACCCCTAAAAGAAACCAAACCCAAAAATATGGGAGTATCCTCCGGGGGAATCTTCTTTCATCTGTTCATATCGCTGAACATTTACCTTGGAGGAAAATGAAGGTTTCGTTGTGATTGGCCCATATTTACCACGTGATTCTCATCCAGAACGTTTGACCTCGTGACCGCTAACTCCGCGTCTGATTAAAGTCACGGGCTCATAAGGTCTGGATGAGAATCACCTACTTTGTCTTGCCATGATGAAACTGAGGACATGAATTCTTCCATCCTTCCATACTCACGCTTTCGTCGACATAATGTTGCAAATCATCAATGCGTTTATTCATCTCTTCTGTCATCATCTCAAAGGCATCTCCTACCTACAGTAACACCAAGCGATTTAAGAGATTAGAACTAGAATTTTAATTTTCATACATCTAAGTGTCATGTAACCATGTAAATTTGTCAGTCTAGAGTTAGACATCAATTCAATAGGCAGTGCCAAAAATTCGGTAGGGGTACGTGGACCGCTCGAGCTCGAAACATGTGAACCTGTTTATGAAAGAAAAACTACTAGCTTGCGCAATCTGTTTATGACAAAAAGCACGAAATATCGGAAATGAATGCCCTTTGCCGTGTAAATCCAATATATAGATTTAGGCACTGCCTAAAAGCGGAGTTCCCAGTGATTATAGCCAAAATGAGAGACGGTCTTGGGTTGCCTGGGGCATTGGCACGCAAAAAGACACGGACTCGCCCGCAAAACTCATGGTAATACCGCGGAACCACAAAAACGAAGTCGATCATATACTTGAGGACCTCTTGACCTGAGTTGTACTTTGAGTATAGGGGGATTTCATGTTTACAGTTTGGGCTCATTTGCATAAGCAGGGTCTAGATTCAGAATGTTTGAAGGAGCTCGAAAATAATCAGCACTGAATATGAATAGCGGACAGCAAATGAAACCTACTCTGAAAATTTGAAGGTTTAAAGGCCCATCACCAACCGGCAGCCTTTGCGCCCCGTTTTCTTTTGTTTTCAAATTGATCCATTGTTTTGCGAGTGCTCTGATTGGCTAAGAGTCCGCAAAGGCTCTCGGTTGGCGATGGGCCTTTAACATTCAGTTGTAAGGACAAAATGTTCATTACATTTTGTTGAAAATATGTGGTCTAATGAGCCATTTGCCACACAGCAATCCACTCATTTATTAAAAACTTGCGCAGATCCTCCAAAACGAACGTAAACGTCAATAAGTTCTTAGGGATAGTATTATTTCACCTCGCGAACATCTTTATTACATTTTTCGAGAGCAAAGAGGCATTTTTAATAGCCTTGAATTTCTTGGGTGGCAAGAAGCTCATTCGCTCTAATGTTTTCTGTAAATTGAACTTATCGCCATGCGCTCATAATTTGAATGACGAACGTAAAACTTTCTAATTACGCTTCATTCACCAGGCGCTATTGAAGTTCAGAACATTTCTTTTTGTAGCTCCGTTACGCTTGCTGATTTTCACGGATGCTTCAAATATATAAACACTGACGTCACAATAAATCCGCCTATAGTATTCTTCCTACGATACCTATGGTGCTCCGTTCTATCCAAGAGCTAAAAATGTTTACAATCCAGCAAAAACTTACACATATACATACCTTTTCCAAGATGTCATTCGGTGCCGGTGCCTCGTTATATCCTACAATAGCGAAACACGCCCCAAAGACTGCAAACTGTTTTGCCACAACAGATGCCTTTTTTGAAACTTCTGAAAACAAGTCGATAGCAGCAGCAGCGGCATCACTCTTGAGATTTGCTTGGTCGAAGGCGTATGAAAGGGTATCGTTGAAGTATGCGATTGTGGGTGATGCTAGAGGGCTGACTGGCTCTGCTCCCGTCCCGGCGGGTTTGTATCCAGAATATTGACAAGGGGAACCAGAAGTCCACCAGGCGTCAACAAGAAAGGCTGCTGTCAGCAGCTTTAGAGCTACCAATGCCAACAAGCCCTTCATACTGTGCAAATTTCAAACTCGGTGAAGATCAAACTGCGAAAAGCCACAACAAATGGGATTAAAGGGGCTATGTCGCGTTCTATAAGAAACAGCACAGATCCCATATTGTACTTCAACTCAGTCTAAGAAATAAAAAGGAACTCCCATTATATAATTATTCTCATGTAAAATTTACCAGTTTTCGCTGGCTGAAGGCTGAAAGACCACTACATTCACTATACGAAACCCAGTACTTACGAAAAATATTTGCAATTTGCAAAATCAGGTCCTCTCTAACTCGTTGTTCAGGACGATCCGTGCAGTTGGCCAAAGTGTTTGGGATTCTATATCAGCCAGTACTCGCTGGTCCATATCACTTACTTACATCACTCTTTTAAAATGCCGTCAATTAGCTCTTAACACTACGGCGCGCATGCTCATTTGTGACGTTTGGTTAAGATCATTCTCGAACGTGTGGTCTTGTAAGGGCGAGTTTTGAGATGGAATAGTGTTGAACAGAGCTGAAAATGGTTTCTGTTTGTATGTGCGGTAACTTATTGAGCTGCTCACCGAAGGATGCACCATGACAGTGCTGGCGACGAAGAGGGAAAGGAAAGCCACTTGCCTGCACGTCATCTTGGTTTTAGGTTACCTAAAACCTCTTGGCTCTTGAATAATCAGTCATTACCGGGGGGTTTTGTTTAAGAGCTTCAAAGCACTCGTTAAGCCCGATATGACTAATTAATCAAAATTGATAATAGTTTCCAATTGAAAGGCAACTGATATTATTATATTAATTTGTAAATTGATTATCAATATTGATTATCAACTTTTATCAACAATTGATAAAAGTTGATATTCACTCAGATTTGCATCATCATCAAGTACATTTTTAACTAAAAGTCCAGAAGAAATTGCATAATTAGAACCGGAAAGTATACTGTCGGTACATCTAACAATGACCGATCAAAATTGCCAAATGTCCCATTTGTAGCCGTCGAAAGCTGACACCACTTAGCGCTTGCCGAAAGAAACTCGTGCAAAGACACACGTCTGCAGGCTCAAGCCAAACATTACAAACTGAATATGATATTTTTTATTCAAATCTGTCAAAATAATTACGTGACCAATTTGACTTTGTTGCATCTCTTTTCGTCTTGTTTGAATACTTTGTGTGCTAATAAAATTAAATATCAAATAGTCAAATTGACCACGTAATACCTTTAACGGTCTAGGTCAAAACACGTCATCAGTATGGAACGTTTGGCTTGAGCACACAGACGCCTCTTTACGGGAGTCTCTTTTCGGCGAGCGCTAAGTGATGTCGGCTTTCGCAGGCTACCTCATGAGTGACTATTCTAAAAACATATAATAAAGCAGTGTAGCGGGAAATCTCCAATGACCATTTATATTCACGGCTTGATTGGTCGACTAGACGTCGAAGAAAATTATTTCATGCTCTGATGATGTGAAATCCGTTCGCAAAATATATATATATATATACTGACTAAAAATCGATGACTTTCTAGTCGCACAACTTGAAGCGAAATATTGAAACGAGAAAAAAAAAACGTTTAAAGGGAGGCTGTCGCGATACGCGCATGCGCTCCAGGAACGATCACTGACCAAAACTAGACCATCCTATCAGAAAACTGTTGAAGAACATGTAAAACGTAAACAATTGGTCGGATGGATCGAGAAATAGCGAGATTAAAACGGATTGTATTCGTGGTTTTCAGCCTTCGTTGGCCATCGTTACGGGACGATACTTTGTTTTGAGATGCGCAGAACAGCTGCGCAGTTACGTGACAGCATCCCTTTATTTGTCATTCTCTTACCCAGAGATCCCCGGCTCGTCTTCTCGCGGGGGGAGGCTCTAGTGACAGCCACTGACGCATGCGCGTGATTTAATACAGAGCCGTTGAGAGAAAGACCTTTCAGCGCATGCTCCAACGTTCAAAATGAGCCAATCAGCGACGGCACTCAAATGGATGTCCCCAGAGCCTCCCGTGCGAAGTGACGAGCCGGAGAGCTCTGGGTACGAGAATAATAACAATAACAATAACAATAACAATAATAATCATTCCCCAAAATTGATGTTCCTTTCGCTTCTAAAACGTTGTTGAGCGGAAACGCGAGGGCTATCTTTCAAAGCGCAATGAACTAATGTTAGTTGGACCCTTGTGCAACAGTTACCATAACTAAAAGCACTGGAAAAATCGCATGTGTATTTTGTAAGCAATTTTCCTCTGAGAGGCACCAAAAATATAGGAACATTATAGTAAGGACCAAAGGTTCCAATCTCTGTTTTAAAGCTTCATAGCTAATTAATGGGTATGCAAAAGATCTCTGATTCCAGTTTGATAACCTTCAATCCCGTCAAATCCGTCAAACACATGGTTACCACCATCTAACATAAGCACTTGGATGTTTGACTGGTGCTACACATTGACCGGCTTTTTCGGATTTGGAGGGTATGGCGGATTAAGTGCCCTCCTGAACTTACAGTTTTATTTTGAGTGAATATATTATGGTTTTTTAAATATATTCAATTAAGGAAAAACTGTAAGTTCAGAAAGTAGGGATGAGGTAGTGTTGGGCATTTCAAATCCGCTACACCCGCCAAATCCGACAGAACCGGACAGTGTGCAACACAAGTCAAACACCCAAGTGCCAATGTTACATGGTGGTACCCCTGTGCCTTCAAGTACATGAACTTCAGCAACACAGAGACCGGATTTGACGGATTTGGCGGGTTTGACGGATTTGAGCCTGTTTCCCGTCTAAACTACACCCAAGTGCCAATGTTACATGTTGGTAACCCTGTGTCTTCAAGTAAATAAACTTGTGCAACACAGAGACCGGTTTTGACGGATATGGCGGGTTTGACGGATTTAACTTCTAATTAATATAATTTAGATATATGATTAACTATATGATTAAATATATTTTATATTATAAATTATATATAATAAAATATATATTATCATATTATTAAATATTATTATATTATTAATTTTATTCTATATTATAAATTATATAGAATAAATTATAATTTATGATATATATCTAATCATTTATTAAAAATTAGATTTGAATAAAAGAGAGCTTCAAATCCGTCAAACCCGTCAAATCCGCCAAAACCGGTCTCTTTGGTACACAAGTACATGTAGTTCAAAACACAGGGTTACCACTAGGTAACACTACCCTCCCTTGACTGTATTGAACTATATTGCAGTTCAAATCCGTCAAACCCGTCAAATCCCCCAAACCCGGTCTCTTTGGTACACGAGTTCATGTAGTTGAAAACACAGGAATACCACCTTGTGCAACAGTTACCATAACTAAAAGCACTGGAAAAATCGCATGTGTATTTTGTAAGCAATTTTCCTCTGAGAGGCACCAAAAATATAGGAACATTATAGTAAGGACCAAAGGTTCCAATCTCTGTTTTAAAGCTTCATAGCTAATTAATGGGTATGCAAAAGATCTCTGATTCCAGTTTGATAACCTTCAATCCCGTCAAATCCGTCAAACACATGGTTACCACCATCTAACATAAGCACTTGGATGTTTGACTGGTGCTACACATTGACCGGCTTTTTCGGATTTGGAGGGTATGGCGGATTAAGTGCCCTCCTGAACTTACAGTTTTATTCTGAGTGAATATATTATGGTTTTTTAAATATATTCAATTAAGGAAAAACTGTAAGTTCAGAAAGTAGGGATGAGGTAGTGTTGGGCATTTCAAATCCGCTACACCCGCCAAATCCGACAGAACCGGACAGTGTGCAACACAAGTCAAACACCCAAGTGCCAATGTTACATGGTGGTACCCCTGTGCCTTCAAGTACATGAACTTCAGCAACACAGAGACCGGATTTGACGGATTTGGCGGGTTTGACGGATTTGAGCCTGTTTCCCGTCTAAACTACACCCAAGTGCCAATGTTACATGTTGGTAACCCTGTGTCTTCAAGTAAATAAACTTGTGCAACACAGAGACCGGTTTTGACGGATATGGCGGGTTTGACGGATTTAACTTCTAATTAATATACTTTAGATATATGATTAACTATATGATTAAATATATTTTATATTATAAATTATATATAATAAAATATATATTATCATATTATTAAATATTATTATATTATTAATTTTATTCTATATTATAAATTATATAGAATAAATTATAATTTATGATATATATCTAATCATTTATTAAAAATTAGATTTGAATAAAAGAGAGCTTCAAATCCGTCAAACCCGTCAAATCCGCCAAAACCGGTCTCTTTGGTACACAAGTACATGTAGTTCAAAACACAGGGTTACCACTAGGTAACACTACCCTCCCTTGACTGTATTGAACTATATTGCAGTTCAAATCCGTCAAACCCGTCAAATCCCCCAAACCCGGTCTCTTTGGTACACGAGTTCATGTAGTTGAAAACACAGGAATACCACCATGCAACATAAGCACCTGTGGCAAATTGGCCGATTCTGTCGGATTTGGCGGGTATGGTGAATTTCAAGTGCTCAACACTACCACCCTCGACTGTATTGAACTATATTGCAGTTCAAATCCGTCTAACCCGTCAAATCCGCCAAACCCGATCTCTTTGGTACATAAGTTTATGTAGTTGAAACCTCAGTGTTAGCGCGCTATGTAATGTGGGCGCACGAGTTCAATGCCTTAAGTGTTTACAGTATCATCGGCCCTAGCGGGTTTGGCGGATTACAAAGCACTCGAATTCCTAAAAGGTTTTGGCTTTGCTTAAATGTGCATTCTTTCAGAACATGTTACATAATCTGCCATGTTACCATTGTTTGCTGGAATGTACATTCTATGCATAAGACAAATTGCATAACCCTCTTTATTAAAAGCAAAAAATGAACGACACAAAATTCTGAACTTGTAGCTGTGACAACAGGCTATTGTTTCCATGATGTGAATTCCTTCGGTCTTCGGAAAGATATAAGTTCAAGTAGCGTCTTTTGCTAATCACAACAAGCAAGAAGTCAGCAGGAAAAGGTAAGAAATTTACTCCCTCAATTTGCTTCAAAAGTTCTAAGATCCTGCCATTAAGAGACGTATCTGTGACATAAAAACAGCATCTTTGCATTTTGTAACTGAAGATCCATTGCTGAAAAGTGTTTAGTTCCAATAGACTCAACTTGTGTTTCCATCTCTAAAATCCTGCCTAATGAGGAATGTTGAATATATTACACTTATCAAAACTGCACAGATACAGAAATGCTCTATTGTGAATTTTCAAGCTAATTGTAATTGCAAAACTTCCTCCATAGAAATGCCGGCTTCAAAACCTGCTAGACAGTTAAACAACGCAGCTATAAGGGACAAAGTACTGGCTCATGTAATTCCACTTGTCAAGAATTCCTGCTCCGTTATCGGCGTAAAATGTACCTGGCGCGTAAGTGGAGGTGCTGTAGGGATGCAAGCGGCATGGAGGGAAATTGTCAAAAAGAGAAACGAATGTGACGTTGTGGTTGGGGGAACGCAAGGAGTTGCTTTTCTGTTCTCTGCGATTTCTACATTCCACACAACGAAGAGCAAGGGCAATGGCGAACAAGACTCCCAAAGCGAAGGTGAAGAAGATCAGGATCAAGTTGAGTCGTCTATTGAATCGTGCACGGGCAGTTCATTTCAATTACCACAGGTAAGGAATAGTTGACAAAGCACAAAGTTAGGGTAAAGGCTAGATTGTCCCTGTAATGAGGGGGAGATGGTCGTGTGAGTCAACCCCCCGTTGGTATTTAAATAATGTTAGTTTTTCTTTTCACCAGTCCTCGGGCATTGGCGCTGCTGTCAAGCAAAAGTATTACCCGGCGATCACCTATTGGGTAGCTATCCAATCCCCTAATGGCGCACCCGTCGATGCAATTGTCCTGCACAAGAAACTTACAAAATGTGACGTGGAAGTGAAGGCGACCCGTGCTTCTGCAAAGAAATGTGGGAACGAGATACTGAAAAAATTATGTCAACTGCTCAAGGACCACAAGAATGACTTGATGGTAGACGTCGTTAAAGAATCATTCGAAGATTACTGGGAAGAACTTTTATGTGAAGTCATTGAGCCAGAAAGAAGAGAATATTTCAAGCCATTTCCCCGTGATCACGTCGTAAGACTGATAGTCGCGAGCGACCAATTCCGGACAAGATTGGTAAGTGCTGTCACCAGCTTAAAAGATGTCGGTCTACACTTTGATGTTTTCAATCTCAAACTCGATGTTCCAACCTTTAGTGTTCCAGTTCCAAAACAGCTTGGTGATACTCTTACGATTTTGTGTAATGACATTGAGCGAGCAATGAGAAAGTTGGAGTACGCGTACAGAAAAGGACAAGTCCTAAAGCGGAATGAACGAGCAATGTACACGTATGAGAGATTGTGCAGCGTGGGAAGTTTCTTGAATACTCTAGCTGGCAATGCGTCTTTCAAGGACAGATTACTCAAGCATATGTCTCGCCTTAAGCCAATACTGGAGCAACAAGATTGCCAAGCCATTTCCCAGCTCAACATGAATAACGACTTGGTTGAAGTTAGCGCAGGATGGTGTTGGTCTTTCAGTCAGAGGACATTTACACGAACCGCATTACAGTCGAATGATGTTGGCCGCATATCAGCAAGGGCATTCATCGAGTATAACCATGAACAAGAACCCAGTCCCAAGTTCTTTATAGAAATCCTTGAGAACAGCCTCACGCAAGCTCAGATCGTCCAATTTTGCAAAGACTACCTTGGTCTCTTTGAGCCGAGAAGATTCCATAAACAGCGAGTGCCATGCCTTATCGGACCATCAAACAGCGGAAAGACTTCCTTGCTCATGGCAGTGCTAGCAATACTAGATGAAAGCAAGATCGCTAAAGTGACCAAACAGAGGGATTTTAACAAAGCCATGATACAAGAAGAAACCGAACTCATCAACTTAGACGAGGCCACTGTTGAGCTGATGCAGGTAGATGACTGGAAAACAATGCTCCAGGGAGGGTGGACCGCGCATGACCAGAAGTTTAAGACGGCACGCGGTTTCGTGAACAACGCCCCGATATTCATAACAGCACAGAAGGACCTCAACTTTGGGAATGACGAGGATAACTTTGCCATGAGCAACCGGCTGAATAAGTATTTCTTTAAAACACTACCAGCTGTAAATATTGAAGCGGCCGGCTGGATTAGTCGCAACGCCATGGAGTGTATCCATTGGTGCGCCAATACCTGCGCCCTTGCTGCAGATGTGAACCAGGTAAGCTGATAAACACGTTTCCGCATATGCTGAGCACCTTGGTGCACGCTTATAATGTTTTGTTTTTCTTTTGTGAAAAGGATCCACAGAGAAGAGGGCTCAACGTTTCCAAGCCAACCTTGACCGTGAAAGAAATAGACAGGATAGTGTCCGTACAGCTAGAGGAGGAGGAGAGCTCGGTCATCGAACAAGAACCAACTGGAGCAGACCCCGAGGAGACAGACCAAATGTCCGACACCGATAGTGCCGTCGATAGCTTCTACGAAGACACAATGGAAGAATTGGAAAGGTGAGCGACATTTTAACTACATCTAAGTCAACTGTTCTATTTAACTTACTTTATCATTCACGAGTTAACAATCGTTTTTTTTTTTTTCTTCTTTTGTTTTGAAAACAGAACCAGGGAAAATTGTGGCTTGGATTTCGCCCGGCAACGAATGGTCGAGAGCATGATCTCCCAAATGCAAGGAGTCAAGGAGAAGCTTCGCGAGCGCTTCCTAGAAGAGAAGATGGAATACGCAGAAGGACGGCGCGAAACACTGCGAGAACTAGGCGTAGATGAAGATATCCTCCTGCTGATGCCAAGCCACCCGAACGACCCTGATCCTACTCCGCTAGCGAGGGAAATCGATCTCCGAGAATCCGAACAGAGGATGGAAAAAGAACGCCAAGAGGAAAAGCGAGTTGAAGACGTGTTCAAAAACTCCTGGCTACACAAGAAAGAACTGGAGATGGCTAAGGAGCAGGTTGAATTGAAAACGTGCACCGACGACGGCGTTAAACAGGCAAAGCAGTACGTGATCGATACCATGTCAGAGGCAATCAAGCGATATCATATCACCCATAAGACGCCACGAGATAAAGGCATGCCACTTAGAAAGGCCATGTGCATCGATTTGGGCATCGTCCTGCGAGAAAGTGAAACAGTGATGTCTCTGCACTGCCCACTCGACGTTATAGTCATAAGTGAAGTGTATGAAGCAACAACCAAGTCGACAGCCCCCGAGTTCATCATAGACGAGCCGAGAAAGAGAGTTCCGGAACCCTCCCAGAGGAAATCGAAAAGAGCTAAGAAATCTGTCACCCAAGCAGCGGGCACTCCTCCCATCACAAAGTTTTTTTCAAGAAATTAAGGAACTGAAAGGTGTAGACTTAACAATTAAGAGTATGAATATGGTTAGCTTGAAGGATAACATGAAAAATGCACTTGAAAATTATCATGCCCGATATTAAATATTTACTTGCTTTGACAAGCTTCATTATTTATAGTGTGAAGGACCACAATTGAAATTAATTTCATAATCTCAATAAATACATCACAATAAATACATGACTTCATGGTATGTACGAGTCAAATATAGTCTGATACCAGTGTCAAATATGTTTGATTTGATTGCTATATTATGGCCCCGACTTGTTTTCCCCGGAACATCCACCATAAGGCTAGCATCGTTCATGAATGGCATTTGGGTATTCTAATGGCCTCCAGTTTACGGATTGTAAAACATTGAGCTCCGCTTCAATTATATTTGACCTGGGTACCGGATCGGAGACCATGTCCATAAAAATGGCGTTTCTATCAGAGTCACTGTCTTCAAGTTTTACGGCAATAAACAGACACGCCAATATTAATTCCCTTAGTGTTGACTTTTTCCTGTTCCAAGTTTTGTTCAAGTGCCTCCAGAGTAGGCTTTCTGCCAATATGGCTGTTGTCTTTGGGTAGTTACACTCGCACATCCCATGTAAAAACTCTGTAGCAAATTGCAAGTCCTTCAAACGAACCTCAGGGTGCTTGTCTACTAGGCTGTCCATGTTCACTTGTTCGTGTCTTGCAAGGAAAGGGAGCAAATGTTCTATTGATAGTATTTTATGGTAGCGCATAATACCCGGCGTGCTCCTTGATAAGTCCCGCTGTTTCCTATTGGTTCATAACTGCTTACTTTTTGGCATACGAAGGAAATCTACGTATCGCTCGGCATAGCAAGGAGTTGGTGGTTCTCCGTTTCTCAAAACGAAACTCGGGGTCTCCGAGGATGGCTTTCCATTGTCCAAACCCGTATCGTTTTATTCCCGCTTTAAGGAATTTGTCTTCGTTGACAGAGAATGGAATATTTTTCCTTCGTAGTGAGCTCGGTGTTTTCGTGTTTAAAGCATTCTCTCGTTTCAGCGGTGAGGTCTCTACTGGCCGCTTATGCACGAGCATTTCCTTTTCGGATTCCACATCATCTGTCGAAGAGCTCTCCGATTTTTCGTCTTGCTCTTGCGAGGATGTCGACTTGTCTGAAAGGCGTGCGCGAACATGGTTATCAAGTTTCGTCCCCTTGTCACCTTGTAATTCCTTGAGAAACGTGTGCGCCTTGGTTGCAACTTCGCGCGACCTCTGTTTTTGGTAGTGTACTTTGGCGACAATAGAACTGTGTTTCTGGTCTTCCGAGATGGTTCTTTGCGCAGTGCTGTCCAGGTTTCTCGAACTGGCCGTCTCTACAATTTGTCGAACGCGCGTGGGATGAACATACTTGCCGGTTGCATCGAACACTAGCTTGCTCATCGATTCGCCTAGCTTGCTGTGTTGGCCGCCGTTTCTTGTCACCAATACGAAATCACACGTGGGCTTTAAACGAGGTCGGATGTGAGAGATATAGCCATCCAGTACTTGCATGTTTGTATCTGTCAGATAAATAGAGTCAAACCCATATTTCGCTGCAGTCTTAAACGGCGGATTTATTGATCAGAAAATGTTCGTCTTGGCCTTTGTGACCATGTCAACAGTCAAATACTGATACGTCATTGGGCGAGATCCTTTAACCTTTATAAACAAATAAAGCGCGAGGAATTTGGTAGCAAATGACAAGTCCAACGGAGAAGCCACGCTTTGTTTTTCCTTGCACGTTTTAAGCACGCTTTCGTAGCGTGGTAAGTGTTGCGCAACTGCTTCCAAGAGCTCTTCTAACGTCGCCCAGTGTCCTTTAGCCTCTAATGCTTCTATGTCAAGATCGCCATTCCACTGAATGCGCATCATTTTTGAAACAGTTCTGCGTACCTTTTTCAAGTAGATTTCCATGGTAGAAAGGCTGCTTAAAACGGATTTTGACGCTCCATTTACCTTTCTAAAATCCACCAGCTCGGAAATGGCGTCGATGTATCCCAGTCGCCCAGCATGTCCTAGGTTCCATTCGTCCTGAAGCACGTCAATAAACTTAAAAAGCAGATTAGGAGAGCACAAACTGAAGTCTATTATCTCAAATGTTAGGTCTTCTTCGTCTTCGCAGCAAAATTTCAAGAACTTCAAGCACCTGCTAACTATTTGCCGAGCTTGGCGATCACTTTTACAGCCACCTCCAGTGCCAGTTAGCCACGAAAAACTTGCTGAGCAATTGTACTTGAAATGTCAAACGTAGGCATTGACCTCAAATTACGCGCAGAGTTCCCAGCAGCTTCACGTTTTACAGAGGTACTCACATTCTCTTTAGCAAGGTTGATATCAGGCTTTTCGTCAAAGTAATAAAACCAAAGATGCTTTTTCTTTACGTGTTTTCTGCATCCTCGCTGTGTGGCGAATCCATTATGTTTGCATTCTTGAATTGGACAGTGAAAAAGGCCATCCACTTCGTCTTCCTCTAGGTGAAGTCTTTTAGGCTTGAGCGAAGCATTCGGTAATTTCGACCAGTTAATTACCTCTCCTCGTTTACTCATGTCACTCAGAATTCAAGACTAAAACGATTGAATCTCCAAACGACGCTATCGTTTTATACCACTTTTTGTTCCCAGGAGACGTATTTTTGAGCTAGCGAATCATAGCTCTTTGTGGTCATATCTGCCCAAACATGCCCTTTTGACAATACCCAAGAGAGGTAAACAAGCCCAGACACGAAATGTCGATGAAAAGAAGACGTGACACTTTGCTTGGGCTTGTCAGAAAATGACAATTAAACATGCCCAGACATATTCTTACTTGTTAACACAAGCTAGTTAATCTGCAAGTTTAGACGTGCCTTCAATATTAGACAAAACTCGCATTGTTTTTTTTTAGAAGACTTACCCTGTTAAAAAGGAACAATGCGTTCCCTTTTATAGTTAAACGAATCGTTCCTTTAAGGTGCTAATCGGAACCGTTTGGGCAATTGAGGAACGAAAATAGCATTGTTCGGACCTGGTGTTCCTATATGACAACTAATTGGGAACAATTGGTCCGAATTTTTAGATCGGACCAGTTCACACAGGAACTATTGTTCCTATTAAGTAAAAAGGAACGCAGTCGAAAGGAACGATTGGTTCCTTTTAACTTTAAAAGGTCCTTTTGTTCCGTTTATTAGTCAATTGGTTCCTTTCACACCTTAAGGAAAGGAACAACAGGGCCTTTCTATGCAATTTTAAATAGGTCTTTTCGCTGTTAAAAGGAATGAAATCAAAAACGCGCGGAACACTAGCGCTTTGAAAAACTTGTCAGTTTTCATGTCGCGTCAGTTTAAAAGCAAATATCGAATTATGGTAGTCATAATCAGGTCCAATTTCAAAGACAGAAAATTTTATGGCGATTAAGAGAGTAATTTAGGTCCACTTATAAGCTGTCATCACTTTTGGGGAATGGTAATAATAATAATAATAATAATAATAATGGTTTATTAACAGAGCTTCCACGAGGTGGCTCTTCGTCTGTTAAAACTAATAATACAAATTATAAACTAATGATGATAAGGCTATATAAAAAGGTGTAAAAAAAAAGAAAAAAAAGGGAATGTGAATGTTTATTTGTTATCAATTGCTATTATTTTTTATTATATGAACTGCAGTGGGATACTGAGTGACATCAAAATGATACAATCGGTATCCACACCCCCACCAGTGGGGATACGATTTTTATCAACACATGTGGTGATATCAAATTTCAACCAATGAGCTTTCAGTATTTTCGCGCGCTTATGCAAATGACGTGCTGGCAGTCGCTCTGCAAAAAATAATCGCCGTGTTTTGCTTTAGTTTTCCGCTTTCGCAGTGGATAAATCAGCTCTCTATCATATCAAACATGGCAAGTGTGCAAAGGTTCAAGCTAGATTTTACTGATGAAGATCTTACTGAATTCATAGACCAGCAGGAAAACGCTAACATGAAACGAAAAACTGAATTACGACGTCAAAATTTTAATGGAGTTCCGTTCAGGAACCAAATCCCGAACTGCTCAGGTCAACTTCAGGTGAACAATAATTACTCGTCTCTGCCAAATAATCAACAAGAGAGGATATCCAACATCTTCTCCTTTAGAGGTCAAGCTACAGTACACTAGTATTGCTGCGGCAAGTTCATGTACGACGACAAAACAGCTCCTTGCCGAGTAGGAAATTACGAGTGTGTTCGTATGCAAAAAATGCCGGCAGAGACGGTGCAACAAACTGCTTCGACAACGGGATTTGGCTCTCTCATTTAATACTGGAACAATTACAGGTGGAACGTTAAATATCAATGTGAGCTTGCAGCAAAATAGATCCCCTGAAAAACGAGATTCTGCAGTTTTTGAAGAAGTAAAGAATGGAAACAAGTAAGCTACGCTTACGAGTCGATACGAGCTTTGGAAAGTAGCGACGAGAGTCTGACAAGAAAGTAAGTCAGGAGTAAAGTAAGGAACTTGCCGATCATTTTATAATTAATGCCACAAGAATTTGTGGGTTTTGTGCACTCTTGGTCATTTTAAATTGTAGTTTGATTATAAAAACTTTTTTTTTAATTGAAAAATGAAAGTTTATGAGAGATAAATTGGGAACCACCGACTTAGCTAATGTGTTTCCACAAGCCTTTTTCGAAAATCATTGAATTTGTAGTTCATATAATAAACAGAATATTACATGGTCGCTTGGAGATACGAATTTTATCTTCTCGTGTTAATATTATCTCTCTGTTAATATTATATCAACACTCGAAGATAAAATTCGTATCTCCGCGCGCCCATGTAATATCCTCTATTTATCAATTCCATTCAATGCGATAGCAACTATTCTCAATTGGTACCAATTATCAGTTTAATCAATTAGTTAGTGTCAATAGGCCTTCGCAATGGGCAAATTGCTGCTCCTCTGCAAGCCTAGATGTGCAAATAGCCGACAGGAAAGTAAAGCACTCTTCTTCACTCTTAGTATAATTTTAGACGAAGAAAGTGAGATAAAATATTATGTGGCTTAGTACTTAGTGTTTTGGCTTCGTGGAGGTGATACTTTTCTTCTTTTCTTCTATGATTTTCCTCACATGTGTTTTAGACTTTAAAGCGGTTTGATGGTTGAAAATCGATCTCGAGAGTTCGCAGAATACTCAAAACAGCTGTAATGCGATGCCTCCCGTTTAAAAATCCAGCCTACGGATCATCTTGTTTTCTCGTGAAAGGTAAAAATGTAAAAATCCATAATATGGCTTTTTTCCCGAAATTCATTTGATACCGTCCTAAAGTATATTTCTAAACCATCAAATGACGTGTGAACTGTTTTCCTTAGGCTTCAATTGCCCATTCTTTTGTATTGCCTGCCACTCATTTTCTGTAAATTAATACTTTACACGCTTTTTCTAGCACTTTAATTTTAGGTCAAATTGTCCCACATGGAACACGCGACCTTCAATCATACCTATAAATACCTAGACGGATGTATAGAGACCGTTAGTTGTTCACTACTCATTACAAGGGGCGTCTATTTAATGGTCTGGTGGCCGGGCGTTCCCTCACCTAGGTCCCTGGACCGACTCCCTGAGTTGCTACGGAACAACTAACACCGAGGATAGCGACTGTCAGGGCCGAAATCTCTGGCGTGGGCGTAAGAACCGTACGGTCGCCATACGACGATTCAGCTCCGTCTGGAAGTATGGTCCTCGTATTTTTGGTTACCCAAACGTAGTTTCGTCAATAAGCTTCAAACAACGATTTTACAGCTAATTGCAGATTATTTCACTCGTTTTTTTTTTTTTTGCAACAAAAAGATCAAAACAGTTTAACTGTTATTGGCAAAAGAGTCGAAAGAGCTGTCTGCGCACGCCTGGACGTTTTTAACATCAGCCAATCAGCAAAGGCCCCGAATGGATGTTACCAGAGCCTTCCCTGCGAGGTAATGAGCGGGAGCGCTGTGTACGAGAATGTTCAGTTCCTTCATCGAAAGTTGACTTACATGATCTGCATGATCCATTGGCACCAGTATTTGAACGCTTTTCTCACATTCATTTATTCATTCGCCCTATTTCTATTGATCCACATACTGTAACACAACATCGATCAAGCAGCGGTATACCTCCCTGATATCACAATTTTTGGGAATCTGCATTTTCGAATAAAATTATCCAATTAAAAAGAATGTTGTCTGGAAGCGGTGTGGTTTGGGCGATGTTAGCGCTGCCCTGTTTTATGAGATACCGACATATTAATGCGCACTTGTGGCATCGAAAGTAATTAATAGCTCTGCGGCGCCTTCTTGATTTGCAGATGGGTGTACCTACAACCTTGGCTATAGAGCAACTTGCGTATCTAAATGCGTAGTGTAAATGTAAAATAAATGTAAATATGTGAGACCGACTCCCCAGACTTGCAGCTCGAAAGCTGAATTGCGCTGGGTCTCAACTAAAATGGTTCTAAGCTATCCTTTGGCTTCCTTGCCTCGAATGATTAACTTTCTGGTTCAAGAAAATTAACCTTTCTTGCGCAAAATCACCAATCGCAACAGTGACTGAATTTTGAGGTCGCGTAACAATGCATATGGCGGTGGTAAGCCAACGTGTAATATCGGTTACAAGAGTGGATTAACAAGAGTTAGAATCTTTCGTACTGTATTTGTCCACATCACAGTCAGCAAAGTGTCTATTTTTAGATTTGAATTTCGCGCGCGAAAGTATTCGAATCCCCTCTTGATTCCCCTGAATTCATCGTATACCCAACACACAAAAAAATCTAGAATATCCTACCTTATCTTTGCGACTTTAAAGGTTTTTCGAATGATCTGTGATTCAATTTTAGGCTGGATCTCACAACTCTTCGCGTGGCGAGAAAGTGGGAACCCTGTGGATGACGAATTTTAGCGGGAAACCTAGTTCTAAAAAAAGACACTTTTCTGACTGTGATTCGGGCGTACATAGTAAATATGGAAACTCATGGTAATCCACTCTTGCGGTCATATATTTTTATGCCTTGAATAATATCAACCTCTCGCTTCAATAGACCAAATCGGTGTTTACATCTTGTTGCTTCTTGTTGCTTCATATCATATGATGATCTTTTTAGGTGGATACTTTTGTTAGTTCTGCACATACACTCGTGTAATCGTGCAAACAAATTGACAATTCTAACCACCCAAAGGAATCATCACACGATCTGAACTGGGTGACAACAAGATGTAAACACTGTTAGCCGCGCGATTTGGTCTATAATAATAATCTTTATTGTTATATAGCGAGTGCTCACTCCAACCGAGCGCGCGCTCTTATTGGCTAAATCAAGGTCACGTGGTGAAGTACAAATCAAATATTCCCCGATCAGTCAATATTTCGAAAAATATTGACTGGTCGGGGAATATTGCTTTCGCGCCTCGCGTTTGAGAGCGGGAACAAAGAGAAAGTTTATTGTAAACACGCGAGTCTTTTTAAAACCTTTGCTAATTTTGATAAGTTTTTGCCAGTGCAAGAAAACTGTAGTGTTGTTTATGAGTGTTTACCCTTTACATGATGCAGTCGCGCGCAAACTTTGTAACTTCTCTTTTCATTCTTGAAATACATTTGTTTTGACTTAATAATTGCAGTATATTTTCTGCTATATAACAAAACACTTTTAAAAATTTCCAAGTTTGAAAACAGTTCAAGAACACTTCTCGATAACAAACCAATATATGTGTAGGTGTGCATTTTTCTGGCAGTTACCATCGTACGCATTGCTACGCGCGACCTCTAAATTCACTGTTTCGATTGGCGATTTTACGCAAGAAAACTGTAATGTTAATTTTCTTAATATTCGAGGCAAGGAAGCCAAACGATAGCGTAGAAACCATTTTGGTTGATTTGGCAATCGATTCGACACACTGAAGAAGCCGAATCCAACGGATTTTTTTTGGTTTGATTGACAGCTAAACATCGCCAGTCGCCCATCGCAACATCTCGTTAAAAACAAATCGTGTCGGGTCGCAATTGAAGCCAAAAAGCTGACTTTGGTATCATTTTACAGTTAAAAGAATGACGTTTTTGAACGTAAACTATTTAGTACCTCCTCCGCCGGCCTAATAGAGGATGAATTACTGCTTGCAGGGTAACTATTTAGTGAAGCTTATTGCCAAACTCAAGAGAGGTTCAAACAACCATCCTCGATGACAGAAGTAAAAAACACCAACTATGTCAGTCCTGTAAACACTGATGGAATCGGAAATTTCAATGTTCTAGATTAAATGAAGCACATCGGTAGACGCAGAGCGATACGGTCACATTCATCCCTGAACCGGACCCAACGTCATTACGGCAGCCTTGGTAACTTGTGGTAACTTGTAACTTGTGTGGTACCTTTTTGCTTATTTTGTTTGCTCAAATTTCAGGAACCAAATTACTTCTATATGGACTAATGACCATCTATGGGGTCATGATAGATCATAGGGTGGCATTCAAGAATACTCTTATAGTAAAATCTTTTATAACACTTCAGGCTCTTTAATAACTAAACAATCACCCTGAATTATGTCTGCCATGTTTTTTTTTTCCTTCATGTTTTTTTGTTCACTGGTTTAGTTTAGTTTAATGTGCATCAATCCACCTGAAGTGATCTGATTGACGTAAGGCCCCCCCAAAGAGGGACACCTGGTAAAGTCCATCTCTGGTAACCTAATTAAAAGTGGATCAATTTTTCCATTTATCCTTTACCTAATTTACACAATTTTTTTTTTTTGCTGTATTCGTCATCTAAAGAGTAAACGTGTAACTAAATTTTTGATTCTCCTACATTCAGTGTTGTCGCATGACCAAGATTCTGTACCTTCTAAATATCTAAGCAAAATAATTTGCTGTAAATCACGTTGAGAAAGCCAGCGTGTAAGGCAAGCGCTATCTGTTTTAGAAAGAATTATAATTTCTAATTGGTACGTTTGATGATGTAATTCCCTTTGGAAAGCCTTTTCACATCAATACCACTCCTTAACGTTGGTTGTCCACTTGACATCGCAAACTTCCTGTTGTCAACCGGGGCCAAATTGACAATACAGGTGCGATCCTCCTCATACAATCGTTTGACACTATGTATAAAGTAGAAATATTCTCTATTCGCCTGAGCAAAGTGAAAGAGAATACAAACGTGGTTTATCATTTTTTATATGAAGTGTTTTTGACGCAACCCAAGATAGTGCAGGTTATTTTTTTTTATGAAATTGTTGTTGGTGTTGTTCATATATGGGTTCTTACGATTTTTTTCCACCAAGCAGTTTGGAGTCACCTTTCCGGAATGGCACCTCTTTTAAAACAAGACTGGACAAAAAAATCGTTGTAATAAAAAAAATCATCACCCTGGTAGCATTTGTATCCAGGCTACAAGAAATAGCATGTTTCACCTTCATATAGCCCTTTCTATCATTACAAAATATAGGCAAAATATTTAAGTATAGCATACCTTTTTGCAAATGCGTTTTGACAGTCAAGATGACACCCCTGCGTGTTCAGCGAGTTGTTTTTTAACACCCTTCTTATGATCGTTCGGCCAAAATCTGTCACAAATAAATTATGCACGCCCCCTGCATGCAATTATCTGATAGCGAAATACGTAATCGACCCCCTACAGAAAGACGCCAGGTGTTTTATAGCAAGTTTTATTAGCGTGCCAAAAGTGACTGGTGTATTTCAGGTAACGTTATTACAAAATGTCCAATAAATTTGGGGCTTGTGTTAAAAATGCAGTTATTGAGATTGCATAGCTCAGCGGATTAGGTGCAAGTAAGAAATACTGAAACATACTCTTACTCGAAACACAATTTTAATGCAATTTTAATAGATTGATCGCCAAGTTTTCCGTTTTTTTTTTCTGCCTGCTGATTTAAATAGTCAACAAATTCCTCGTGGATATCTTCAATGTTTATGTCTTGATTTCATTCAAACCTTTAAATCGACCAAAAATCATCCGAAAAGTCTCGGGAAGGCAATTCTCTCGAAAACGTTCCATTGTTTTTCATCGGAGTTTTACGGGTGCCCGAAAAATTCGGGTTAAACTAACGAAATTTTATAAATACTTTAGAATATCAATGTCCACGAATAGGATGTTCTAGACTATTTAAACCAGCAAGGTAGAAAAGAAAATGAAAACCTTGAGGATCAATCTATTAAATTGCAGAACAAATTTCTCGGGCCCGAGAATGGGCCTTTTTCCAGATAATGGGGTCCTGTGGAATTTATGTATGGAAACGAGGCTATGGTGGGTTTGTTTACAAGCGTTCTTTTTCGCGCGCTTTAGAAATTATGTTTCTCACCGACAGCGAAACTCGCTTCAATAAATAACGTTACATTTGAAAAATTATCAAAATAGTTCTTTTTTAGAATCTTCCAGCTTGAAAGTTTTCAACAGTTTCTTTAGAAACTCTGGAAGTTCTTCATAAAGAACTTTTTCATTCACCAAAATATGGCGACACGGGAAACTGTCCCCGTTAGCGTTGGCAACTGGAAAATACGGGAGCTGAAGGATTGGTTGGCAGAACATGGGCAAAAAGTCAGTGGTTTGAAAGAAGAGATAGTGAAAAGAGTGAAAGATTGTCTCAGCGAAAATACCGAGACAAAACTTGGAAAGGAACTTCGGGAAAAGAGAGAACGAGAGCTCAGACTGAAAGAGAAGCTTCGAATTACTCGAACGGCCTTACCAAACCCCAAAATCTAAAAAACTGGAGCCGAAACCTGGACACTTTACCGGACATAACGTTCAAAGACCTAACTAATTACCTTGTCTTGGTCAGTGTGAATACTACACTGAAGAGAACAGTATTGTTAACAGTATTGACAGTATTGTTAACTCGTATACCCCAGTTGCATTACAATCTGGGCTGTGTCAACACATTCCTAGTGAAACTGAGGATGCACAAAGTTACTTTTCCGCTACGCATATTGACCAGGACGAGGCAGATTTAATGGAGGCATGTTCCAGGGCCAAAATAATAATCCAAAATGGAAAATTGTTCGTAGGGGAAGGGTGACTGCCTCCATCATGGTACTGTTTGTAAACTTAAGGAGTCAACTTCCCCAGATAAATAACTCACCCAGATTATTAATGGTGAGCCTGCGAAGTGCCTAGATGACGTGCCAGCGATAAAATGGGGCCGAGAACATGAAAGCATTGCACGAGAAAGCTATGTAAAAGTTATGAAGTCAAATGGACATAAAAATATAACTATATTTGAAAGAGGACTAGTAGTAAATGTGAACTATCCATACATGGGGGCAAGTCCGGATGGATATGTTTATTGTCCCTCCTGCAAACCACACTATCAGGGTGTATTGGAGATCAAGTGTCCATATAAGTGGAGGGAAAATACTATAGATGAAGCACTACAAGACAAAGGATTCTATTGTGAGCGGTCAAGTGGAATTGTCAAATTGAAAGAAAACTCCAATTATTTCTTTCAGATATAGGGTCAGATGGCAGTTTGCAGGCGAAAATGGTGTGACTTTGTTATTTGGACAGAGAAAGATCTCAACGTAGAGAGAATAGCATTTAATGAAACATTTTGGAATGTAACTATGCTTCCAAAACTGAAAAAGTTTTATAAGGAGGCTGTTATTCCAAGACTTCTTAGCAACAGCCAAAATAAAGTGGCACTCAGAAATGTGTACCCCTAAAAAGAGAAGAATAAATCAGGGGTGGATGGAGGAATTTCAGAAAGGGTGTTGGCTGGATAGTGATAATATAGGAACCAAAAATTTCCTTCAGCAAATACAGCAAATTCCTCCCTGACGATATTACACAGTGGAGCGAATATATGAGTTTTATTTTCGAGTGGCAAGAACAATATTTTATGAATGTGTGGTTCCAAAAAATATCCATACCCCCTCCACGGAAGGGTGTTGGAAAGTGACCTCCCCCACCCCTCTGGAATTTCCAAGGAAAAATACAGTATTTGTATGGAAATGATCAGGTAAATTGACCCTCCCGCCCCTCCAGAATTTCCAATGCCCTTCCATAGGGGGGTATGGATAATTTCTGGAACCACAAAATGAGCACAGCGAATGAGTCAAATATTGTTTTTGACATGAGAAAATAACTCATATCTTCAAGCCACCATGTAATTTTCTTTTTATTATAGAGACAAACCCAAATATTTATTCCAAATTGATTTCCAAGCACTTTTATTTTGACAGATATCCTCAATAGTGAGGATATGGAAAATATGTCACTCAGGTCCCGGATGTCGCTTTCGTATGAGATCTACAAGTAGTGTATTTCCCAGTAAAACACTTGTGTCTTTAATAATACAATTTCTGAGAAAAAGTATTGATGAATGAAGATATCATTAGAAACTAAGATATCACAAGAAAAGGTATTTACATTACAATAGAAATTCTATGTACAGCCTTAATTTATAGATATGAATTTCAATTAAATAAATTTTGATATCAGTAGATAATGTGATATCATAAGAAAATGCAAATATAAAATACTTTACAGTAAAAGTGTACATTGCAACATTACATTCAAATATATATATTTTTCAAAACAATATTTAATTATGAATTTAAGAAAGAAATTTAAAGTGGTAATAAATAGATTCCTGTTCAATATGACCACTATAATTTGGTACAATTAATTTGTACATTTACAACAATATATACATAGTATATATTGAATAAAGACTTTGAGAACACAAACTCTGTTTGGCTAACTCGATTTTTGTCTGCGTTCCTTTCTCAATTGGCATGCTTTTCTAAAACTTCTCTGAAAAATGAAATATTTTGGAAAAAGCCAACAGTTCTGTTGTGTCATATTTAAAGTCACCATGTTTCAAATACGAGCATGTTACGCGAGTAGTCGTGGTCGTTTCACTGCTCAAAAAATTTGGCTTTTAATTGGACTTATGGCTGAAAGTAAGCCCCAAAAGCGAAAAGAAAGAGATATAAGCGACACAGCAAGCGAAAGGGAGTCACCGGAAGGGAAAAAAGTCCTTTTCGACTCCATATGTGAATTTTCACCCTCGCTCGCCTTCGCTATTCGCTCGCCGCCCAAAGACGTATCAAGGTCATCGTTAAAAGACGAAGTTTGGGAAGCCCTCGAAATGGCGGGGGATTATGCTAAACTAAATAGCAAGCTGGACAGGGTCCTGTCGAGCCTTAGGGCTATAGATGAGAAGACAGATTCTATAAATGAGAAGGTTACAAGCATGGAGAAGAGAATGTTCTCTCTGGAAGGGAAAGTCGGGACCGTGCAAGGCGACGTGAAAAAACTCAACGGTCAAGTACAAGAAATTGAAAATTCACTCCAATCCTTCAATAAGGATATAGAGGAAATGAAGACCGCAATGAAGGAAATGGAGGAGAGGGGTGTGAAGCGTTGTGCCGACTTGGAGGATGAAATGTTGTATTGTGAAGTTTATCAGAGGCGAGAGAACTTGCGCTTTTGGGGCATTAAGGAGCTAGAGAATTCTGAGTCCGAAGTGCCCGAGAACACGGAGGAGGTGCTCCGCTCTTTCCTAGAGAAGGAGCTCAAGATCCCTTCAGAGAATGCTAGAGGAATAGAGTTTCAACGAATTCACCGCGTGGGCAAGAAGACCTCACCGGAAGAGCCAAGACCAATTATTGCTCGTTTTTTGCGGTACAGGGATCGGGAAACCGTCTTCGCAAAGGCCGGCAAGGATCTGACGGAAAACTTTGGGATTTCGGCTGACTTCCCAAGAGAAATTGTAAAGCGAAGGAAAGCACAAGCGGGGAAGCTGAAGGAAGCCAGGAAGAGAGGTCAGCTGGCGTACTTTAGCAGAGCATTCCCTGATAAGCTATATATAGATAGAGTCTATTGCCCAAGGTAAATATGTACCTTAGCGGTTAGGAACGGCCTTAGTCCTTATGTTTATATTGATCCAATGAGCACTGCTTTCGATGGCAGTTTTGTGATACGAAATCCTGTTTTTTGTTATAAGTATAATTTCTTGTGATTGATAGAGAGTGTTGTTGCATTTCTCTCTAGCGACTTATGCGTAGAATTCGGATTGAATATAATACCCATCGTAACATTTCAATCTGTGTCTTACAAAACATGCATATCCCAAATAGGTGTTTAAGTATAATTACTTTAGGTAGTTACTTTTATTGCTATGTCCGTTACGCGTTTGATGTTTTATTTTCCGTTTTGTGGAGGCCACATAAGCTCAACCTAGCTAAAAGTTACGGCGAATGTTAAATATTCTGCTTAAATCAATTGGATAAGGATTTGAATTTTGAATTGCTATCACTTAATGTCAGGGGAATTCGGGATGTCAAGAAGCGAAAGAAATTATTTAATTGGTTGAATACTCACGGGCTAAAAGGAGGGGTAGCATTTATTCAAGAATCTCACAGTTCAGTAGATATAGAGAAAGAATGGCGTAATCAATTTCGAGGAGAGATCTTGTTCTCTCATGGTACATCAAATTGTAGAGGGGCGGCAATTTTATTTGGGGAAAAGTTAGAGTATAAAGTTATCTCGGAACATCATGGACATGATGGCCGGTTTAACATCATTTTATGCACTATTCAAGGTGAAATCTTTCTGCTCATTAACACCTATGCTCCAAATAATGAAAATGATCAAGTGTCACTGATAAAGACCATTACAAAACATATTATTGAATCGAATTATCCAGAGAATGCGTGTGTTATATGGGCGGGCGATCAGAATTTTTACTTTGACGAATTTTTGGAGGCTAAAGGAGGCTCCCCAAAATTGAAACATAAATCGATTGAGACAATGTTGGCTGTTATGTTAGATTTCGATCTGTGTGATATTTGGAGAATACGGAACCCGGATGTGCGTAGATTTACTTGGAGGGGATCTGGACCACGTAGTGAGTTAGGGAAAGCCTCTATTATCCATCGACGCTTGGACTATTTCTTTGTCTCGGATTGCCTACAGCCATTTATTGAACGTACAGATATTATTACAGCCCCGTCCACGGATCATTCCGCGATTTTGTTATCTTTCAAACCTTTAAAGGCACAGACGAGATATGGCTCAGGCTCATGGAAATTTAATAATTCATTATTGAAGGATAAGATATATATAGAGAACATAGAACAATTGTTTGACTCCGCAAAGAAAGGCTTTGACGAAAATAATATATACAATCCACAGCTTCGCTGGGAGCTTCTTAAATACGAAATAAGAAAAAACACAATAAAGTTCTCAAAGGATAAAGCCAGAAAGGGTCGATCGCGTTATAAAGAAATAGAAAAAGAGTTAGATCAGATCGAAAGTAATGTGGAATGGGAACATAACGAAACGTTGTTTTCAAGACATGCTGAGTTGAAAAATGAACTAGAAGTGTATAGTAATCAGGTAACTGAAGGGCTAATAATTCGCTCAAAAACGTCCTGGTACCAGTATGGAGAAAAGAATAATAGCTACTTCCTTTCATTAGAAAAAAGAAATAAGGCGAAAACGCATGTCAGAAAAATTGTACTTGACTCGGATCAAGGGGACGTTGTTACCGAGCCTAAACAAATATTGGATAAGATTAAAGAATATTTTAGTAATCTTTATAAGTCTAAGAGTAAGAAGTCAGAAGAAGAATGCTTACAATTTCTATCTGAGATTAATACGCCGAGGTTAACCGAAGAACAGATGCGTCATTGTGAGGGCAAACTGACAATTAATGAATGCTATGAAGCTTTAAGACAAATGGGAAACTCCAAAACTCCAGGTAACGATGGCCTGTCGAAGGAATTTTATACTGTTTTTTGGAAACATTTGGGTACTGATTTAGTTGGGTGTTTAAATGAAAGCTTCGAAAAGGGAGCCCTGACAACGACTCAAAAACAGGCGATAATTACGCTGTTGGAAAAACCGGATAAAGATATACGATATTTAAAGAACTGGAGACCCATAAGCTTGATTAATGTTGACGCCAAAATATGTAGTAAAGCTCTTAGTAATAGATTGACAGATATATTACCAACTATTATAAATGAGGATCAGGCAGCATTTGTCAAAGGGAGACTTATTGAAGAGCCAATTAGGATAATAGACGATGTTATGTATTATGTTAGAGAGAGAAAATCCAGTCGCTCCTGTTTGCTGTCGATTTTGAAAAACCGTTTGACAGTGTAGAGCATAGCTTTATTTTCGCAACCCTTAAGAAATTTGGGTTCGGCCCGAGTTTTATACAATGGATTAAAACGCTACTCGGAGAGAACTACAGCTGTATCATGAATAATGGCTCAGCTACGCAGTATTTCCAGATAGGGCGTGGCACTAAACAGGGCGACCCGATCAGTCCTCAAATCTTTTTGCTAGTAATAGAAATTATGGTAACTTTGATACGTTCAAATAAACAAATCAAGGGGATAAATCTTGATGGTAAGGAGAAGAAGGCAGTTATGTTTGCAGATGATGTATCGTTTTTCCTGGGTGACTTGAAAAGTCTGTCTTATACTATAAAGGTATTGAATGAATTCGCTGCCTTCTCTTCTCTAAAAATGAATACCAGTAAATCGGAGGTAGGTTGGTTGTATTCAACCAATCCGGCATCGAGATGTTCGGAGCATAAGTTAAAATGGGTCGATTTTGACTCTAAGGGTTTAAGGATACTGGGTATTTATTTTTCCTTTAATAAGATATATAAAGAAAGTCATAACTTCGTGAGGCCTCTGGAAAGTCTTCGAACAGTGTTATCGATTTGGAGTGCGCGAACACTCACATTGTATGGCAAGATTCAAATTATTAAGTCCTTAGCAATTTCCAAGATTGACTATGTTTTTTCCAAAGTACCAGTTCCGGAGTTATATGTGCAACAGGTTGACACTGCTTTAAATAAATTTATTTGGAATGGGAAAAAGCCTAAGATAAAACATGAAACGCTAATAGGAAAGTATGAGGAGGGTGGCCTGAGGGCTTTAGATTATAAATGTAAATTAAATGCTAGTTTATGTATGTGGATCAAGAAATGGTTTAGCCATGAGCAAAAACAATGGAAAATAATACCAAATATGTATCTTAAGCAGATAGGTGGTATTGAGTGTATTGGAAATAATTTCGATGTATCACAGATCCCACGGTCACTCCCCGAGTTTTATAGAAATATCCTTAAGAAATGGGCAGAAATTGGTCAGTGTGAAACTGAAGACGACATCGAAGTTGTTTTAGACCAATATTTATGGAATAATAGATATATGAAGAGGGGTAAAATAATAGCAGATTATAAGAGCTTTATTGCAAAGGGAATTATCAAAATAGCTGATGTGTGTATAGATGGCCGGCTATGCGACTGGGAGGACATACAGAAAAAAGGAGTGAGAGAGGGTGAGTTTATACAGTGGCTAGCGCTGAAGAACTCCATCCCTAGGGAATGGAAATCTCTGATGAAAACCAATAGCGTACTGCCAGAAAATAGAGAAAGGGCTAACCAGTTGCATGGCCGGAGGCTTTATTTTGGTAACGACATATTATTACTTCAGAAACTTACATCTAAAACAGCATATTGGCACTTTGTTGAACAAATATTTAAAGTTCCTACTTCTCAGACTAATATCGAAAAAAGACTTGGGGTAGATATCCCTTGGATGAAGATTTATAAGAGAGTTGGCGAAACTACGATTGACACGTACCTTCGCTCTTTTCAATATAAAATTCTTAATAATGTATTGTTTTTAAACAAACATCTTTATAAATTCGGCCTGGTTGAATCACCTCGGTGCTCGTACTGTAAATATTACCAGGAAACGGTAGATCACCTGTTTGTCCAATGCGTAGACGCCAAAAATTTCTATTTTGAAATTCGCCAATGGGCTTTTAAATGCGCTAATATCAATCTACCCCCTCTAGAAGCCTCTTCAATATTATTGGGAATAGAGCACGAGACCGATCAGGCAGCATTAATCAATTTCATAATTTTAATTTATAAATTGATGCTTTATAAAAAAAGAGAGTCATTCAACCTACCTTCAATTGATATGTTTTTAGAGACCCTTAGGCAGTATGAACTAATAGAACGTACATTGCAATAGACCGGGGAAATACCCCACCCATTTGATGAAATGGGGTATCCTGACCAAATATTTCCTCGATTCCTATAGGAATAGAAAAAAAAAAAAAAAAAAAAAAAAAAAACAAAGTTATATAATAAAAATAAAATAAAGCAATAAAAATTTAAAAATGGAGAGCCAGAAAGAACAAAGGTGGCTCCACATTCTTTTTCTTTTTTGTATGTGATGTACGTTAATTTTCGATATATAAGAGCGTTCAAAATCTCTGTATAGTGTTGTTAGTAGATTAGTTAGTGTATTTTTTTTTCTCTTTATGCAACATGTATGGTCGTATGTAATAGTGGAAACAAATGTTTAAATAAAAAAATAAAAAAAAAATGTTTCAAAATTTGTAAGAGGTATTTTTTGATAAAGAACACATCAGCCCATGGAGAAATGAATGCAGACAAAAACAAGCAGAATTGTACTACACCATTTTTTTTCTACGTGCCATAGTAGCCGTAGTAGACCAGATTTTTAGTGACTTAGTGAGTCATTTGTAACAAAGAAATCACTCTTGAGGAGCAAATTTCAAATGAATGTCATGATATCATTGCATTTGTGTTGCTTTTCATTTTTATCAACCAATCAACTGTGAACTGATGACAAGTCAGGAATTACTAACCAATAGAAAACGAAAGCAATTGTATGAATATAGCTTATTGGCTCCTGATTGACTGGGATGAAAACAGTTTTAATGCATACTGTAGTTGTAATGGCTTCATTTCTGATTGTCTAGTGTCTTACTGTACACCAATGCATTTGTCACAACCATCATGAGAAATCTACTCATAATATTATAGTTCACAGCCTGGCAGTTTCATGCCTCAACTCACCATTATTCCATTTACTCCACCTTGTCCTTATCTTGTCAATGGCGGCTCAAGATTTGTCAGGGCTGTGCAGATAGTGACAATGTTATCAGCCTGATGCCATTCTGTGGCAGGAATTGTGGTCTGCAAAATTCTAAAGTTCTTAATTTGTTCCATTTTTCGCTCTACATGTATTCGCACTGAAGCAATTCTCCTGGTTTCCTCGACTTGTTTTCTAGACATTTGTTTTTTTGATGACTCTCTTTTTGGTGGTACATTCAGTGAACAGCCATAATTCCTCAAAATATCAGCAATGTCAAACCCCTTGTCTGCCATCACACTATCCCCTGGCTCCAAAAGATCACGTAATCCCGACTTTAACACAATATGGTTATCTAAAACACGTCCTCCCCTTAAATTAGAAAGGAAAGTCACAGATCCAGTGGGGCTAATGCCAACAAGTGCTTTGAATGTGTTGTGTGACTTGTAGCTTGAATAAGTAAGTGCCTGATTAGTTAACGAAGAAGGTTTCTCATCTAAAAATGTGGCAGGAAACTTTAACTGTATTTCTTCTTTGCTAGGCCAGTAAATTAGTTGTTTGAAGTGAGCAGCAAGAAATCCATACCACGTTATTAGTAACACGCGAAACAGTGCTAGAAGAAATAACAAATCTATGAGCAAGATCTTCAACAAGAAGTCCAAGTCTCAGTCTCATCATCACCATTAAAAATTCGTCTTGTAGTCTCATTTTCCTAGGAGGTCCTGGCTTTTTAGCATGTTCATTTGAAAGATAGTTCGTTTTCTTTAGTGACTCTTTTCCCCTCCAGTAATTCAGTTTCTCAGCTCCCTTCCGAACAGTATCAAATATCAACATCATCATGCTAAAGATGATAATTCCAGTGTAAAATTTCGTCCCCGTGCAGATCCTCCATTGTCAGATCAGGCAGTTCGGTGTCCGTGCCCATTTCCTTTGTTTCAACGTGTTTTGTTTGGGTCGATTGGTCTCTCGTACTTTTGGATTTACAGTATGAAGAAGGAGGCTCATGCTGAGGTGTGGGAAGTGTTGCATAGTTAATGTAGTCGTGAAAGTTCGAGTTTACGCATCTAGTATTTGGGCATTGCTCTAAAACATGCTCCTCGCTTGTTCTTTGTGTCTTGGCCGGCGGCTCTATGTTCTCTTTTTGTACATTTGTTATATCTCCAGTGAAGTTTGGTAGAATTGTTGGCAAAGGACACCATGGCTTTGGACCAGAAAGGGAAGAAAAGTGTTTGCTACAAATGCGAGTATTGTCCGTGACCGCACTCTTCTTCAGGGAGTCTTTTAGCAACCGAAGCCATCTCCTCTTCTTTTTTCCTCTCCTTCGGAATCCGATGAAATGAGATATGTCGATTGTTCACCTTTTGACCGGAAAAAGATGGGCATTCTTTCACAGCACAGTACCATTTTCTCGGTGCCACCATGTTGCAAATCACGAAGGGAGCAAAGTAAACAAATTTCCCACCATAGCCTCGCTTCCATGCCAAAGTTCCACAGGACCCCCATTATCTGGAAAAAGGCCCATTCTCGAGTGTTTCGAGAAACGGGCCCCAAGGTCTCGAGACCAGTGGAAGCTATTATTTATTGCTCGTTATGTCCTAATTATGGACTAAAAGCCGAACTAGTCAGGAACAGGCTCTATACATGTGAGAAAGCAAAGTAAAGATGGGAACATGATTTTAATATGACACTTATTAATGCGGCACTATTTGTAGTTTGAAAGAATCTACTTCAGGTTTCACATGGGACATTTAAATGGGCGGTTACATTCGTAAAATAGAAAAAAACTACCACAAAAAAAAAACACAAATTTGTTATCACTCTAGAGCCAGGAATAGCAAATAGAGAACTAGTTCAAACTTTTCGCAGTAAAGTGTTGAACACATGCACATGCCTATTTTAATTAACGTTGCTCCACTTGAAATCTTCTGATCAATTTGCTTCGCTAGTGCAATGAGTTGGGAGCATGTTTTTCAGTGAAAATCTTACATCAGACTGAATACACCCTCTTCCATCTGCCACGAATTAAAGCACAACCAGGACCTTCTTCATAAAACGTAAATCAGATTTCTTATGACAATGTGTCCAAAGTTATACATATAGAAGATGTACTGCATGTACAATGCAAGTGAAGTACTGACTTTTTGGTATAACTATAAAGGGCTAGCCAGCTTTGCAGCTGAAACTTGACCCAAAGTTTAGGCTGAATGCAGGCTGTGAAGCAGGGACAAAATTGAGAAATATTTTTTGTCTTGTGCCTTCCAATCACGGTTGTTGGATGGTTCTTTTTGAATCCCCCAAAATAACAATTTGAATTTGATTCAAACTGCAAGACGCATTTCTGTTCAGCCGGCAGTCTTCTCCAGCCAAATTTATGTACCACATAAATTTCAGTTAATGCGACAACCTTTTTTATTTATTTTTTATTTATTCTCATTGGTAAATGCATACATACATTACTAATAATAACATATAAATAATTACATGCGACAACCTTGACAGATACATGGGCCAGTCCTCAGGTATGGTCAGGTATGGTCTGATTATACGTGACTGGGCAAAGATCACACCTTCCTTCTGATCCCCCGGCTGTGACACAGGCATCACAATCCAAGCCACTCAGATTGAACCAACCACGTGGATAGTTGTGGTCATGTACAGAACTCGTGACCTGTTTGCGTTTACGAATTTTCAGGTGGTAAATGGAGAAAAGGAAATTAATTTAAGTACTGCATACTACAAGGAGGATTATTAACTCGAAATATCTTCAACTAATCTGTTATAGCGAAGTGCAGTTTATCCACAGAAAGATGTAAGCTTACAACCGACACACGAAAATGAAAACACATGGCTCTGCAGTGAAAAACCCGCGAAAATGACAGAAGAATCAGGAGAAATGTTTTGATATTTCTGTTGTTCAGTTCTTACCTCTTCTAGCCAAGACTCTTCCTTCTGAAGTAAGCCCTAATTGCTTCACATCTACCAGCATTATCTTGCTGAACTGGAAGTATTCCACTCGCTGCCATGCCCTTCAAAATTCTTTTAAGGTCCGTAAGATTTTCCCATTTCAAATGAACCTGACCAACTGATTCTGAGCGATATTTTCGTCCAAAACACAGATTTCTAAAGAACTAGAAATGGTCTCGCGCGAAATCAAAACGGAAATTCAAAAAACTAAAAACATAGCGTTTTGGTTTGAAGACTCAAGAACGCACTGAACATTAATGCAAAGGGATTAATAACTCCATGGAAAAAGTAAAACAAGGGTCAAAATAGCTGCTGACGACTATGTTCTGTGTTTTTTCGAATTTTGCCACTTTCCAGTGGAGCAGAAATCTGCCTTCTGTTTTCCGAAACCCGTCATGTTTGGTATCAGAATAAAGCTTCTTCCTTCGGCCATGGCTTCCCGCCTTCCGATCTTTTCTTCGGTAAACAACGAGTGAGAACGAGCTGCCGAAGTGGATTGTCGGATGAATCCGCAAATCAGTCACCAGGCTACCAAAAAGGCCTCACGTCCGAGCCCCAAAGCTGCCACGATTCAACTTACCGCTTTGGCGCGCGTTTAGGGCCGCCGTGAGCAATTAAACCCACCAAACACACGAACACCAGAAAAGTAGCAAGCAAAGAAGTAGCAGAATAATTCGCCTCTATTTGCTTGTAGTTTTCTTCTCTCATAACCTTCGTCTCTTGGAACTTGAAAATATTCGCCTTCCATATGGAGTATGTTTCGTATTTTTTCACAAAACATTATTAACTTCCAAAGCCCATGAATGCCCCATTGACTATTCAATTTCCCCTGACTCCGTTACAGGGATCGATACGGTTTCTGTGCTTTCACTGGCGTTTGTGGGTTTTATCATGAGAAATATAAGGTGGAAATGCAGGCACATCTCAGTACATGTAAATTTGAATTTATCGTCTGGCTTTTTACCAAGCTACTCGCGAACCTCTTGACACAAGCTGGTGGGATTTAATCCATTTGATTGGTAGCCATCCGAAATCACCTAAAATACATAACTCTCTAAGCGTATACTTGCAAAATTATACACTAATATTTATTGAAGTAAAATACCTGCAAATTATAGAACACGGTTTTTTGTAACAAAACAAAAATTGTCATGAAACAAAAGGACATGTTACAGGAGGCCCCCTGCAATGCATATTTTGTTGCGTTGCAAATTGCAGAAAATGTAGAGCCGAGCCCTACTTTTCCCAACGTTACGAGACAAACTGCTAGGCCTCCTCGACTTGGGTGTAATGTTGTCCCATTTTAGATCACGTGGCATTCATTTGAAATAATCTTTCTTTGTCTGGGCTTCTTCCATATTCATATATCCTACGGTGCGTAGCAGAAAAACAAAGAAAGAATACTCATGGGAATGCCAAGTGATCTGAAATGGGAAAAAACAAACAAGAAAGCCGAGGAGGTCTATTGTTCCAAATCGACCGCAGTCGACATTGTACGTGAAGAACTAACAAAAAGTATCCACCCAAAGGAATCACCACATGAGCTGAATTGGGTGACAACAAGATGTAAACACCGTCCGCCGATTTGGTTGACTAAGAAGTACTTGTCTAAAAATCATTTTCACGATTGGTTTGGTTTCTAGTTCGTTTTGTCATTAGTATACACAAAAGTATGTCAAAAGTATGCACATCTTGATATCAAAGCTTACAGTAAAAGACAAGCGTCCCCCTCTAGAGTGCAGTAATGAGTTGATTATTGGAATATTGTACCTATCATTTGATTCGATAATGCAATCGGCTCGGGAAGTCTTTCAATGTGAACTGGGTTTTCGGTTCAAAATGCTCGAATCTTCGTAACAACACGCACCGACACTCTTAAATCACAAACTATATGCTTCTTGGAATATCCCTTCATAAATTCTCCATATAAAACCTACCGTGCTGGTTCCTTGCCGCCATATTGCAGGGTTCGTACGCATCATGGAAATCCTGGAATTTTAAGGAAAATCCTGGAAACTCCAGGAAAAGTGCCTCGACTCAAATGTGGTTAAATCGGTCAGTTTCGTGAAGCTGATTTTGGGCTGCAAACTATGACATCCTCCAGAATTATCGTGGTTTTTTTTTGTGAGGAGGTGGCATTTCTACCCAAAAGAAATTCCTGAAAAACTCCTAGAAAAAAAACTATAAAGACTTTCTGGAAAATCCCGGATTTTTGTCATCCAGAAAGCGTACGAACCCTGTATTGGTAGCAAAAGTCGCAAACAAAAGGCTTTTTGTTGATTCTTCTATATATGGAAGTGCTTCCGTCTTCTATCGTCCAATCAAAAACCGAAAACACAGTTCAAATTGAAAGGCGTTTTCCCCGGCTGGCTGCATTATTGAATCGAATTATTGAATCTAATAATAAGCGTCTTTGGATGTTAAAGGGAATGTAATGGTTACTATTAAGGCAAAAGACCCCTTGAAAACAACAATTAATATCAACTCAAACATGCGCCTCATTAATAGGTTTATTATCAGATCAACGTTTCATAGCCAACCTATTTTATCAGTTTTGGCCACAATAATGTTGTGCTCTTCATACAATCAGCATTACTTATAATCAATTACTTTTCAGATATATTCAACCAGTTTTACATGTGAGTGTAAAATACAGTTGCTTTTGCTTCATGGCACCCTCATATGGTATCTTTCCATCTTGCATTACCCCATACTCTTGACTGCGGCCTCTGAGGCGACTTTGAACATCGCACTTGGAAAAATCAGCTCCTTATTCCAGTATGTGCTGAAATCCCGCTCATAATCTGCCGCAAACTGCTCGCACTTCGCCTGAACTCCGCCTATGGACTGAGTCCGCGCCTGATTCTCGCGGGCCGTTATATCCGCTTGGACCCTTGCTTGCATGCTTCCGGCCACTTGGTTACTGCCTCTATCCTTTTGAACAGAATTCCTACATCGGCCGCCGTCCTTCATCGGGAAACAATTGGCAATTGTAGTGGCTGTAATATATGTCGTCAACTTCCCTCCAAATAAGTAGCCAAAATAATCCTCAGTTTCAGGGGTCTGAGTGGTTATTTTTAGTGCTTGCCAACTGGGTATAAGGTTGCCATTATCGTCTGTATACTGACCAATCTGGTTGAAATATAACGGATAAGTGAAATCACACTAGTGGTCTATTGCCAATGCTGCGTTCTGACTGGTTGAGCTACTAGTAGGCTTTAAGTTAAGCCCACTAATATAACATATAGTTATTGGCTCAGAGTCCATTCGGGCTTGAGGAATAATTGTTTAGAATACATGTAGAAGATCATCTGGGTGATGGTAGATAAGTTGAAAAAGAAGAGAATTCTGAATTCTGTACAAAGTACTTTACTTGCAGCCATTTCATTGCGGGGCTTTTCATATTGGCACCGAAGGAAATTCAGATTAACTAATTAGTCGATCTATGCGCCTAAAATTCACTAGATAAAATTACTATCCTAATTATTATTCACTATAGAAGTAATAAATAACAGGACTCCATGCTTGTCCAATTAGGAAAAAAATGGATGATTCTTCGGAACTCCAATTTGGACTAGGTCTGTTAACTTTTTTGCAGAAAGATACCTGTTTGCGAGCAAATAAGTTTTAGAAAATGGGGCCACCATGGAAAAAAATTTTTTCTCATAATATGCGGTTGTTCTGCTAATAAACAACTTAAAGGTGGGGAAATATGAGGCACAAAATCTCTCAACTTGTCGCGCAACATTGTTGCGTTGCAAGTTGATGATCGATGTTACGCGCTTTTCATCTTGCGCCACAACTTGTCTCGCAACAAAAACATGTTGTTGCAGGTTGTGAAAACTTGTTGCGCGAAGTAGAGCACGGGTCTACTTTGAGACACAAATTCTGGCTTAATTGCTCGTTTTTCATCAAACACACAACTTGTTGCGCAACAATTTGCATATAATTCAAGTTGATTAGTCAATAGAAATGAGGTGCTAAGGGGAAAAATCTGCCTTGGGCTTGCATGTGTGCGCGACAAGTTGTGAATTTGATGAAAAACGTGCAACAAACATTAGACTTACAACGCAACAATGTTGCGCGATAAGTTGAGGGATTTTGTACCTCGTATTTCTCCGGCTTATAGTAACTCAGCTCGCTACCTCATTGTCATAGACTGTTATACACCACGTTCACAACTCAGTTATAGTTACTTTTGCTCGCTACTACTCTGAGAAAATGGCGGATGGCCGCGGTTCTTGAAGGAACCAGGCGCACACCAGCTACTCATTCAGGAGGGTGGCAAGCGCGCGCCAGCCACGTATTCAACTGACACTCCTTCTAGAAGAGAAATCTCTCTCGAGGTCCTAAGCTGGTAAAGGAAAATTTGGGTTATCTCCAGCGTAAGAACCATTCCCTGAGGACACCTTTGTGTTTAGTTACTATTAATCATGGCTGGTTCAACCTTCGTTCTACCAAACAAAGAAAGCTTTATGATGCAGCTGGTGAGTTCTTACACTAGAGATGAGGCGAAAATTTTTCCGCCGCCATCCTGTGACTCCTGGCCGTCGTTAAATTATCGAATGGTTCTTATTTCCCACCTTTACTCGCCACATGTAGCTGTTCAACTTAAAGCCAATAAAACCAGCATTATGCCGGAGCACTCAGCCAATTTATCCCAGCACTACTAGTGCAATGTGGCATTAGTCTCGTAAACGGAGTCCACCAGCGCATCGCACTTGTATTGAGGAAAGCGTTTGTCTCGAACTGTGTCACTCGAGTCACTCGAGGGAATGCCATCAAATTGTTCATGATTACAAGAACGTCAGAAAATGAATCATCAGCCGTTTTCACACTAGAGGACGGAAAATCCGTCATGACGAGTTTTCCGTCTGATATGAATTCGTGAATAGAACCCTGTCTAGTTTTTACCGACATGAATTCATATCTAGAGGGAAAACATCGTACATTTGTTCGAAAGAACCTGGGCCGAGATTTGAATTGTGACACTTGTGGCGCCATTTTTTCTACCCACAATTCTCTGCAAACGTTCTAGTCCCAGTTTCTTTACCGCGCGAATTTCAAAATTTCAGTCCAGTTCGCCATCTTAGTGTGAATCAAAGATGAGTTTCCATTCCCGTCTTGACGAGAAAATCGCCCACGGAAAATCGTCTGCTTCGACGAAGAAGTAAGAGGGATACATTACGACGTTTTCCGGACAAAAATTCGCCTCGTCCCGGTTTTACACTAAGACGAGTTATCGGTCTGGACGAAAAACTCGTCTCAGACGGGTTTTCCCTCTCTAGTGTCAGAAACGGCTATTACAGGTCTTACCTTATTGAAGTGCATTTCCTCGTATGCCCAATGCGAATAGTTGTAGCACAACATTCCTGTATCTCTGATTTTTCCTAGCTATAGACTGGTCTTGAATGCGTCGTTCTTCTGTCTGTATCCATCCACCAGAGTGTTAGCGTTGTACAGATAAAGAGAGCACCATGGACGAAACAAAGGGAGCATCGCCTCTAACTCACTAACTTGAGCATCCGTAAGGTGACTGGTGACCTCATTTCTGCTTTTCCGTTCAAGATAGAGCTCGAATGCGTCCCTGTGTATTATGAAGTACGGTTCATCCTTCATAATGTCGTCCACAGCGCCTTGTAGGGCAGATAGTTGTTCATCTTCAGTTTCATGGTTACCGAAGGCTTGTGCAAGGCCATTCCTAAGGCTTTTGAAGTTCTTTGTAACGAGGTTTCTTTCTAATTGCAGAATCTGTGGAGACAACAGAGGGCACAGGTGTTGATGTTGTACAAAATCATCCAAATAACTGATGGATAGTCAAAATACTAGTAGTCTAGGTTTGTTAAATAGCCCTTTATAACTACAAAGCGATCATGATTGTAGGCTTCATGGGCCCATGGACACAGAAAGCGGATAAAAACGGATTGCAACAAAAAGTCGCTTTGAAACGTTTTTGAAATCTTGTTGGAATGAACCGTTTTCAAAGTCTGAAGCTACATCAACATTTGTACGAAAGTCGGCAGTCTTGCCGATAACGCTTGCCTACATTGCTTCTTTAACAACTAGACGCATAACTGCGTGAATTCGGGCTTCTGTCTATATCTATCTTTATATAGAATTGAGCGAAAATTTGACAAATTCAAAGCGTAGTTATTTGGTGATTTATCTAGGCGGCCTTTGTTTGTCACGCAATCCATGGAGGATTCAATATCAGAGACACGTGAATCGAACGACTTCGGATTCACGCATAGATCAAATACTAATTTAAATATTTCGGCTCAGTTTGCTTTAAATACAAAACATATTTCATTTTCGAAATTGCCATGTTAATATTAAACCTTTTCTTAAAATTTCAGGGCCACATTCAATTAATTAGATGCATTTTCCGCGAAAACATTCGATTGGAATTTGTCAACCATCTTGAATCTTGCATCACCTCCGAAAGCCACAGTTTCATGTAGCGCTCTCATTGGTCCGAGCCCACATGACTGCGTTTTGCTCGAAAAGGAAGAAAATAATAAAAACAGATCCAAATTTGTAACTCGGGCTCTTCCACAGGAAACCCGAGTAATAAGACCTCTCGCCCTCGGGGACTACGGGTCAATAACCCATGAGACTGCAGGCCAAATGGGTTGTTGACCCGTCACCCTCGAGGGCGAGAGGCCTATGAGTTGTTTAGTATCACCCAACTAGTTCAAAAAAAAAAATAGTCTAAAAATTCATCAGAAAAACGAGAAGCGGCTGCCATTGTTTTTATGTTCAAAATCGGCGTTTTGGCCACTAGAGGTCTGTTGACAATACTCCACAAGTAGCGTAGCTAAGGAGCAACCCGAGCACTCTCTCTCTCTCTTTCTTACAAGGGTGTTGAAATGCCTCGTGTTTTGCCGCTGTTCCAGGACCCTAAAATACATCTTTCTCTCTTCAATCTTATTGGCTCATTGCATTTTTAAACCGCACCGGGGGTTGAGGACCTACGGAAAATTTTCCAGGGGGGTTGTATTGGACTCTCGAAATTCCACTGGAGGCTGTGTGTCTTGAGATTGGAAATTCCAAGGGAGAGGGGTAAAAAAGGTGGATTTCCAGGGACACTTTATCCCAAAGTAGATTTTCCAGGGTGTTTTGTCAGAAAAGATGGAAATTCCAGGGGAGGGGTTCTTTATGAGGTTGGGAATTCCGCTGGGGAAGGGGGTCTGTTTCACGAGTGGAAATTCCAGGGGAGGGGGTCTTTTTAAGGGACGTCCTCAACTCCCCGGTGCGGTTTAAAAATGCAATCAAGATCAAGATCACCCCTAAAAGAAACCAAACCCAAAAATATGGGAGTATCCTCCGGGGAATCTTCTTTCGTCTGTTCATATCGCTGAACATTTACCTTAACTTGTAAGCTTAACTCTGATTAGTCGATAGTAGTTGGAGGAAAATGAAAGTTTCGTTGTGATTGGTCCATTTTTACCACGTGATTCTCATCCAGAACGTTTGACCTCGTGACCGCTAACTCCGCGTCTGATTAAAGTCACGGGCTCAAAAGTTCTGGATGAGAATCACCTACTTTGTCCTGCCATGATGAAACTGAGGGTATGAATTCTTCCATCCTTCCATACTCACGCTTTCGTCGACATACGTTTGCAAATTATCAATGCGTTTATTCATCTCATCTGTCATCATCTCAAAGGCATCTCCTACCTACAGTAACACCAAGCGATTTAAGAGATTAGAACTAGATTTTTAATTTTCATACATCTAAGTGACATATAACCATGTAAATTTGTCAGTCTAGAGTTAGACATCAATTCAATAGGCAGTGCCAAAAATTCGGTAGGGGTACGTGGACCGCTCGAGCTCGAAACATGTGAACCTGTTTATGACAGAAAAACTACTAATTTGCACAATCTGTTTATGACAAAAAGCACGAAATATCGGAATTGCCCTTTGCCGTGTAAATCCAATATATAGATTTAGGCACTGCCTAAAAGCGGTTGCCTGGGGCATTGGCACGCAAAATGACACGGACTCGCGCGCAAAACTCATGGTAATATCGCTGAACCACAAAAACGAAGTCGATCATATACTTGAGGACCTCTTGACCTGAGTTGTACTTTGAGTATAGGGGATTTCATGTTTACAGTTTGGGCTCATTTGCATAAGCAGGGTCGAGATTCAGAATGTTTGAAGGAGCTCGAAAATAATCAGCACTGAATATGAATAGCGGACAGCAAATGAAACTTACTCTGAAAATTTGAAGGTTTAACATTCAGTTGTAAGGACAAAATGTTCATTTTGGTGAAAATATGTGGTCTAATGATCCATTTGCCACACAGCAATCCACTCATTTTTTAAAAACCTGCGCAGAGCCTCCAAAACGAACGTAAACGTCAATAACTTCTTAGGGATAGTATTAATTCACCTCGCGAACATCTTTATTACATTTTTCAAGAGGAAAGAGGCATTTTCAATAGCCTTGAATTTCTTGGGTGGCAAGAAGCTCATTAGCCCTCATGTTTTCTGTAAATTGAACTCGCTATGCGCCCATAATTTGAATGAAGAACGTAAAACTTTCTAATTACGCTTCATTCACCAGGCGCTATTGAAATTCAGACAATTTCTTTTTGTAGCTCCGTTACGCTTGCTGATTTTCACGGATGCTTCAAATATGTAAACACTGACGTCACAATATATCCGCCTATAGTTTTGTTCCTACGATACCTATGGTGCTCCGTTCTATCCAAGAGCTAAAAATGTTTACAATCCAGCAAAAACTTACACATATACATACCTTTTCCAAGATGTCATTCGGTGCCGGTGCCTCGTTATATCCTACAATAGCGAAACACGCCCCAAAGACTGCAAACTGTTTTGCCACAACAGATGCTTTTTTTGAAACTTCTGAAAACAAGTCGATAGCAGCAGCAGCGGCATCACTCTTGAGATTTGCTTGGTCGAAGGCGTATGAAAGGGTATCGTTGAAGTATGCGATTGTGGGTGATGCTAGAGGGCTGACTGGCTCTGCTCCCGTCCCTGCGGGTTTGTATCCAGAATATTGACAAGGGGAACCAGAAGTCCACCAGGCGTCAACAAGATAGGCTGCTGTCAGCAGCTTTAGAGCTACCAATGCCAACAAGCACTTCATACTGTGCAAATTTCAAACTCGGTGAAGATCAAACTGCGAAAAGCCACAACAAATGAGATTAAAGGGCTATGTCGCGTTCTATAAAAAAAACCCGAACAGATCCTATATTTTACTTCAACTCAGTCTAAGAAATAAAAAGGAACTCCCATGATATAATTATTCTCATGTAAGATTTACCAGGTTTCGCTATTTAATTTCCAAGTTTGAAAACAGTTCAAGAACACTTCTCGATAACAAACCAATATATGTGTAGGTGTGTATTTTTCTGGTACGCATTGCTACGCGCGACCTCAAAATTCACTGTTGCGATTGGCGATTTTACGCAAGAAAACTGTAATGTTCATTTTCTTAAATATTCGAGGCAAGGAAGCCAAACGATAGCTTAGAACCATTTTGGTTGATTTGGCAATCGATTCGACATTTTGAAGAAGCCGAATCCAACGGATTTTTTTTGGTTTGATTGACAGCTAAACATCGCCAGTCGCCCATCGCAACATCACGTTAAAAACAAATCGTGTCGGGTCGCAATTGAAGCCAAAAGCTGACTTTGGTATCATTTTAAAGTTAAAAGAATGACGTTTTTGAACGTAAAACTATTTAGTACCTCCTCCGCCGGCCTAAATATAATAGAGGATGAAATTACTGCTTGCAGGGTAACTATTTAGTGAAACTTATTGCCAAACACAAGAGAGGTTCAAACAACCATCCTCGATGACAGAAGTAAAAACCACCAACTATGACAGTCCTGTAAACACTAATGGAATCGGAAATTTCAATGTTCTAGATTAAATGAAGCACATCGGTAGACGCAGAGCGATACGGTCACGTTCATCCCTGAACCGGACCCAAAGTCATTACGGCAGCCTTGGTAACTTGTGGTAACTTGTAACTTGTGTGGTACCTTTTTGCCTATTTTGTTTGCTCAAATTTCAGGAACCAAATTACTTCCATATAGACTAAATGACCATCTATGGGGTCATGATAGATCATAGGGTGGCATTCAATAATACTCTTATAGTAAAATCTTTTATAAAACTTCAGGCCATTTAATAAGTACACAACTAAACAATCACCCCGAATTATGTCTGCCATGTTTTTTGTTTTCCTTCATGTTTTTTTGTTCACTGGTTTAGTTTAGTTTAATGTGCATCAATCCACCTCAAGTGATCTGATTGACGTTAGGGCCCCCCAAAGAGGGACAACTGGTAAAGTCCATCTCTGGTAACCTAATTAAAAGTGGATCAATTTTTCCAGTTATCCTTTACCTAATTTACACAATTTTTCTTTCCTGTAATCGTCATCTAAAGAGTAAACGTGTAACTAAATTTGTGATTCTCTACATTCAGTGTTGTCGCATGACCCAGATTCTGTAACTTCTAAATATCTAAGCAAAATAATTTCCTGTAAATCACGTTTAGAAAACCAGCGTGTAAGGCAAGCGCTATCTGTTTTAGAAAGAATTATAATTTCTAATCGGTACGTTCGATGATGTAATAGACCGATCCCTATTTTGACGATAGCTCCGCCCACTCATAGCAAACAATTGGAAGTTTTCCCTACGGAATTCAAAATGTCCGAGCAACAAACTTGAATATCGAAGATTTTTCAATAATTATTCAGCTTTTCAAGATAAAAATATAAAATCCAAATTGCATGCAACAACTTCTAACACCTCCCTGCAATCGGTGTCTTTTCCGCGCTCTATGCCAAAGATAAAATTTGGCTTGTCCGACGTAGCAACAGTAACTAGGGGTATAACAATGAATGCGGGATCGGTGAATTCCCTTTGGGAAGCCTTTTTCACATAAATAACACTCCTTAACGTTGGTTGTCCACTTGACATCGCAAACTTCCTGTTGTCAACCGGGGCCAAATTGACAATACAGATGCGATCCTCCTAATACAATCGTTTGTCATTATTGTATAAAGTAGAAATATTTTCTATTCGCCTGAGCGAAGCGAAAGAGAATACAAACGTGGTTTATCATTTTTTTACGATGTTTTCCTCCAAGCAGTTTGGAGTCACCTTTCCGGAATGACACCTCTTTTAAAACAAGACTGGACAAAAAAAAATCGTTGTAATAAAAAAAAATCATCAGCCTGGTAGCATTTGTATCCACATTAATTAGGCTACAAGAAATAGCATGTTTCACCTTCATATAGCCCTTTCTATCATTATAAAATATAGGCAAAATATTTAAGTATAGCATACCTTTTTGCAAATACGTTTTGACAGTCAAGATGACACCCCTTGCGTGTTCAGCGAGTGGTTTTTTTAACACCCTTCTTTTGATCGTTCGGCCAAAATCTGTCACAAATAAATTATGCACGCCCCCTGCATGCAATTATCTGATAGCGAAATACGTAATCGACCACCTACAGAAAGACGCCAGGTGTTTTATAGCAAGTTTTATTAGCGTGCCAAAATTGACTGGTATATTTCGGGTAACGTTATTTAAAAAATAGTCCAATAAATTTGGGGCATTAAAACACAATTTTAATGCAATTTTAATAGATTGATCGCCAAGTTTATCGTTTTCTTTTCTGCCCTGCTGATTTAAATAGTCAACAAATTCCTCGTGGATATCTACAGTGTTGTCTTGATTTCATTCAATCCCTCAAATCGGCGAAAAATCATCCGAAAAGTCTCGGGAAGGCAGTTTCTCTCGAAAACTTTCCATTGTTTTTCATCCGAGTTTTACGGGTGCCCGAAAAATTCGGGTTAAACCAACGTAATTTTAAATACTTTAGAATATCAATATCCACGAATAGGATGTTCTAGACTATTCAAACCAGCAAGGTAGTAAAGAAAATGAAAAACTTGAGGATCAATCTATTAAAATTGCAGAACAAATTTCTCGGGCCCGAGAATTCTCGAGTGTTTCGAGAAACGGGCCCCAAGGTCTCGAGACCAGTGGAAGCTATAATTTATTGCTCGTTATGTCCTATTTATGGACTAAAAGCCGAACTAGTCAGGAACAGGCTCGATACATGTGACAAAGCAAAGAAAAGATGGGAACATGATTTTCATATGACACTTATTAATGCGGCACTATTTGTATTCTGAAAGAATCTACTTCAGGTTTGACATGGGACATTTAAATGGGCGGTTACATTTGTAATATAGAAAAAACTACCACAAAGAAAACGCAGAGTGGCTGTAGCCTACTCTTTCTTAAAGCTTCACTATATGAAAATGCTGGATGAATGATCCTTAGGGCACGTATTTGTATTTTTTCTATGGCATCCGATAGGTAGAGTGGTAGGTTTGCATATACAACACATGCGTACTCTAAGATAGGTCTTACTAGGGAAGTGTACACAATAACTACATCTGCAGACGGGACACCAGAGCGCTTAAGTGCCCTAAGAGCATAAAGACGACGGTTGGCCCTCTTCACTATAAAGTCGCAGTGAACCGCCCAAGTCAGATCTTCGGTCATATAAACCCCGAGTAGCTTAAATGATCTGACTTGCTCTAATACAACACCGCCCGTAGCAACTGGCGGACACTGATAACTATTATAGTGAAGAAAGGCGACTGACAGCACCTTACACTTCCCTGGATTCAATTGCATGTTATTAGTGCAGGTGAACTCCTGAACTTCAGACACTACATGTAAACCCTGCTGAAAATTCAATTGCTTTAATCCTGTGAAAACATTCTTCTTACAATTTCATATTAGAAAAATCAGAATAATCTGACAGAGTAGTGCAATTACAGATAGACCGTCTATTAATAAAATACACCTTGCAGTCCAAAGACTGAATTACGTGAATAATTCTTCTGGAATCACACAAGAGAAAGTCAGATATGAAATCAGATCAAATTGTGTGATATTGTGTGTGTAAAGGTTGTGTGAGATAAAACAAATTAGCGTAACATAGGTGTGAAATAATACTTACAAATGTTATTACAAATGTAATAAGCAGTTAAAATATATATGGCTAACACATTTACTAAACGTTTTTACATGATCGCCGTGTGGGAACCCGACAATTAATAATGCCGGTTTACTTCCCGTCTGAAATTACAGGGTAAGTTTTAAGATCTAGTTTGCCCAGGGAGGTTATTCCAGTTTGGCGCCGCTATAGGCAAAGCTTCGTTTTAGGTCGGTACGTGGCTTAGAAAAAAATAACTTTTGAAATATTCAGAGTTTCGTAAAATATAGCCAGTTTGGCGCGAGCAAAACAAGTCATGCGTGACAAAGGGCCTCACCCTCTTTAAGGCACCTATAGCTGAGGAAAACTCTTTGCATAACTCGTCAATCTGATCCCTCCAAGTGAATTAATTTAATTAGTATAGCAAATATGAGCAACGATTATTGATGTATTTTCCTACATGTAAACTTTCTATTTTAATGGCAATCCATATGACATACAAGACAGCGCAAAAGAAGGAGAAAAGGGTGCAGAATGGAAACAACGACGAATATATGAAGATGCAAAGAAAGTCAAAGCGACTTAGAAAGGTAAGCAAAATATTGCTTAAATCATGGCAGGTACATCATAATACATAATAAATGGGCTTGAAGATTACCCTAACATGCCTTGCAGCACAATATGTCATCAAAATTAACATGCAATGACAAATAAACTGAACTGGAAGTTCAGAATCTCAGACCAAGATGTATAAATGTGCAGTAAAATCCAGACTGCTAGATTACTTTGAAGAAGGGCATTTTAACTTATTGCTCAATACTTATGTTGTTACTATTTCTTATTTTACCTTAGACTATTATAGAAATTAAGCAACAGAATAGAGTAACTACCCCCCCCCCCCCATTAGTGGAACTAATGAAACTAATGTCATCTGAGGACTCTGACGAGGAGGGCTATACAACCCGACCTCTCAGCTGGCGAGAAGAAGAGGTTAGCCAGCTTTTCCTCGAGCTGGACAGTCGCCATGAGAGTAAGCAGACACATCAACAAAGGAAACAGCGACATAAGAGAACGATAGTAGAGCTCCGCGAAAGGGCACTTGAGGCTGTGCCGCATAAGGGACGTGTCATTATTTAGCGGGGGGGAGGGCTCCTATTTTTGTGGGGAGGGTCCTAATTTTTTTCGCGTGTCTAAAGGGAGGATCCAAATTTTTTTCACTCCTGCTTGGGGGAAGGTCATAATTTTTTCAGCAACATTTGGACGATGAAGAAGGTAAAACAGATACCGATAGTGGTTATTTCAGCAACTTCTCTCTCGCCATTTACAAGAACAACTGTATCCTTGACGAGGAATAGCAAACTCCCAAAAATGCTCTGCAATGATAGGCCTGGCGGACAAGTCGCTATATGTTTCAAAGAAGACCCTATATGTAAGCGCAGGTGAGTTTTCGACGTTACAAGCATAGAAATTCGTCATTTGGGCCGCATTTCGCCCACATGAATATTAGTAACTTCGTCATTTGCGGCTCGCAGTTGTGCGCATGAATAATATAACCTTGTTGGAGCCCATCAATAGAAGCTCTTATCTAACATACATAGTTGAGGTAGCGTACTTCCTGGGCTCCTGAAGGCTTTGTTTACTATACCGTACACAAAACATGTTCATCTACCCTATCTCTGAGGCTTGATGAAATGTGTTTATCATTATTCGGGCACGAAACATATGCGACGCCCCTTTTCTGTAAGATGTCGTCAGTACTAGGTCTCAAATAGGGGACGGGAGAGCTGGGATCACGTTAGTCATTGTACTTATAGAGGGAGGTTCACTGCATTTTTACCGTGTATACCAAACATCCTCACGTAAATAATCGAGGCGATAAATAATAACCGCGCTTCCTTATAGCTTTGACAGAAGTAAGAAAAAAGTATTTCTGCTATTAAGAAGAATGAAAGATACATTGCTTCACTCGGACAATAATCTATCTGACAGGTTTTACAGAACATATAAATGACATGGGGGAGGGTCGCAATTTTTTTTACCTACGACTTGGGAAGGGTCACATTTTTTTGTTATGTTCAAAGGAAGGGTTCTAATTTTTATTAGCCTTGTTTGAAAAAAATGGGAGCCCTCCCCCCCGGTAAATAATGACACGTCCCTAAGCTGAGAGAAATTGCAGTTTGTGATGAGGAATAGAATAATCTTTGGTCCTTGTCACAAACTGCCTTCATAAATACCAATTAATTTTCATGTTCGTGGGGGATTTACACATGACTACAGGAAAGCTGAAGGGAACGGAGAGCCCCTGATGGCATCTGGAATTGGAACGAGGTTGATCAAAAGTCATAGTCAATTTGATGGAACCAGATAACACAGGGAATTCTAGGAGAAATCCAATCTTGGGAAAGCTAGTGTAGAAGCCGATTCCATTCCATTCCGATTCCAGCTACAATGAATGCCCCTGGTGCATGTCGGTAGCCAGGTGTTGCCCCCGTTGCACCCTTGTTTTGGTATGGTACATTCCAGTTGCATTGTTGAAGAAAGAGATCGTGTGCGCAAAAAGCTGGAATGGTCAATGATAAACCCTCATGCACGACTATGCACGCAGTGAGCCATTCTCGTACCAGAGCCGGAAGCGAGAAGGCCCTGGGGACAGCCACTGACGCAAGCGTATCCGAAAATGACGCTTTTTAAGATAATATTACTTGAAGTACATAGACTCGAAGGTGTAGATTAAAAAGGCGACTAGCAAACGAGCCGGGGAGCTCTGGGTACGAGAATACTTTGCGGCGATGTTTGTTAAAGCTACATTTGTATGGTACAGGCGCCCACTAGTGACCAAAACAAACGTGACTAAGATATCTCAAGATTATCATGACAGAGAGTGTTGTGAAGTGCCGTTACTTAAGGAGGCTGCCTACAGTTTTTCTTGGACTTGACCTCTCAATTCTGAAACATACCTATGAATTTGAAATTTTGACCATTTGCAGTAGAAAGATCAAAGTTCAAGATGATGCACGATTTATTGTCACCAGAGAAACAGGGGGCTCACTGTTTTTAATTAGCAAAAGTTCCACGTGAAATTCGATCTAAACTTTTAAAATGACACACCAAGCGCTAATCCTTAGGTAATTGTCTATACGTATACGAAGTTTAGAGAAAATTCACCAAGCCGATTTCAAGATATTCCAGGCGACTTTTTTTACTTTTGAAATTCAAAATGTTTTCACTTGCTTTGTTATGAATTATTATGAATTTAATGGCTTTTGAAAGAAGCTAGCGAAATCTCTTACCGCAAAACTCATCCCAAGGTATACAACTACTTGTTTGCCAAATTTGATGCCAGGAAGTGCTGCTGATTTTCCATAATGAACATCGAAGCAAACTTCAAACATTTTAGTAAAATCGCAAAATATCATTTCGAACACAACTAAGGCTCCAGAGAAAGTTCCTGATGGCGAATTTTTTTATCGCGCTCTTTACTTAAAATTGACCATATTAGCATGATGCTGTCCACGTAAGAAAACAATTTACGTCGCGGATAGCGTCTGGTAAAATTCTAAAGTTCACCACCTTCTTCCTAGTTCCTAATGTAAGAAGAGATCTTGCATGTACACGGTTACCCTGTGGAGCGTTTCCCCTCTTAGAGCTTTAGACTGCGTCCTTGGATTGCTTTTTGTAGGAAACGGGCTTGCCAATTGGCGAAGCCTATTTTGAAAGATTTTCTGAGTAATGGGAGGACCGGTAGCGGTCAGTATCATGGCGGAAGGGCATGGCAGGGCAGGACCTTCTCATCACTTAGCCTTTTAATGCGATGCGTGCAATGATATGCGGTAAGAAAAGGTACAACCTTTTGTTGACTGGATTTCAGAGTTTTGAGTAATGGGAAGTGTAGTAATGGGAAGTGTGAGTGTGAGGGAAGTGTAGGAACACTTCTTGGATATGTTTCTGTTGTGTGTTCCCTAAGCACGTGAGTCGATACAGGTTCTTCTGCTGATGCATCTCCTTGACAGTCATAATAAAGATGTTGAAAACAACTTGGATTATGATTCCTTGGCGGCCAAGAGAATGTGCCCTATTTCGCGATAGCAAAATGAATGAAGTGTTTAGAAACGAAGCTAGTTTTTACCAAAGGCTCGGGCTAAACCAATGAAACACTAGATTCCACTGCATTCAGTATTTTCTGAATTAGCATCCAGAAATTCAGCATTGTTGAAAGTTGTTGAGCTATGATGTGATTGACAGTTGACTTGCTCTTGTCAAAACAGAAACCATGACTCGTAGAAACAAGGACTGGTAGTTTTTGAATGAAACAATATCTCATTGCATTATTGTTATATATGTATGGGTTTGTTTCTAATGTTTGCATTGTCCTGCTCTCGAATTCTCCCAACCACATCTCGGTTTTCATTAGCCTGTACAAACAAAGTAGGTGTTTTATTTGTCATTCACTTTGAAGAAGGCCTTCTTGAAAGTTGAAATATAGGTATTGATTGATATTTTTCTTGTTTCTTGTCTTGAGACACACATATTATATGTTTTACCGAAGAACCAAAAATGGAACCAAAAATTTGAGCCTCGTTCAAATACTCAACGAAATGCATCCCTGTGGCATCGAAAAGAGACTACGAAAAATGTATGATTGTGAAGACCGAGCTGTTTTTACGCAGGATCAGATGGAAAGCATTTTATTAACTAAATCCCGTAAAAAATGCAGATAAAGAAACATTTGGATTCAAAACAAGGAACTGCCCGCCAGTCATCGAAGAGATGAAAGCATTTGAAGAAGGTATGACGAAAATAATCAGTAACATTTCTTACAAAGACACCAGATGTCAGTTCCAAGGAAAACTAAAGAAAGACATTGCTACTTTGAAAGAAATGAACCGTATCTTTGTTAAAGCTGACAAATCCACGAACTTTTATAGATTGGTCACTGATCAATACAATGAGCTTTTAAATGCTAACGTGACCAAAACATACAAAAAAATCAGACCAGAACAAATTAAGCAAAATTGATGATGAAGCGAAAAGCATTTTGGAGTAACCTTTCCGGAATGGCACCTATTTTAAAACAAGACTGGACAAAAAAAATCGTTGTTATTAAAAAAATCATCAGCCTGGTAGCATTTGTATCCACGTTAATTAGGCTACAAGAAATAGCATGTTTCACCTTCATATAGCATTTTCTATAATTACAAAATATAGGCAAAATATTCAAGTATAGCGTACCTTTTAGTAAATACGTTTTGACAGTCAAGATGACACCCCTGCGTGTTCAGCGAGTTGTTTTTTAACACCCTTCTTTTGATCGTTCGGCCAAAATCTGTAACAAATAAATTATGCACGCCCACTGCATGCAATTATCTGATAGCGAAATACCTAATCGGCCCCCTACAGAAAGACGCCAGGTGTTTTATAGCAAGTTTTATTAGCGTGCCAAAATTGACTGATGCATTTCAAGTAACCTCATTCACAGTAAATTTGGGACTTGTGTTAAAAAACTTGCATTCGCATATAGCTCACCGGATTATGTACAAGTAAGAAATTATCCTGAAATATACTCTTACTCGGGCGAGGGGCCCGTTTCTCCAAACACCCGAGAATTCTCAAGCACGAGAAATTTGTTCTGCAATTTTAATAGATTGATCCCTACGTCTTTCCTTTTCTTTTCAACCCTGCTGATTTAAATGGTGGTTTATTTATCTTCACGGATCACAGGGAAATGCGCTAGATAATACGCCGACTCCTTGTCTTGTTCCTCAGGCTCGATCTTCCTAATGTATCCTTTCTGGATGTTCGAATTCATGGTTTCTCTGTATCGTTCTGCTACTTCCGCCGTCGATTAAGGCTCTTCTCTAAAGACTTCAGTCTGCTTTCCGCAAGTTCACGATTATCTGGTAGGTTAGGCGTGTCCTCTTTCCATGGTATCCCAATCTCGTATCTATCTCCGCATCGCACCCTTGTTTGCTCTGCTTCGCGCATCGCTAATTTCTCATCTGGCGTCATCTCGGCTTCGTCATTGCGTTATCCAATCGCATCTGCATCCCACATGCGTCGTAATTCTTCATCGAGATATGCTTCCGGTACTGCTTGGGAGCGAAAGGTCCGCGCATGCGCTGCTGTGCGTCGGCACTTGTACTCCGGTACGCGACACAACACCTTGGTTTGCATTTGCCTGTACAGACACAGTAGGTGTACAAACACAGTCACTGTTTCAAATCAGGATTCAAGGGACCACTGTTACAAGCCAGGATTGTTTTATCTACTCTAGCATATTACTTTGTTTCTAGAGAGAACTTTTTAAAGATTTTTTAATTTTAAGCTCTCTGTGACCTTACTCCCTGTGACCTTACTTTTTTTAATCCGAAGCTTGCCGTTGATTCGCTGCTGAGTACCACAAGTAATGCAGGCACGCTTTTCACTATTTAGATAAAGGGAGGGGAAACAGACAATTATGTGTTCTTCCCAGGAAACAATTATCCAATGTTTCCGAGAGTTTTACATGTAAGTTATTCTAATAGCGGAACTCCCCGTGCCGAAGGCACGGAGTGGAGCCCCATACGTATCATTCAACGTCACATGAGAAAGCAACCCATCCAAGCCAAAACGATACGTTCAGCGGCTTAAGAAAACATCGCGGGCTCTTATTTACGCATGCGCACTTGCGTTTTTGGCGACCCGTGTACACAGCCAATCACAGTCCGTCTTGGATCACTGAGCGCGCGCGTCATTTTGTCCTCCTGCACAGCGTCGCAGCAGCGCCACACGGTGCTTTGACCGGCAAAGGATACGGACCGGAAGTCGCTCCTTCATTTTCCCGCCGAAAAAACTCACAAAACACGCGCCCGCGTCGGCTCACTCGACTTCATAATTTTTGTTGAGTCAAACTGAGACAAACTCGTGGGTGCGAACCACGCCAAATTTGCTCAAAAGAATTCTCTGATGATTGTCAAAATACTTCGGATTCGATTCCTTCGCCGAAATTTCATAATGTTGTTTAGTCATTTTGGAGAAACTATGAGGGAGCAAAAGATTCAAAGGCTAGATTGCAGAATACCCGGCCCACGGTGAAGCAAGACTTCGGCGTTCTTCTGAAGAAAAACAACAGTTTCTTTCGTAAAGGCTGCAAACGACGTGTTCTTCGAATACTCATATGAGATCTACGAACAGGGAGCCAGAACTGGATTGAACAGGATTGACAATAACAGAAAATTGCAATGGTTTTAGCCGAATAATATATTTAGGAAAATTGGCTTTGTGCAAAAGCTTGCCAAGTAAGAATGAAAGAAACGACTTCACTATCAGTTATCGGTAAGCACAAAGCTTGAAATTGCTTCTTATGCTATTTATATTTTTAGCTTCCAAGTTATTGCATTCCTGATGAGAAAATTCTGACTTTACATGTAACTTTTACGTTTTGCTGCTTTAGTTGGCTCCCTCTAGGTTTCTTTTTCTCCGGCTAAACTCAAATTATAGTTTTGAGTAATCTTTACTGATATTCTAGCCTTGATTTTCCTTTGTCACATGTTAGATTTAGTTAGTACAATGAGACAAATACTATGTCAAGTATTCTATGTTGTGGATTTCGCTGAAAATCTTATTTTTCATTTCTATTTCAAGGAGATTATCTTTTGTCGGTCGTGAACTGCGACTTGTTAGCATACCAGAACGCGCTAATACTATCATTGCCATATAATGGTAACATGAATTTTCTTGAATTAAACTGTAAAGGTGAGCTCCCTGTGAGTAAGACGTGGGGTGTGTATGATTGGAGTTCCGCTTTTAGGCATTGCCTAAATCTATATATTATTTCTTTTAAGCTTAACATTATTATATCTACCAACACATTTTCAAATTGTGTTTAAAAAATGGTGAACTACATACCGTATATATGATATCACATATAACTCACTTAAATGTTTCTGGTTGAACTAAATAACAATATCTGTTTAATGACTCAAGGAAAATCTGTTGACAGTATATGTTAGTCCAAACAGAGAAAACTTTGATTTTCTGTTCGAAAAGAGCAGCAGTTAGGGGAGCTGCAAGGGCTTATTGATCTTATTAAACATTGGAAAGCCAAACCTAAAACACTGAATCACTGAGATTGCCAAGGTATCAAACTATCTGCTGAGCAATCTTGTAGTATGCACATATGGCTGTAGTCAGTTGCTATATGACGTCATAGTTGCAAAGCATGATAGGATATGAACAAATAAAAAGATGGCGTCTTGTTAGACCATGTACTTGTTCTTTGCTCTGTTCTTGTTCAAGTTTTATACTGTATAGAATACAACAATGACAAATAAAGTTGCAGAGAATTGCTTCCTTGGAGTTTACCATTGCAATCCACGAGAAAGGAAGATAGGGAAGGATTGATCCATCATTGAAGGCAAATATAGACATTTGGAGAGTTCCAAAGTCCTAATTGGATTCTATCAAGAAGGAGGACGAGATGAAGTCCTGTCAATTGTTATTGTTATTTACCATGACCAGCAAATTGGACCTTGCGAGATGAAGGTGAAGCAGTTCCTCAGGAGTACTGGATGCCTGTGTGTTTATGCAATTGATAAGAACGTTCAGCCCTCATCCGTCCCTCTCACCACTGCCGCTGGTTTTGTACCACCATTTTCAAATGTTATGGTGTTTTCTGCAGTGCAGGGAAGCTGCCATTAGAAAAAGACACTCCACTTTAAGACAACGCTAGAAAACAGTTCGTGAAAAGGAAAGTGCTGGAAAGCAAGATGTATTGTGTCATATACCGTTTTTCAGCCGATTTGTATTGACAAAAACAACCCCGAGGCAGAACATTCTGCACGAGCAGATATGAGAGACTACCCAACCAACAGCTATGGGAAAGCTGCATATAGCACTTTTATCATAATGAAGTATGGGAAACTGGGAGGAGGGAATCGAAGTTTAATATGGGTATATAATTTATTGTTTATATCATAGCTTGCATATACGTGAATTAGAAGTATTATTATATTGGTCGCAATGCGTAATTTGAATCATTTATACAAAAAAAAAACATTATCAATACATAAATAATTATTAGTTGTTCAGTCAAATATCTTATAAACCTATAATTCTCGACAAAAATATCACATCGATATTGAATGTATGAAAATTATTGAGCATCCTATTTGTCTGACACTTTAGATGTACTTAGATCGTTATATGTAGAGTTGTAAGCTGTTTGATATATAAAGTTGTTTTTGCCAGCATCGTTCATCCTGACATGCGGCAAAACGACTGAAACCCCGGACCAACGCGCAGAGCTGTCAGAATGTTTAGAAGTATGCAGCTGCTCAAAAAAAGTAGCCGGCTGCAAAAGAAAAAATGATGGCCAACATGCAAATTTAGTAGCTTCAAAGCAACAAGTGAGTTTCCTCACCAAGCCAATTCTGACACAGGCGTTGTGGGAGATGTTTAAGAGGAACTACAACTAAAGGATTCCAGTTTTTATTTTCGCAAACAATGAGGTGAGCTTCAGGCTACATTAAACAAAGTTTTGTGGTCCGAACTTTTTTGTGTCTCACTTTCGGCAAAAAGTACCCGGGAATTAAATGTGAAGTAGCCACCAGAGCTCCAGCGCTTGCCGGCTTGTCCTGACAGCTGTGAACGAAACAGTCAAAACCACCTAAAAGAAATCATGAAAACCAGTTCATCAGAACCACAAAACGAAATCTCTCTCGCCTTTACGTTTTAAAGCTGACACAAAGAAGACGCCTTAGCAGTTAACTGTGCGCACGAGTTTCTCCCTTTGCCATAATAATAATCTTTTATTCGCATCTCTTTTTACAGATATTTTTACTTTTACAGTTACAGTTCTTTGTATAAGAATTTTTTTTATAAATATAACATTAAAGGAGATGCCTAGTGCCTAAATTAACAATGAAGTTTTCGTGTTAGACACCAGTCATAGAAAGTTTTCATTTTTGTGTAGCTATCATTCATACAACAAACACAATAACAAACAAAGAAGCAAAAAGCATATCGTGTAATGTAAGTGTTCATCAAATATACTTGGTAGATTTTGTTTTTGCCAATCATGAATAAAATGTAATGCCTATAGTTTAAAAGTGTTCTCAACAGTTAACTGGAGTGGCAAAGGGCTCTCATATTCTTTTCTACCCTGTGAGAGACTTGTAAGCACCACCCCAAGCTGGAATGGAGCAAGAAATATAGGGATGAATCAAATTATAACAGAGTTGTCTTAGTTGTACTGGGGAAGGATAATGGCGTAATTATAATGGCGATAATGGCGTAATTAATTATTGTCCAATCAAAACAGCTCGCTGTGGCCATCATACTCTGTGGTAGTAGCAAGGCAGGGAAAAGCCAAATGATCCCGTTAGGATGAGTCCATTCGTTTAATTGTTTTCTCGTACAAATCTCACCGAGCAACGCACGCTCTCCGCGTCATAGACGTACAATCCGTGCAAGTTCTTTCAATTTTATTAATGTCTGTTACTCGCACTCACAAATCTAAATCATCCAAATCGTCCGAAAAGAAAAACAAGATGACTCCATAACCCGATGGCGTTATTCAATCAAATGGCACAACTTCAATTGGACGCTTAACACGCTTCACCCTCCTTCCGGATTCCAAAGCCCAGTAACAACCACTTCCGCCAAGCACTGGTAGTGTTGCCCTACTGGATAATGAACTGCAGCTTGTCTGTGAGGAAAAGCAGAAGTTTTCCCTCGAACTTTAGGTTTTACGTCTGTAAGACCTGCGGCACCGCCCCCTGCTATTCCGAGCAGTCCACTCCCATCCACGACCCTAAAGCCGGCATGAATCTACCAAGAAACGGCAGATAGACTGCAACACGAGTTCACACTAAGTACGATCACGAGTTAAAACAGCTCGAAGAACTCACGAATATTATGAACGTATTTAACGGGGGTATAAGAAGCGTTAGCTAGAGAATTGAGTTAGAGTTGAAGTCAGGGTAACGTGTAATCATTATTAGAAATACATTCAAACGTCTGGGAATCTGTGTGTTGTTTGTACGGATCTTGCGGGTTACATATTTCGGGCGCTATGAAAACCAAATGACACCTTGGAATACGAACTCGAGTTGGTCCAGCATTTGTTTATCCGTGACGAGGGGATCAGTGCGAAGATAAGTCATAACACAGAGTCAACAGATGAGCAAATCAAAAAGGCGCTTAATAAAATTGTCTCTGTAGAAGGTGAGCGTCAGCTGAAAATAACAGAGGGAAAGGAAAACGCCTCACTTAAAATTGACAGTAACGCCACGGGTTCACGTGTGGCCTGTTGTATCTTTTAGCTGAAGTTTGTTCCAGCTCAAGACGGCTCCCATGCAGAGGAAAGTTTACTTTTTAAGTACTTTTGTGCGACACTTTCCGACCATGAACTGGTATCGGCATTGAGGACAATGTACAAATACTGAGTTTTGGTGTTCTAAATTGAAATAATTGTAACGACTCGGGATCGGTGTCTATTCAACTACACAATATTTTCATACTATATCTTTATTCAACTTACATACGCTTTATATAGGTGCTGGCTCTCGGAAGGTTCCCATGGGAGATCAGACTGATAAAGGATGTTTCTAGTGCCAAAATGTAGGAATGTCCGGCCAATGTCTAGAATTCGGGCTTAGACCAAGACTATCAGATCAGAGCATGTGCAATAACCATGATAGATAGATAGATAGCTTTATTTCAAAATCATATGGCAGCCCTCTAAGGCTGAATTGCATGACGTTACAAGATATTAATAATACAATTAAAAATTTTAAAATATATATGCTATTCTTAAAATTACAAAACTATAAATATTATAAAAAGTATAATTATAAATATATGTTTTCTATATACTACTAACGCCTACACATAGATGACAGAAATGTGCTAGAGAAACGCTTGGTACGCATGACTGGATTTGCAAACTTGCGTTGTTTTCTGAGGTTGTAAGAACAACTGTTCTTGGGAGGAAGGAAGTGATAAAGTTTATGATCAGGATTAGATACAATGGATTCAAAAAAGGTTTTACATTGATCTATGCGTCTGTCCTCTAAAGATACCATGCTGAACATTGAAAGGCTTTCACTATAAGATAAGCCTGGCGAAATAATTGATAGTGCATGTTTTTGGATGCGTTCTATATCCTTACTTAAGCAGTCAGGCAATGCGTGATGGTACAAAGGGGCACAATATTCTAGAACTGGCCTTATACGCGCGAAATAGAAACATATGATATCATGTGTTGGAACATTAGCACGCTTAAGTAGTATGAGAAAATATATTCTCTTGTTGGCCTTTTTAATTATATCTGAAACGTGACAATTCCATTGGAGGGTGTTCGTTATGGTAACACCTAACAACTTAACACTGTCTACGCGTTCAAGTTCATGAGAGTTCACAGTTATTGCATCAAAGTTATGTTTAACCTTCTTGAAGTCAATAATGAGTCCTTGCATTTATCCGCATTTAGCTGTAGCTTGTTGATGGTAGACCACTGCTCAACAGTGTCGACAGTGACCTGCATTCCACTTTGCCCTCCCCTTTGAACCACCTCGGCCAGCGTGGTGTCGTCCACGTACTTCCATGTGTCAGAACCAGACGAGCGGAGGTCGTTTATCATCAAAATAAAGAGCCAGGGGCCAAGTTTTGTTCGCTGGGGCACGCCTGATGGAACGGCGCCCCATTCGGAAAAGCAATCACTAGACAGTTTTACTCGCTGGCGCCTATCCATAAGGAAATCACAAACCCAACGGGCAATCCCACGAGGAATGCGCAATCCCAGGATTTTGGAAGCCAGGATACCATGGTCAACCAGGTCAAATGCCTTCCTGTAATCCAGGCACACAACGCGCACCGATGAGCCAGTCCCGTCCGTCACTTGCGCCCACGGGATTATCTTAAAAAGGGGAAAATACCAATGGGAAGTTCCGAGCACCACACCGTTACAAATATCGTAATCTACAAAAGTGTACTTATGATGTAGACGTAGGGGAAACTACAAATGACTACAAATATATAATAATTCATGTTAGCTGGCATGACTACAAATGAACTAGTATGAATTTACTAGAATCGCTTCGTAACATTCCCCCCGCCTTTGTCTGGCACATCACCCGATGTGAAAAAAAAGAGGTTTGGACACGCGTTTGTTATAAAACTATAAAAAACACTTAAAAATACTACAAAACTATTACGGCAGACGCGTGCAAGGTAAAACATGTTTGAAAAGAAAAAGTTAATCCTTGTTTCCATCTACTAGGCGCGTGATCATCTTTCGGCATAATTGTGGCAATGTCCTACTGGACATTAAATCCTGATGTCTGCCAACTGGTATAATTGTATATAATGAACTGGAATGAAGAGTCAGGTCTCTGATTTGTGTCTTCTATGAACGTCGCAAACGCCCCACTTACAGACGCCAGGTTCATTATCGTTCTTTCACTCACTCTTCTCACAAACATTATGTCCGCGAGAGCGATTGTAGTGGTTCTTTGCTCTTCCATGTGAACGTGAAGACCGTTGGTGCTTGTGTATACTAGCGGTACGCTGCGCGGTAGCAATGGGTTGAATAAGTTGAAGTACTACACTCGACTCCGAACGCTTGTGTTTCCTGTAACAAACTATTGCATTAATAACGATCACAAGGTTCAGCAAAGTGACAGCAGATACTGTGTAGAGTAAAATCTGATCTGTGTAGGTCAATGTTTCTTCTTTAATCTTGTTAATATCTTTTCTTGTACGCTTCAGTTCGTTAGTCAGTTTTTCGTCATAAAAACTGTAAAATTTATCTAAGTTTTCAATGATGGTCTTGTTGATCCTTACAGGTTGTGGAATTTTTAAGGATCATGATGTAGGTTTAGTGTGTCCTTGTCCATAAAGTTCCATGGAATATATTGTAGAGTTTCTTTGGCAAAAAATAGGTAATGATATTCCCTAAGATTTAGGACATTTCGTTAGGCCAGACTTCATGCCTTTGAACGTGACATTGCAGGGAAACTCGTAGATGGACAGAGGCGTGACAGCTAAATGTCCGGTATTGCTGTTCAATGTTCCATTGGAAGTACTTAAGTAGAATCGTCCTCCAAGAGGAATCATTGAATGTAATCCATCACATGAACTTGAAGGAAGGTGGTAACGAGGGAATGACAACTTAATTTCTGAATTCCAAGGATAGCCAAGCCAAGAAAAATTTTGCTCTGTTTGTAAAATATTGGTTGGACACAAATAACCATTTTGGTTTTGGAAGCATTTATCAAGGTTATTGATAGTCACAATATATTTCGAGTACGAACACGAAGTTTGTCTTTTGCACTGGTCCTGTGTAACAAGAGTTAGAAAAATTAAATTTTATGGGTATTAAACGTTCTATTGTACACAGTGAGTTCTGGTTTTTGATTTCTGGGATAATAGTGAGTAAATTAATATTGACACTATCTTTTTCATGTTCGACGTCAGTCATTGGCTGACCCAAAACAGGAAGACCTTGTTTAAATGCTTCCACAGTTAATTTGAGTGAATCGTCGCTATTGAGCCTAGGAAGGAGTTGCGAAGTTATAAAACTTGGTAAATCGGATTTACTAATCAAACTTTTCGGATTCAGTTTTGTAAGAAGGTTCATAATGTCCTGAATTTCGAAAAACCGTAATATCGTAGAAAAGGTTCTAGTCAACTCTGTTGAAAATTAAGAAAGAAATTCCATCAGTAATTGTTGATCACAATGAACTCCGTTGGAAACCTTCCTTATTTCTTGTTCCCAAACTTTGAAAGTTTTATCGATCAGTTTCATATCACGTCCTAATTGTTGGAGTTTTGAATTCATATTGTCATGTATCTTAAAAACATATGTTATTTTACCATTCAAAATATGAACAAGATGTTGAGTTATTGCCATTGCTGATGTCATCTCTCTTAAGATAGATAGATAGATAGATAGATGGTTTATTAAAAACTACATTGCAGCTTTAGGGCTGAATTAAGCAATTTTTACAATATATTAAAAACAATTTGAATAAGACTATTGGCTATGTGCACGGTGTTGACACCCAAAGGCACAAGTGGCGTAGCGTGACTAATAATAAGTCATTTTCTTATAAATTTAGTTCTATAACTTTCACAATTTGGATAATATTAATGATAAAAGGTTATACACGTTCTTGCTATAAATTATTTGTGTACCAGTATAAGAAATTTAGCGATTATTGTGAGCTGGAATGGTTAAGTATCTTAAATGACTCGCATATGGCGTAACATTGTTAACATTTCGACTCCAAAACTACTAAATTACAAAAGACTGTCTTTGCTTTATCTTACGTTTTAATGCTTTTTAGAATCGACATGTGGTGCTCTTTTCATTGCGAGGTTTTTTGATCGCCCGGGAAATCCCGTTTAGCAACGGCACGAACATTTAAACCTACAGACCACATTGTCCGCTGACTGTTGTACTAATAACAAGTAGACCGAAAGAAATACTTTCTTAACGCCAAATCACAAAAACTTACCGGCAAATGTGTTCGACATGAAATTTCCAATCCAACTCCAATGTTGTTCTTTCCTTGAAGCCATTTTTAAGTCATAAAATGTTTGGTTTTAATGAGTCAGACCAAGCTGTCCACCAACAAGGCAGCCAACGCACTCGAAAGAAAATGAAACACGCTCAATATGCCCGCTACAAACAGCACAGGGCGTCAATGCCGTGCTTTTTACACGGTCGAGAACACGGTGTTGTCAAAGGAGTGGATGCGTACCGTGCTTTTTACACGGTCTAGAACACGGTGTTATGAAAGGATTGAATTTCTAACCGTGTTTTTTTTTAAATACGACGGGAGCGCATTTCTTACCGTGTTTTTTTACACGGTCTAGCCGGGTCGACCGGGCATATTTTAACACTGTGCTACTCATGCGGACTGAATAAAAACAGACATACAGAAGCGTGTTGAAGTAATTTATATTTTGGACAGCGTGTACGCTATGACGTGCTTAGGGCTATATATTGTAAGCGTCCTCGAATCATACTGACTTAAAAACGATTGAGTGAGAACGGAAAAACTATCAGATGCAAAAACGTGAAAGGATAAAGGCAATTTCTTTGTCAAAAATAAGAACGTGACGGAAGTACACTAGTGTCATTTTATGCCGTATTTTCGTGTTTTCCGTTTACAAAACTGCCATTTCCTGTCCGATATTTTATGATAGAGTTTTCTAGCATTCAACGCATAGCCATCGGCGCTCTTGTTTTACGCAGTCTAAAGCAGATAAAGAAGAAGGCGATATGTGTTTAATCTCGAACGTGACCCGGGACGTGACCTTCCAATGTTGTAAAACGCGTCTGCTGGCATCCATGTCTTTGCAGTTTCGCGACCTTTTTAAAACAAAAATTTCCAGGACACAAAAGCCACGAACTACGTGAAAAAAAAAGCAGACATCCGACGCTTTTCGCGCGGCCATTAATGAAACATGGTTAACAATCTTCCCTCTCGCTGCTGATATTCGCGCGGCCATTTATCGACGATCTCACTCTCAATTTTATCGGCAAGAGCGAAGATTTCACCCAGTCTCGGAAAACACCCAAAGCCGCCAACAACGCAGGCTATGCGTTCACAAGCAAACCGTTCTACTACATGCAACATCTTTCCATCGTTTACAAACAAGAGAAAGCGTTTTTCGTACGCATAAGGAAGAAAGCTCACATGTAACACGAAGGAGCACGTTATCATGAAGATTCATTCGAATTTTATAAGGCTCTTGATTTAGTTGGCAGATAGCCGAATATGATGCAGAAATTATAAAAACCAATACGAAACAAAGCCGGATTCAACATGCTAAAATTTGTTGTTTCTCTTAGAAACACGGTGCGTGCACGGCCCTCGAGAAAGAGCAAACTTTATTGAAACATTCCTATTTATTTTTAGCCTTTTCAAAACACGGTGAGCGCGTATCTTGTGATTAGTATCTTTAAAGACCGTGCACGGTCGAACCCGCAGCGCATCCGGCTAAACAGATGAAACACGCATGACCGTGTAAGAGCGTGTAAGACCGGGCTGACCGTGCACTAAAACACGCATGTTACACGCTTGGGTATCAACTCTGTGCACATAGCCTATTTACATATATTTAAATACTAAATAATAATAAGGAATATGAATAATAAAAGTTAAAACACTATGATCTCTTTAAAACCCATTTCTACCTGCAGTCGAATTGATTGATAAATTACCTATGTTTGAAACGAATTTCGGGCCATTGCGAACACGAAGGTGTTTTTGGTTCTGTTTGTTTTTAAATTAGGGAGGGAAAAAGGGCGATGGTTGCGGAGATTATATCTTGATTCGTTTTTTGGTGGCAGCAAGCTGTTCAGCTTGTGATCAGTCTCAGAGCAAATCTCGTCGAACAGCTTACTGCACAGTAGGCTATGGTGCTCAGTAATAGGTGTTATGCCCAAAAAACTGCAAGCACTAATGTAGCTCGTGCGGGGCAATATTATCGATAGCGCCCTTTTCTCGATACGCACAAACTCATCTTTTAGGTACTGCGGCAGGGCGTTATAGAAAACTGGCACAGCATAGTCCACACACGAAAGAACACAGGCTTTATAGAAAAGAACTAAGTCTGAAGGAGGCAGTCTAGCTCTTTTAAGTTGAACAAGGAAATACAATTTCTTGCTAGCCTTCTTTACTGCCTCCTCCACATGAGCGTTCCACGTCAGGTTGTCACTAATAGTTAACCCTAATAATTGGCATTTTTGACAACCTCGAGTGCTTTGCCATCGATAGTTTTCTTAAGGTTTTCTTAAGATTTTGGACATGATTCGCTTCACATTTCTTACTAGAAATTGCCTCATAAATTAATCTTGGAACACCCATCATGCCGCTATAGCAAGCCCAAGCTGTTCGCTTTTCTCTTCTATGTTTTTCTTTTAGCCAATGTTTTTGTTCACGAGTAATTGTTTTACGGTTTTTGTATGCCCAATGTTTACAAGCTTTAACTGACTTTCAATAGATTTTTGGACAAGTCATAGTGGATCGTAAGCCGGTTTCGTAATTATACAGACGAGCAAGATAGGTTGAACATTCGATTAGGGACGAGAGTCCTGATAATGAAAGCAACCTTTTGGCTGATATTTGTGTATTCCTAATAGACAATAGCAATTGTTCGAAAAGGGTTGCTTTGATTGCTGAACAGGAATGATTCGACATTCGTTTAACATTACCAGTAGCTACTAGTGGCAAAATGAGTAGTTACATGAAGAATCCGAGTATCTTCATAGAAAGTTAATGGACGGGCCGTGTGACTTATATTAAAAGAGACGACGGTTAGAAAGTAATCTTTTCTGTCAAGGAGCCGAATTGTTGATTTATGCCAAATTAAAAACAATATGAAAAGGTAGACAAAAACAAGAAGTAGCTTGGTTTGACTATCATGTTATTCAGTGTTGTCACTCTTTGCCTGGAAGTAAATAAAAATAATTTATTGATGTCAGACTAAACATATTTTATTTCCAAACAATTATTGTCTCTTCTGAAGAACTATCACCGTAGCTTTTCAGCCTTCTTACTACAAAGTTCGGAAGTATAACAAATCGAAAACAAAATGCCACAAAAATCTGCTGAAATGCCGGCTCAAGACCCTATGGAAATGGGACTAATGATAGATTTGAGTAAGTATTTGAGTAAGTAAGTGATCTTGGTATACTGTTGAGCACTTTTTTGTTTTCTAATGTTTTATTCAACTAAGTTATATATATCTTTATAGAATGTGGTCTGTGCAATGAGAAAAAAAACTGGAGAGAACGGATCACCAAAGTATATAACGTTGTGTCCGTGTGGACACACGTTTCACCGGTCTTGTGCCAATGAATATGAATTACAGCGAACTAACTTTGAGTGTCCAAGTCCTGTTTGTGCGTAAGTAGTCACACATTCAAATGTTCTTTTCTTAGCTAAACTTGTGGTAGGAAAAAAACTACATTTTTTTTAGATATCGGCACGAAATAGTACGTGTCATTTTCATTGAAGTATACGAGGTGGATGAAAGAAAAAATTAATGATCAGGTAAGATATTGTTTGGTACTTGTTCCTAAAATGGTTGATACTTGAAAATGAAATAGTATAACTCTAAAGACAAAACAAGTCAAAGGTGAAAGTGGTTACCGCTAGATAACGTGGGAAATTCGTTCTCGAATCAGTTAGCCTTCTGGAAACTTTGAATCAATCTCTTGTCTAGAAAGTTTTTTTTCGGTTCCCAGGTTTCTGAATGATCAGCCCATAAGACTAAGTATTCAATTTTTCTACCTTGCTTTCTTTTATTTAACAGTTTTATAGCTTGAAAAATCACCACTATTGTTTTGCATTTCCGACGCCGAATATCGGAAGCAGGCGTTCAGCGGCGATGCCAGTGTCAGTGGCAAACGAAAGAAAACAACAGAAATAACTGTGGAGGAGGTTGCTGGCACTTCCCAAAAAGCGAACGATCCGGGGCACTGACAAAAAGATGACGCCAGTGCTCTACAAAAAAGAGTAGATCGTTGCGAAGTCGGTAAGTACAGAATTCTCAACTCTTGAGGTTTTCTCGTTGCAGTAGTCCATTGAAGCCATTGTTCTCGCGCAGTCAAAAATCTCACTCGTCGCTTTCTTTGAGTTGTCCTTATACTGTTTCTCCGGGTTCTTTGCTTTGAAATTCCTCGGTAACGTTTGCTACCCAGGCTATCGCAACAGGGAAATTTGCAAGAAAGTTCGCAACTGGACCCGTGTAAGCTTGCAAATAGTCGCCCAGTTACACTGGTCCCGTGCAAGTGCAGAAGCCATAAATGGGCAAAAGCTCAAAAAATAATAGGAAACCATGCTAACCGGGTACTACCATTAGCACAGGCTTTCCTTTGTATTTATTTATTTGTTTTATACCAGATTACTTATAAACTTCCTGCTCGCATTTCAGGTGGTCTCTTTGAGAATCCAATACAGAATCTGGAGGTGCCTCCCAGGAACTGGCAAGTACGTGATGTTGACAAGACCTTTCTGCAGCAGTTACAAAACCAGATAAGGAAAATCCCGACAGCTGCATATCAACCCTCTTTGTCTTAGCAAAGTCATCATATTTTGATAGTGCACGCCACAAGGACTTCCAGTACTTGGTGATTGGGGGTACTCAAAATACATTGGCAGCAAAGAAGCTACTTGAAGATCCAGAAAATCTTCAATTCAAGCAGATGGGCACGTATTTTTGTTGGTTTGGACAAAACTGAACCACTCTATGCTAGAGTCAAGTACAACCAGTGTGGTGCATTCTGTCATGGCATGACTTTTACCGAAGAGGTAAAGTGAATGAATTGGTGCTGAGCATTTGGAATAAGTGTCTTGTTGCCTAGATAAATTATTTCACTTGCCGTTACGAATCTTACTACGAAAAATTGCAGTTATATGCCTTACGTTACTCTGAATAGATTATATTTTGCTTTAGGAAAGGGACATTTTTGTCTGGAAAACAGAAAAGCTGTCCCACCTAACCAAGAAGGTATGTTTTGACTGACATACATGTACCATACGCGGCATTTTGTTTACATTTAATATTTGTCATTTGTGATTATAGAATCTGAACAAGTTGGTAGAGTTCGTTTGTTAGACTGTTGATTTCCTGTTGAATTTTCGCGAGTGAATTCTGCTAAGCTGTTCTGTTTATCATTTTCCTCTCCGAGTTCTGAGTTTTCTTGTAAGATTTCGTTAGGGTAAATCCCATGCCAAAAGGACTGGAATTTTGTCAAGCAGCACCAGGTCACAACTAAAACGCAAGAGCCAGTGATGAAAACTGTAAGCACTAACAAATGTAAAGTACCTGTTTTTCACGAAAACTGAGGTTACAAGTGAACCTCTTTAACGGACACAAAATGCAAAGGAAGAGACGAAAATGAAAATGATTTACATATCAGAAAGCGATGATGAAAATGTCATTTTTCGGTACAAACTAGTGACTTTTACAGAGAGTATCTGTATAATGGAGGTAGCTGCACTTTTGACGTTTTATTGCAGCCCATTTAATTAAGCTCCCTCTTTACGCTGTCTTTGTATTAGGTCACTCTTACAAATGAGATGAACCCAAAACGACCCAAGCAAGGACAACCACAACAGCAGAATGCAGGGAAACAGAAAACTTCAAAGAAAGCAAAGAAATACAAGGGGTTCTTCTGCAGGACAAATATATTTTTCAAGCAGAGCTGTTTGATGGCCAGAAACGTGATAGAAGGCCTAATGTCAGACATTATTGATAGAAAATGGAGCACCAATTAAAAGCCGCATTTTCGCTTTGACAATCAACGCACTCTAATTGCAAAATAATTTGCGTAATAATGATTACTGGTAATTTCGTACAGCTATTGAAAGAAATTGAAGTAGACAAACATTTTCTTTATCACATATTGTAGAGCCATTTTCGATCTTTTAGTGTATTTCATGAGTATAAATGCAATCATTTATAATGATTATTTCGTAATGTTTTTAATGAGCACAAAATAAATAATTCCATTACTCACCAAATGTTTCAGGTAGTCATTTGGCCAATTCCTTTTCAACCATGATGTGTCGGTATTACTTTACAACACAGTGTAGATTTTGTTACTTGGAGTTTTAGCAACAAAGGCGAAACAAAAATGATAATATCTGCCGACAAATGATCGTTATATAATGGTTCAAGAAAAGGTAGAAAAGGCAGACCTGGAAAACAGATGAATCCACAAAGAAAAGGAAAGGTATGCATTATATTAGCAGGCCGCCTATATACTGTTCCATAAAAACAAATCTCAATGAACATTTCCTCGGACTTAAGCATAACAAAAATTAGCTTAAACATTGGCTATGAATTTATGGAAATTCTATGATCGTAAAATTACTATTATTTTGGACGGTCAATAGATATAATGCATGCGTTTTATAGAGGGGACATTACGCTAATCAGTTACATTAAAATACCCTTAAATTACCATTGAAAAATGGCACGCATGCTATGGATGGAAAATGAGGGGCTCTTAAAACACCTTTAACATGCCATTAATTATTTCATCATTTCCAGATTTAGATGGTTTTAAGGGCTTATTGACAGCCCCTTAAATGTGAGAGCCCTATAAAATCCAATAACTTGATTTAAAGGCCGTTTTAAATAGCCCGAATTAATGGGAATTTAAGGAGACGCATAGACCCATAGAAACCATTAAAAATATTAATGGTATTTAATGGCACTTTGGCATCACCGTTCAGCCATTAAAATACCATTTAAATATTCCAGGGCTATCCCCCTACCCCCTTAACATTTGACTTTTTAAGAAGCTAAGAAGGAGCCTTTAAGGGGCTAATAACTACGTCTAGTCCCCTTAAAACCCTATTACTCGGGCAGCCTTAAAATGCGGTTCCCAATTAATTTGTCATTAATACACCCTTAGTAAATTAATGGTATATTAATGGAAATTGATTTCATAGTGTTTGACTATACCCTTTCAACTCTATACCCAATGTTTCACATTTCGAGATACAGAGCACTTTTCGAATTCTGACGCGGGGACTCAAACACCACAGGAATTTTCTTCATCAGTTCAGTACTCGTTGGAGAAAAGAATACCTCACTAGCTAGCGAGAATGTTCACTGAACATGTCTAGGAAAGGCACTTCTAATGTCAAGAAGGGTGACATTGTTATTGTCAAAAACGAGTCAAAAAGCCGTGTGTTCTGGAAGTTAGCTGAAGTTGAGACGCTTTTACGGAGTAGCGATGATCAAATTCGAAAGGAGATTGCAATTGCGTCTAAAGTTTCAAAGAAACCCATTCATATCAGGCGAGGTATCCAAAAATGAATACTCGTAGAGGTTTGTCGTGAACTAGATAAAAATATGGATCGGAACTCGAACAATCAAGCGCTTTTAGGTTTTAAAATAAGGCCTCTGGTACCTTTAAAGGGGGTAAAATTCATTACTTTAACCTTTGTCCAGATAGGTACCTAACTTCGTCATGGAGAGCGTTTCCTCACCCTGACTGCCAAACTGATGAAGATTGAAGATCCACAACCTGTAGGAGCCGACAATAAGCCCAGGCGAAATGTGTCACAATGCAGACGAAACAGGCCATATTGAGTTGGTATTGTAGAGAGCAGTAGATAACGGTACAGATTGGTGCAGAAATTTGATTTTGGCTACGTAGGGAGGTGGGGCCATTTGTAGTTTAAGGAGACCTGAGCACTAAACTTGTGGCCACCATCTTGAAAACAAATGGAATGGTGTAAGTGTATACAAATTTTATTCCATTTCTATTGAAATATTGCTCCATCTCATAAAGCTCATGTATTTTATGTTGTTTGCAGAATACTTTCATTCAATTTTAAGATGCGAAAGTCCGTTTCATACCTTTTTCTAAGACACTGAAGTGCTTTGAGCGGGTGGGGATTTTTCAGCATCAGCAAGAGAAAGGCACTATTAACGTTTATACATAGATCAAGTTTCGTACTTGCCAATACCGGTATGTTAAAATACCTAGTTCTAACAATTTCATGACCCCATAAAAATACCCCGTTCCTTAAAATACTATAAGTGACTGAAATAACACTTGCCTGCCGTTTATGGAGGGCTAGAAGAACTTCAATAAAAGGACGGTGTTAACATTATGAACATAGGTCGCAATGACCAGGCAGGATTTCGGCTGGATACCATATCCACTCACAAACAGCATCACTAAACTGTGCGTTGACGTTGCCCTGACAACAATAACTGATTATGTCAATATTGTGTCAATCGATATCCATCTGTGCTCCAAACCACATCGTACAACTTCTCAGGAAGTGACATAACTGGTGAGATGTGCGCCGGGTTCGGTAAATCCCAGAAGCTCTACAATAATAACCCTGCGCAACATTTTGCAGATCTTTAGATGTTAGAGGGTAAGCCAGAACTAAATGCTGCTTTCAAGAATCCCCTCAGAGGCAAAGACGAAGGAATAGAGTGTGCAAGGGTTGATGGTGGATCAGACGAAGGCCCTCTAAATGAAGAAGTCCAGTACTGGTGGACAAAACGGCTTCTGGTAAAAGGAAGCAGGGTGACACTTGTGACGACAAGAAGCAGTGGATCTAGCTTTGGAAATAGAGTTGAGCTTCAGAACGGTTGTTTAGTGCTTGGACATGGAAACTTGTTTATCCCTTCCACGTTGAATGGTTCGTGTATAGTAAACGGAGTTGTAAATGACGAGATCCTGTGAAAAAAACCTTGAAACAGCAATAGACGTCTATATCAGTCGCGTTGACAAGGTCCCTTGTGCTGGCACACCTATACACTTATGGAAAAGTGCCAAATATACCAAGTGCCAAGGAGAATGGACAATGGCAAATACGTCCCTGAAAGGGACAAATAAAGAGAAAGCAAAGCTAAAGAATGAACTGAGAAGAAGGCATATGGGAGCTGGTCTACCAAAAACGATGTTTTTTGAATCGCCAGGGGAGGAAGCCAATTTGTGATGGATGTGCTTGGTGGTATCTTTTTCTTGTATTTCTCAAGTTTTTATTCCACTTTTTACATTCAGTTCTAATAAATAATTATAACTGGTCTACACTAGAATAACGGGCACTAACATTTACACAGGCAGATAATAATGATATGTCAAAAAAGAGAAGAGCGAGGACAAGCAGTTTGGCATACTTATAGCGATTTAATTATAAAGAGCGCGCAATGAGTACAGAGAGGGTCCCACTTTTTTAGATGCAGTTCAAGTTTTTGTTTTTTAGTGGCAATTATATATTCAGTTTAAAGCTTAATATAACAGGGGGGGCATTATCGCTAGCTTTGTGAAAGGAGTGTTTCTACAAAAGAATAATGAAGTTTACGTGTGTGATAAATTAAATACCACAGCGGAAATTCCGTGCGTGCGTGACATGTCAAGATAATACCATAGCTATATACACTAGTTAAGGGTCGCGTGTTCATAGTTATAGTTAGTCTACGCTTGCGTGAACAGTGTAATACATGTAGATATAATTTGTTTTATCCTCCTCGAGGAGGATTCGCGAATCGCGCTGGTCTGATAAACAGACCCTGTACCCCCAAACTGAGTTGTTGTTGTATTTATACAGGGTGATAATGGTCACCCCTCACGCCCAGTAAGATATTATACGGGTTACACAAAGGTAGCACAATTCTAAAATCACTATGCAACCATTGTTTAATAGCAATGCTCGGTGGTATCATATATCAATACTTGGCACTGTTCTTCTTGCACTATGGCATAATCATCGGGTTAGAGTTCCAGTCATCTAAAATCCGTGTTTAAAAGTCTGATATAAGCAGGGACACGTCCCTGCTATAAGTAACTATCATGACGGCTTTATCTTTACATATCCTGGTTTTGTTTTTGCCCAGATCATTACTCGCGAAGCTCCTCAAGGATTTAAAGAAAAAGGCTCCTCAAAAGAAAATAACGGACATGTTTGACATGTTGAAAGACCATCTAAACGAGGAGAGTCAGAGTCTGAAGAAAAAGCCCGGACTCAGACCTGGACCTCTCTGACTGTGAAGTGAAAAGATAGGGTGCTCATATCATTGATTAGTGGTTTGACTTGATCTGGATATCATGAGACAGCACCCACAAAGGAAACTAGAACGTTGTTTGTGTTGTGCTCTAAAAAAAACACATATATAGCAAATATTTGAGAACCGCATAATCAACTTATCTCACTAATGAGTAACTAAGCATTTCATTTATCATTCAGTTTGTATAATTTCATTACTTAAAGTTCAATATTTTTTTATCACATATTGTTTTTAGTTATTTTCTATTATGAAAACTCCTAATTAAAGCAAGGACAGCAAAGAGGTTGGAAAACCGCATATATTTTGTCACTTATGACCTAACTGACAACTGATAAAAGAAAATTGATGTTCTTACCTAGAGCACATTACTCCAGCGGGGAGTAGCGACGAGAACACCGAAGAAACGGATGAGTCCGACAGTGAATCTGAATCTGTAGAATTGTGCTCTTGTCCTGGAAAGAGTGAAGTGCATGACAGTGTTGACGAGGATGATCTATTTACTGTCTATGTTGGCGTTGAACACGCTGATCCTCTCTGTGTCAATATTCAGGATCTTCTCCGCAGAGGAAAGATATATAAAGATAAGATATTTCATAAATATATTAACGATGTATTGGATATATGTACAATCCATTCAACAAATATGACGAAGAGGTCATCGATTTTTTGAATAGAATTACTTACCTTGGCCGGAAGAGCACTGCGTGCTTCATCAGACGATCTTTGAATTTAGGAGATGGCCGGCAAAGCCACATGACTTTAACAGAGAAAAAGATGAACCTAGGAGGGCCTTCGGAGTCCGTCTGTGCTAAATACCAAGCAGGGTATACACCAGAATCTGGGGTAATCAAGCCGCTTTCGTTAGGACACATGGTACTACTAAAAAACTCTCAAGCAAAACCAATAATAGACTCGGACAAGTTTAAAACCGGCTATCGAGTTTGATCCTCGGTTGAAAGAAAACATCGGTCTTAAAATGCCAGTTAATCTGAATAGTGTGCTTGAAAATAATTCACCTTTACCAGATCATTTCAAGGAAAACATCGTTACCGAAGCTATTGTTCCCTCCCTGACGTCCCTGGACAACTTCTTTTGTTCGCTTCCAGTAGCCGTTGATTACACGACACAAACTGGAAAAACTGGAGAAGTTATGGCAGAGTTTTTCGAGGGGCATGTCAAAACTATGCAGTCATGCGAATGCTGCCAGCAACAAGCAGCACATATACACGCCACATTATCACGAGTGAAGAAACTAAGTGTATAGCTTTTGTGAAGAGTGTTTCGAGACAAAGCAAGTATGCCATAACTGCACATTATCAGGTCAAGTCAGCTATGTTCCCTCCCTCCGATTCTGTGACAGATGTAAGGACAAATACGTTCTATGTTTGCGGAGGGTGGTAATGGTAGTGTGTGGTGACTGTGAAAGCGGAAGCAAAGGTGCCTTTAAAGTCACCAAAGAAAGGTTACAGGCTGGAACCGAAGACCCCGCCTTATCACTTTTGTCGCTACTACCTCATTGTCCACATGTGGGTAAAAGCATGAAAGGTGTATTTTCTAACTGGTGGCTCAAATGTGGAGGGGAGCGCATCAACTTGGCTTTACTAGGAAACCGCTCCAACAAAGAAACCAAGAAGACTTTCAGAAAGCTCATCCCCAAAAACGACCATGTCAAAAACAAGGACAGACAAGATCCTTCATTGGTATCAACTTTGAGCACAAATGTGGAACTCGGGCACGCAGGATATGTCTGTCTGTCGGGCTGGTTGCGTTAAGAACAGATCTTCTGTTTACCAACCAGAAGAGGGCATCTGTGTGGAGGATGATAGCTGATGGAGATGGTTCTGACGTGACTGTTTTCGCTGGTTGCGAAGTGAAAACGTTGAAGGAAGCCTCGATGGTAAAGTCATGATTGCCGATTTAGCCGCCATTTTGAAACTATTTGTCAAACTTATCTGGCGCTTCTCGAGAAAACTAATAATAAATTTCACACTGAATGTCACACGTCCACTTTAATCTTTAAGAGCAATAGAGCGAGATAATCCCGCAATGACGAGCAGTAAGCGAACAAGCTCAACCCAGCCCATCCCCTTAAATAGGCCGCTCAAGGAAATGCTTCAAAGGCGTTTTAGAAATAATACAAGAGCTTTCTTTTGGGGAGAAAGATCTCATTTGCGAGATCAACTATGACCCATCAGCGGTTTAACAGCATCGCCCTCCTCCATTTCCACAAAGAACGAACTGACAAGCTTTGCCTCGCTCATGTAGTGAATGAGTTCGTGGAACGCAATGAAAACTGGAGGAGAAACTTTGGAGCCTTTCGTGCAGACGTGTAAAATCACTGACCAGCAGTAAGGTATATTATTTTCAGAATTTGCAATTTGCAATTGCTTACTAAAAAGTAACAAAGATAATCGTGTCTGGCTTAAAAATTAATTATTTTCACATTTGTTGTAATTTATATGATTGTACATATATTTAAACACGGTTTCCATGGAAACCAGTTTTTACTTGACTGATGTAAATCTGTGTTTAAATAAGGCTGCATTTATTATGTATACTACAGGGGGGGGGGGGGGCAGAGGATTTTTTTTTGACAATGCAAAATTTTCAGATCCCCCAAGGCACAACATATTTTTTACGAATCCCCCCTCTTGGTCAAAAGGAAAAAACATGCCCCCCCCCCCCCCGACATTTGTCAATTTATATGTCGAGGTAGGGTCGCGTCAATAACATTTTTTCAAAAGATGCAGAACAAGGCTCAATGATAAAAAAATACAAAGCGTAAAAATGCAAATAAAAATCCTAGGTGGCTGTACTCTTTTGTGTGTAGTGACTTTCTAACAAGTGATCTGGTGCGCTCCTCGATTGGAACCTTACTACATAGACTGAGTATCATTTATTTTGTATTTGATTGTTTGGTTTGTTTTCCGTTGTGCGCGCGAAGCGCGCAGCAATTTTGACATAAAGCTACAAGACTATTAATCAAAAGTCCAAAGGCGTTTTTGTCTGGCAGACAAAAGTCACTGAAGAGGACCTTGAGGAATTGTGGTAAAACAAGAAGGCCTTTTACAATTTTTTAAGTTTATAAGTCTTCAGCCGCGCGAAGCGCGCAGCTATTTTCAACATATCAGTTGAAAGAGGGTAAATACACGAGAATAGTAGTGCAAGTGATATTTCTTCAGGAGGTTCAAACCCCTGTAGTATACATAATGAATGCAGCCTAAATTGTATGTATGTATGTAGTAAGCGCAAAAAAGTTCCAATTTCAGAACCCACCCCCAGTTGTCCCATCCCATTTAGCCCCTTCCCCAATCGAAATTATGCTCTGCAGTGCCTGATTGTTGAGATGACAAAAGCAAATTGTGATGTCCCACTGGGTATGTGAGTGGGTTTCAGCCTATAGAGCTGTCGCAAGGTAGCTCACAGTACGTCAGGAGACAACCATGGCAAAGCATGGTACTTTGTCTGAGTTTATGTACCAGTGGCAATGTGTAAGAGCTGAAATGCCGGTGAATGTTATCTTCGAGAAGGAAGATTATGGCAGTGATGAAGGTCATGAAGAACGGCATGATATTGACACTGAAGATGATGGACCAGAGTATGACGAAAGCAACTTTAGTAAATCAGAGACTTGCTAAAATTCTCAATGTAGTTTTTCAAAATTAGTTGAATTATATAGTAAAGTTCCTGTAACTATTTCAGCTCTTTTAAAGCCTAGAGTATCCACTTATAATTTACGTGGGGATGCTATGCTAACAATATCAAAGGCAAACACCGCCACATATGGTTTAAATTCTTTTAGATATGTGGCTGCCCGACTGTGGAACAATATACCCAACGGGCTAAGAACTATTGAAGGGTATCGCGCATTCAAGTGCGGAATAAAAATGAACTCAACCTTGCTGGCCTGCCATAGCTTCTTAGAACTTTTATCCACTATATTTGAAATTTGCAACATCGTAAATAGAATTTGTATATAGTACTTTTATATTTTTAAATTTAGAGTCCTTGGATATATTGTAAATAGAATTGTATACATTTTGAATTTTATAACTATTTTTCTTTGTTTTTAATATTTCATTTATATTCGTGTTTTACCTGTAAACTAGCTCCCAGCTAAGTGTAACCATGTTAATAAAGTATCTACGTGTATCTATCTATCTATGAACAACCATGAGTGTGTTCAGGGCGAAGATGGAAGCGCAACAACCCTTTTGTTTGGTGCAAGGTTGCGTTTTGGAAGAGCAATTTGCTTTAATACCCAGCTTCTCTCATGACGTTAAAAATAAACTTGATTTAAATAAATAAATAAATATTAGAGGCCCAGACTTGAAGCTCGGGTCTCAACGCTGCCACTGGCAGCCAAGCTGTCTTTAGCACAGACATTGAGGGTGGTCACTGTCAAAGAGTTTATTACGTCCCCAGTGGTTCTTTAATTTCTCCCCTAAAGCTGGGTAGAGTACTAGTAAGGCGAGACAGGACCTTGGTTTATTGTCTCATCCAAAAGACGTGAAACACAGTAGAACAAAGTTAAACTCACAATACGAACCAACTTCGATGGAGACCAGAACAGAAAGAAACCTCTCTCACAGTGGAGAGAGACCCAATGCCTAACGCTGAGACAACCATGATTTCACGAGAACAACGGCTAACAATGGGTTGCAGACTGCGAAGAGTTGAGACTAAAAAAAACAAACATTGAAACAAGGCAGTATGTCATGTAGAAACATAGTTTATTGGAGCAGCATACTTAAGAGAGGTTTGCACTAACGGTCACCTATGGGCTGCAATAGAATTTTTCTTCAAATCTCTCAAACTTCGCTCGATGAAAGGCCTTTGTACACTAATTAATCGACATAAGTTTGAGCTCGTTCTGATAAATATTTTTAGCACGCGAAGCCAAAACACGAAATTTGACCTCACTTCCGGTTTTACGAGGCCATTTTAGGGCACCTATAAAAATGCTCAAAATCAGTTTTAATCTATTTCGATGCGTCCAGAAAACCTTAGAAAGCGAAAGACAGTGTAATTACGATCATGTAAAATACTTTTAAGTCAAGTTTTGGTAAAAGGTGAATTTTTTAAAGATTTTTAGATTATTTCAATGTTTTCCTCATGTGTGACAGGCCGTAAATTGAAACGACTATTACGCAAAATTTACATGGCCCAGAAGAAAAACAATACTTCGAGGGAAAAGGGTAATGGTAATACTCTAAATAAATGCAATAAAATTTTTGGGCTATAAAGATTTGGAGTCAGGAGAGCGCCCTTCTTTAACCTAAAAATCGACCAAATTGATCTCGTGTGTAAAAGCCGGTATCGAGTGTAGCGGACGAAAAAACACAAACTTGTCAAGATAACGCTTTCTAATCACAAATAACTCTTTAAAATGATCAAGCGTACCTTTATTACATCTTCAGAGCTTCATAACACGATAAACGATGCGAAAACGAAGTCTTTGGGATGTGAAATACGGCCGTTTCTCTTGAAATCTGAAACAAGTCAAATCAAACCAACGCGAATATTTGGACTCAGATTGCCGTATCTAAAAAGATACTCACATCAAGAACGTCAAAATCTCTTGCCAAGTCCTAGCAACGGATAGTCTTTAAGTAAAATACCTTATATTTAAGCGATCCTGCCATATTTACACGAGCAAACGAGCTGAGATTCGGCTAGTTCGACTGGATTGTTGTTGTGCAACGTGACACGCGTGACAATAAACCACAGGGAACCCATACATCGGGCATCTTGTGGGATTTTTACTTCCGCAAGTTTTACTTCCGCATCCGCTCTAATGCCGACAGGATTGATTGACAGGTTTTTCGACTTTTATTTGCTATTCCTGGGTAAACAATGACTACGTCAATGCTATCAGGTCTTTTGTGAAAACTGATATAGGTTGCGAAACTTCGCCACGTTCGATTCTACTTGGGTTCAATTTTGCGGTTGATTATCTACCATTCTTGTTGTTATATTCTGCTTTTGAACTAAAAAAACTTGCCTTTGCCAAGCCAGACGCTCGACGTCAGTCAAGTACAGCGGAGATCGGCCGCCGCATTCCTTCCATCTCACAGGCGAAGTAAGTACTGTAAGAACTTATCTCTCTATTTCCAGTCGATTCATGTGCGTCGCCGGGTCTTTCAAAGCAATACACAGTGTTTCGTTACAAACCTTATACATCTCCTTAGGTATAATATGGCATCGTGCGGTTTTGCCAGTTACGTCGGCGGAGTGTGCGGTGCTAGCCAACATAATCAAGCCAATGTTGAATGTATCCCGCTTTCGAGTTGCGACCGCAATATTCTCAATCATCTGAAAGCGTTTGGTGTGAGCGATTCAACTCTTCAGACGGAGTCCCAACTTATTCTTGATAGAGCTGGTATGTGACAATCACAAGATTCCACAAAAATTATGATACTTTTTATTTTTCAGCAGAGTAAATGTCGACAAATCAAGCATGTGTTTTATCATCGTTGTAAACGAGTCTTATTTGTGGTTTGTTTTGTAGGACTTTTCGATACGGAGCAATACAAATATATTACCGTGTGTCCAAGACACAGAGAAATGTACGGAATCCGTTGGCTCTGTAACAAGCGATCCTGCGTCGTCAGTGGGCCCTTTGCAACGCATAAAAGGCCAGTTAAAGGGGATAGAGGAATCACATCCGTCCAATCCAAACGCGCGAAATTGCTTACCGGGGAGCTTTATCCTGTAGGCTCACGTAAGTATAACGATAGCAATGACTAATACGCTAACTACATACCACTGGGCCCTTACCAATCGATCAAGAGCGCTTCCTAATGCTCATGTTTTTTTTTGTTTATTTGCCTGTCTGCTTTTTTGAAGTCCAGCAAGAAGTGAGAGTACTGATAAATCATTTTTTCATCCTGTACACGGGCACGAGGATAATGCCAGTCCAGAAAGCCAAACAATGAAATGGACGCGGATTTTTGGATTCGAAATGACGAACGATTTGCACTACAATCTGTTCCAAGAACTGCACTACTACAATCTGATGATAACGTGTAACTGTTTTTACTATTTACTTTTAGCAATATGCAAACGTTGTCGGATCAAGATCGGCCAATCATGGATACCCGTAACGCCGGAAATAGATTCTACAGCAATGGGATCCGACGCCATTTTCGCCCCACAATCAGAAGTGCAGCCCGAGCCGACGCTATTTGAGCCACTATCGCCTTCGTCAGAGGCTTCTGTAGATATCGATGTATGTGCATGGTGCATTTCTCTGTATCCCTGGGGGTGTTTAGCCGATGTGTGTATGCTAGTGTTTTACACTTTATATTTAGATATTTGACTTTTTCTATAAGTGCTTATTACTTTGTTTATGTTTTTAGGCCGTCTCTAAGAAAAGTAGTGACACCGACTCCATAACAGAAGCGATGGCGCTTCTCGATATCGCGGACGATCCTAATGATCCCAGTGTTCTACTCTCTGGCGAGAGCTCTGAATCCTCGGACAGAGGCCAGGTGCAAACAAGCCTCGCAGCCCGTCGAAAAAAGCTAAATGAGTTCCTTATAGTCAGCGAAAGGAACGACGTACTTGTGCGTCAAGCGAGAAAGTCCTGGGACTCCATGAATAGCCGGACGCAGAAGACGTACGTCTCTGATGCTTCAGGAGCAATTGTCGCAGTCCTCGAAGTCATCACCCCTGGAGACGCGGGTAGCCTGTGGAAAGCAGTTCAGGAGTCCCACAAAGTCGACGAAGCAATTGGTATTGTGCCCTACGCCGATGAAAAGTATGTATCTGCTTTAGCAGAAACATACCATAACGCCACAGGTTGGGACACCAAGAGGCAAGTTTTGTCGATACTTGCAGATCTTCTTCCGCTAAGTGAGATCCGTCGTCACATTCCCGGTCTCACAGAATACCGATGGAAGACGGCCAGACGACACCGGATAGAGTATGGTCGGGGCGTACCTGTCCCGACGGGTCCTGCGCCACGAATGCGGGTGGATGAAAACAAGTTGGACCATTTCTTAACTTTCATAACGAGCCCCCACGTTGTTCAGGACTTGCCGTTTGGCCAACGATACGTCAAATTATCAATTGGAGCTATACTAGAGACACCGAATGTTATACGAACTTTGATCAGCTCGCGCATCTGCGCTCAGTACCAGCAGTACTGTACCGAAACCAATATCCAGCCCTTTAGCGAGGCGACCATGAGGCGAGTGCTCTCCGCGTGCCCCGCAACCGAGCGGAAATCACTGCAAGGCCTGGATTATTACCACGCTGAAGGAGCAAAGGCATTTGATAACCTTGTGGACATTCTTAGTTCGCTTGAGATTTGTCGTGGACACGACTGGGTGGCATCCTGCCAAAGGCGTCTGAAAGAGGGGAAGCGGTATATAAAGACGGATTTCAAGGTAGGTGTATAGAAGCTGCAAAGTCACAGATTAGATGCATATTGGATGTAGATTCCTATGTACACCGCGAGCTCGCCGAATGGCTGCTAATAAAAAGCGCTCATTGAAACCGATCATTTGACTTTTGAGGAGGTGAGGTAGGAGCTCATGCAGATCAAAATTCGCACTAAATGCTCATCGCGCGTCTGAGCAATGAAATAAATGTCCGCTAATTTCTCTTACCAAAACCATCTTTCTGCTCGTCTTAGGTTCATTTAACGGATTCTTGCGAAGTGCCAGACCACTGCCTTACATACGCTCTGAGTGATCCAAAGAAAGCCATGTTCTCTGCTCCATGTGACCACTCGCATAATATAACCTGCGCGTCATGTGAAGACCTGAAGGATGTCTTGATAACGATCAAGGAGGGCGTGGCTATGTGCGCGGGTGACCTCACGACCGACCAGCTGGATGACCTGACCTACAGATGCGACGAGGCGGTAGAGGCGATTAACGCGTGGAAAGCGCACCAAGTACGCTTTGTTCAGCAAGACAAGCCGAGACATGCGATGCTTGATAAGCTCACGACACAGCAAGTAATGGTAACACAAGACTGGGCCATGAAATTCCTCCCACAGAAATACCGGGAAACCCAGGCCGACTGGTTCGGGAAGCGAGGGATTTCATGGCACATATCTGTCGCCGCACGCAAAACACCCGAAGGAAAACTACAGCAGCAATCACTAATACATGTTGTAAAGAACTGCTCCCAAGATACACCCACCGTGGTATCCATAATGGAGCTTGTTCTTCGGACAATAAAGGAGGGTGACGAAGAAATCGACACAGCGTTTTACAGGCAAGATAACGCTGGCTGTTATCACAGTGTAGGGATGCTGGCAGCCGCACGTCTAATGGGCTCCCCAACAGGAATCAAGGTACCCTGGAATATTTGTCGTATATCTATCGCAAATAGGATACTAGACTAAAACATTTTTAAAATATCAAAATATCATGTGCTATTTTAATTTTTAGATAAGTCGAGTCGATTTCAGCGAACCCCAAGGAGGGAAAGGCTCCTGTGATAGAAAGGCCGCCCACATTAAGGCGCACATCAGGAGGTACATCAATGAGGGTCATGATGTGCAGAACGCTGACGACCTCTTCACAGCGATGACGTCCAAGGGTGGCATCACAGGCATTCGCGTTAGTCTAGTCGATGGGAGTCACATTGCTGCACTACCAGATGGGAAACTGGAGGGGATAAGTACCTTGAATAATTTTAGCTATGAGCACGATGGTCTCAGGAGCGGGCGAGCCCTTGATATCGGCGAAGGGAAAAAAGTCAAATGGTCCCAACTTCAAGGCAAGGAACTAGTTATCACCTCTTTCCGTTAATATACCTAATCGGCTTACGGTGTTTACATTTAATTGCCACGCAACTCAAATCACCCGACGATTCATTTGGTAGGTTACCAGTGTTAATTCTGTACATCCTTGCATGTGTTCGATCATGTGTAATGAAAAAGAATCATAGGTGATCTGAATCTCGTGGCCGCAAAATCAGTAAACAGCGCTAGCTAATTTTGTCTATCATCAGCGCAACTAAAACAATTGATAAATAAGAGGTGCATTATATTGTTCTATTCTACGCATTTTATCATCCGCATGCAAGAGCTAGCTCTCATCTATAGACGAGTTGGTGCTTTTAGTTGCATCATGGGTAATCAGGGCAAAATGCCATCCCATTACCCATGATGCACCTGAAAGTGTGAACTCATCTATTAGCGAAACGATTTTTGGGGGCATTCTTGGAACGTTACCTTGATTTCCCTGCAGGTCCCGATACACTGCCAGAAGCGGCCAAGTTCACCAATGAGTTCTCTGAGGGTGGTTTTATAGACGTTGCGTCCGCGAATCGACCTCGTGCTCTAAGTCATAGGACCCCAATTGAGGAAGGACGGGATGTGGACGAAGAGTCAGAAGAGAAAGAGGAAGACCAGCAGGAGGGAGACGGCTCTACTCCAAGACTTTTCAGCTGTCCAAATGAGGGGTGCATACGCACATACCAGCGTTTTTCCTCTGTAGAGCGACACCTTGAGCATGGTAAGTGCATTCTCGAGCAAGAAAAGGAAACCCTGTATGACAAGGCCAAGTTACTCTACAGAGAAAAGCTCCTTGAAGGACAGACCTCCCAGCCACAGTTACAGACAGCTACCCTGCAAGAAGCCTGTCCTGAGCAAGAAGTACTCCATAAAGGTTGGGCTCTGAAAGAGGGTAGGAAATCCCAGCGCTTTTCAGAGGCACAGAAGGCATACCTTGACGAGATGTTCGACCGGGGGAAAACGTCTGGGCACAAGCTCGACCCTGAGACTGTAGCCAAAGAAATGCGCTTCGCCAAGGACTTTAAAGGAGAAAGGAAGTTCGGAATAAGCGACTTCCTATCAGCGTCGCAAATCCAATCATACTTTTCCCGTAAATCGGCGAAAGATCGGCACGCACCAGCCGAGGAACGCCATCAAGCGGATTACGAGGAAATGCGTGCTGCTGTTTTGTCAGAGTGTCAGCTGCGCCACCCAATTGTATTCGAATCAATTGACTTGTGTAAGCTCAGGAGCGATAACAAGCTGAACAAGCTTAGTGTCTCCTTCCTCGTCAGGGTGTGCCAGTTCCTTGACATTGACACCTCTGATGTCAGACAAAAAAGAAAGCTCCCTTACACCAGCCGCATTAACGATGTGCTGCAGTTATGTACCTGTGTGACTGTGGCATAACCTTGTCATCGTATCCATCTCGATATACAACAGAGTCTCTGTTTCATCTGTATGACATGTCTAAAGTGTTTCTCTCGATCGTCGTTCACTGTATAGCGACCACATACTTTTTTGTAAACAACGACGAACGTTCATTTTCTAACATCATTGTGTTACAGAAATTTACACCACAACGCGCGCGTTTCTCGAATTCTGATTGCCTCTCAGCCGTTTGTACATAAAAGTTTATACCACAACGCGCGCGTTTCTCGAACTCTGATTGGCTCTCAGCCATGGGTACATAAGAGGACATACCACGGAACGCGCCGTCATAAGCGCGCGCGCTAAAAAGAACCAACGAAAACACCGTTTGGCTGCGCGCGCGCTGCTTTTGCCTTTTTATTTTTGCCTTTTTGTTGTGGTATAAAACAAATGTCCTCTGATTTTCCGTGGTATGTCCTCTTATATACCACGGAATGACGTAATAAAGTGGTCAAAATGCTGCGGACCCACTCGGCTGCGCCTCGTGAGTCCACAACATTTTGACCACTTTATTACGTCATTCCGTGGTATATAAGAGGACATACCACGGAAAATCAGAGGACATTTGTTAAATATATCACGGAACGCGCCATCACCAGCGCGCGCGCAAATCGTGGTAATAACCAACGAAAACACCGAGTGCGCGCGCTGTTTTTGTATTATTTTGCCTTTTGTTGATGCATAAAACAAATGTCCTCTGATTTTCCGTGGTATGTCCTCTTATATACCACGGAATGACGTAATAAAGTGGTCAAAATGTACTGCTCGGCTGCGCCTCGTGAGTCCGCAGTACATTTTGACCACTTTACGTCATTCCGTGGTATATAAGAGGACATACCACGGAAAGTCAGAGGACATTTGTTAAATATACCGTTTCCGGGAAACGTTGCCACCCAAAAAGCCTAGCTCGAAACGCAAAGGATAATGGGGCATCTAAACTGCTACTGTTTCATCTGAATTCAGACAGTTATCGCAACTACAGTTAAAAATATTTATTAAGTTTAACATATATCATACTCTGTACCCATACTCCCTAGCGCACCCAGCTTTGTTGCTTTTTTCCAGTGACAACGTATCCCAGAAACGGTATATAATAAACATAATACTCAATGCATGCTCCATGTTTTATAGTTGTTAATATTATCTGGATTGTCATTATGCGCGCCGCTTATGGGACTCCTGTGGTTTTTCCCTGCTTGCCCCTTACCTACGTAAGGTGGAGTAATCAGATGTGACTGATGAATTATCGAAAAAACTCCATCTTACTGAAATTACTCATCTTACTGAAATTACTTGCTTACAAATATAAAAATATTGAAAGGAAAATGTTAAAATTCAGAAGTAAAAGTAAAAGCTCAATGCATGGGTTCCCTGTGGTTTATTGTCACGCGTGTCACGTTGCACAACAACAGTCCAGTCGAACTAGCCGAATCTCAGCTCGTTTGCTCGTGTAAATATGGCAGGATCGCTTAAATATAAGGTATTTTACTTAAAGACTATCCGTTGCTAGGACTTGGCAAGAGATTTTGACGTTCTTGATGTGAGTATCTTTTTAGATACGGCAATCTGAGTCCAAATATTCGCGTTGGTTTGATTTGACTTGTTTCAGATTTCAAGAGAAACGGCCGTATTTCACATCCCAAAGACTTCGTTTTCGCATCTTTTATCGTGTTATGAAGCTCTGAAGATGTAATAAAGGTACGCTTGATCATTTTAAAAAGTTATTTGTGATTAGAAAGCGTTAGACTGCTTGCAGCCCCTTCTTTGGCGAACGTCCGTAAATCGAGAATAAAGTCTCGCGTCTTCGGGGCTGGCTCGTGCCTTCGGCACTCACGGACTCCCTTTCCCTTTCTCTCGATTTACGGACGTTCGCCAAAGAAGAGACTGCAAGCAGTCTAAGAAAGCGTTATCTTGACAAGTTTGTGTTTTTTCGTCCGCTACACTCGATACCGGCTTTACACACAGGAGATCAATTTGGTCGATTTTTAGGTTAAAGAAGGGCGCTCTCCTGACTCCAAATCTTTATAGCCCAAAAATTTTATTGCATTTATTTAGAGTATTACCATTACCCTTTTCCCTCGAAGTATTGTTTTTCTTCTGGGCCATGTAAATTTTGCGTAATAGTCGTTTCAATTTACGGCCTGTCACACATGAGGAAAACATTGAAATAATCTAAAAATCTTTAAAAAATTCACCTTTTACCAAAACTTAACTTAAAAGTATTTTACCTGATCGTAATTACACTGTCTTTCGATTTCTAAGGTTTTCTGGACGCATCGAAATAGATTAAAACTGATTTTGAGCATTTTTATAGGTGCCCTAAAATAGCCTCGTAAAACCGGAAGTGAGGTCAAATTTCGTGTTTTGGCTTCGCGTGCTAAAATATTTATCAGAACGAGCTCAAACTTATGTCGATTAATTAGTGTACAAAGGCCTTTCATCGAGCGAAGTTTGAGAGATTTGAAGAAAAATTCTATTGCAGCCCATAGGTGACCGTTAGTGCAAACCTCTCTTAAGGTGGGAATATATTTGTTCAAATTTTATGGTCATAGTTGTGCACAAATGCAGATAACACTCTACATGCAGTCCATATCCTTCATTGGAGGATCGCTAAATATTATAATACATGTAAGTTATTTTACCGTCCGAGGTGTGGAATGATCAGTCAATTCCAGAGGCAACCCCCGGGATTCGGTCATTTCTAAAAATAAGAATGAAAACACCCCACCCCAGAAAAAGATCCAATCGACACTGCGTTACAAAGCTTCACAACAAATTAACCGCACAAAACTTCAAATTATTCTGTCCAAGCATTTATGTATAATTCTATTTTTGGAATTGTACTTTAGTTTTCTAGTCTTTGAATGAGTTCTTGTTTCACTGTAACAAAATATAAATAAACAAGTGAAACAAATCCGTCACTGTCTCAAATCGTATTTGGCATAAATAAGTCTGCTTAAAAGTCTCCATTCACTTGTAGCCATTTGGTTACAAATTCGAATGATTGTCCCCGGACAATCTCAAACTCAAAACCTCTATTTCATGTTGCTGCCCATGTAAAAACATAGACGGGATCCTGCCCGGGATTGGGCGGGATCCCGCCTTTCCACCAGTCGGGATCCCATCCGGGAAAGACGGCCGGGATCCCGCCCGGGATTAGTGGACATCTCGCCTTAGTGGGATCCTGCCATCCCACCCGGGATCCCACCCGGGATCCCGCCATCCCAACCGGGATCCTGCAATCCCACCCGGGATCCTGCCATCCCACCCGGGATCCCGCCATCCCACCCGGGATCCCGCCATTCCACCCAGGATTCTGCAATTCTACCTGGGATCCCACCATCCCAACCGGGATCTTGCCATCCCACATGGGATGCTGTCACCTCACTTGGGATCCCGTCATCCCACCCGGGATCCCACCCGGGATCCTGCCATCCCACCTTGGATCCTGCCATCCACCCGGTATCCCACCCGGGATCCCGCCATCCCACCCGGGATCCCGCCATCCACCCGGTATCCCACCATCCCACCCAGGATCCAGCAATAACACCTGGGATCCTGCCATCCCACCTGGGATCTTGCCATCCCACCTGGGATCGTGTCACCTCACCCGGGATCCCAACTGGGATCCTGCCATCCCTCCCGGGATCTTGCATTATTCTGCCACCTTACCCTGGATCTTGCTATCCCACCTGGGATCTTCTCATCCCACTAAGGATCCCGCCATCCCACCCAGAATCTCAATCGAGATCCTGCCATCCCACCCGGGATCTTGCAGTATCCTGCCACCACCTGGGATCCTGCCACCCCACTCGGGATAATTCTCTACTTCATCCAGGTTTATAATTGTAATCTTGCAGTAATAAGAAAGCTCATGCCTACAGGAAAGGCCATCACAGCAGATGAATTCTGTCTTTTATATGGACTTTGAAAAAGAAGACTTGGCTCATAACACAGTTATTATTATCAGCAGGTTTAACCTGTGTCCCCCGATGTCATCACAAGAAAATGCATTTACAATTAATGAGACATCTATATGTTTCAAGATTCCCTAATAATGTGTAACATGACTAATGCTTACAGAGGAACTTATATAACTTGTCTATATTGAATAGACACTTGCCGAGACCCCCGTCTATGCAAAGCATGCGGAAAGCAGTTTTATTGCTTAATGAAAATCTTGTGAAAAAGACCTGTGAAAAAAACTTGGGAAGCACCTGTGAAAAATGCTCATAAAAGAACCCCAAAACTTGGCCAACAAACCGGTGAAAAAGACAGATTGTTTAAGAACTTCAAGCAATTTTACAAGAAGAGGTCAAAATTTTGTTACTCAAAATTATGAAACCTTTTGATTTAGTTTTGATGTCTTTTCATGGGAACCTGAGAAAATGAAATTCACAATTCACAAAATGTCGCATTTAGCAGGAAAAACCTAATAATTCTGCAACACTCTAGCTGATGTAAAATACTATACTTTTTTAAGGATTGAAAGTTACGCCCCCACCTTCCCCATGCCAACCCCCAGAGACAGCTCACCTCATCTGAACAGAATCCTACCACAGTGACTATGCTGTTCTTTAAAAGAGCAGATTTCCGATGATGCCAGAGCATGAAGAACAAACAAACATGCATTTTTCTCTTATATCTAGTTTTCTACATCTCATCATATTTCCTCTTATTATATAGACACGAGTGTTTTACTGGGAAATACACCACTCGTAGATCTCATACGAAGCTACATCCGGGTCCTCAGTGACATATTTTCCATATCCTCACTAGTGAGGATATCGGTCAAAACAAAAGTGCTTGGAAATCAATTTGGAATATTTTTTTCTGGTTTGTCTATATAATAAAAAGAAAATTACACGGTGGCTTGAAGATATGAGTTTTATTTTCTCGTGTCAAAAACTATATTTTACTCATTCGCTGCTCTCATTCGTAAAATATTGTTCTTGCCACTCGAAAATAAAACTAATATCTTCGCGCCACCGTGTAATATCCTCTATTTCTTTACTTTTATCACTAGTTTGTGATTTCATTGGCCCATGGCATCCTTTGTTATTCTTAACCAATTATCACCTTTAGTCATTCCGAATGTTTATCTGTTGCCTAGCAACGGCTCTACATTTACTTTATATACAGCCCCACTCCCTCTGTTTTCTCTCTTTGCTCCGACGAAGGGCTATAACGCTCGAAACGTCAGCAAAACATCATTTTTCCACAGCGTTTAACATAAATCTCAACCTTTGGTTGTTGTTGTTCATGTTCACGTCTCCGCCGACGCAGACCACCTAGTTTTCCCGTAAAACTAGTCATACCAAACAAACATGCAGTGTCTCTTGTTTTCTGCAATTACTTTGTCTCCTTTTGCAGCTCGTGTTTTTACTCTCCCAACATCACAACATGCTCTATTGCACTCAATTTGTACTTCTCTTTTGTACTTCTCTTTTTGACTTTTGCATTTAGATTTCAACACTCAATATCAAATCCACTCTAAGAACATAACGTGACACCAAAACTCTGTGCAGGTGATGAGTCTGTTTTATTCATTTTTAAGCAATGTATATTGAAAATGGTGAATAAAACCCCATGGTAAAACTATGAATAATTTTTTACTTGAATTCATGTGCTGCTTCGTAGCTCCTTCATTTGTTGCTTGCTAGATTATTTGATTGTTTCAGTCTGAAGGCAGCGTGAAGTTCTGTTGATGGCAGTATGCATATGCATCTGGTTTTACCTGAAAAACGTGTGGACATTAGCAGGATACATTAGAACATTAGAACCAGGGCCCGTGGTTTGATGCGCTGGTGCGGAAACACATAATTCGGCTTTCTCCGCATAATGCGCATAATCCGCCAAATCCCGCATAATCGTGCATAATTTCCCAAAATTTTGTGAAAATCAGTAAAAAGGCATCATGACTTGGTAAATTTCAAACTTTCTTACATATTTTTTCCTACAAAAGTGATACATTTCTTCTAAAATCGTCTGTCCAACGTCAAAACAACTCGATAGAAATGAAAATAACAACAAGGCGTTCTATGCTAATCATGTTGAGCTGGGAACTGATGTTGACAAGAAATAAAACGTACCTAGTGAAAAATTGGCCAAGTAACTAATAGTTCCAGCTGAGCAATATATACTCAAACACATGTTTGCGCTTTGGATATTTAGCAAAATAAAAACAAGCGGGAGAGGACGCTTAATGCAATAAACATAGTCGACTTTATGCAGTTCACATTGATCACATCACTTTACGCTTTTGCATGGATTTTTTACGACAGAAATGTGGAACGCGTTTCCCACGTTTCTGGTTTCATAAAAGCTCTTACACTACTTCCGACGATAGTGTAGATCGCCCTCGCCATCGGGATTAAATTTGATAATGACGCGCAGAATGACGGCAAACAAGCGCGACGATGTTTTTGTGATCACGCGATCGTAACGATAGCTCCGATATTCTACATGTAACTCTCATGACCGTTCAGTTCATGGTTCAATAGGAGTGCGTTGCTACGATCATTATGGTATGAAAAAGGTAACGCTTTTTTTTGTAAGAATAAGCTTTATTACAAGTGAAACACACGTCTACCTGAAAGAAAATGTAGCGTCATTACGTTAGTAAAGCGAAGCTATTGGAACTCATCGCAAAGCATTTTATAAATAAACAAGAGTCGTTAAAGTCAATTAGCAGCTATATCCATGCAATAAAACAGCTAAAAACAGCAAAATACGTTACAGCACTAGCATAATTTCGTATTTTTAGCGCATAATTCTGTATTTTTAGCACATAATTTCAGAAAAAATCCCGCATCAAACCATGGGCCCTGTTAAAGCTTAAATGTTTGACTCATTAAACATAGTTTTACAGGTGTACAGGTCAAGCCTTGTCTAATTACCTGTATGTCATTACAACAGAATCAAATGCTCCATGATCTACTTTTTACTGGAATTGCATGTATACTCTTTACAAAATTCCTGTCTATGTGCCTGTCAACCTGCGAGTGAATAATTAAGACAGGTTGTTTTATAAGTCCAGCCAAGTTGAACACCAGTTGTCAAGATTATTGTTACGAAAATGTAACAAATATTTTAACTTTGGTATTGATGTTCTTTGAAAGGTATGAATATAAGTGATAAGCTGTTGTCCCTGCCAAAGTTCACAGAAATGTTGCTCATTACAGCCATTCTCAGTGACATGTGGTTGCTGGGAAAAAAGCTTGCAAGCGAAAATTTGTTGTTTTTTTTTTGTCCATGACAATGCACATGCTTTCGCCAGCTTGTCGCGCTCAGACAAGACAGAAAAACAAGTTTTCGCTTGCAAGCTTTTTTCCCGGCGACCGTGTGTAACTGAGAATGGCTGTAAGCATGAAAAATATTTGCCAAGGCTATCCAAATTATACATTGTGTGGTTCCAGAAAATATCCATACCCAACCCCCCCCCCCCCCCCCCCCCCCCAGAAGGGTGTTGAAAAGTGACCCCCCAACCCCTCTGGAATTTTCGAGGAAAAATACAGTATTTGTATGGAAATCATCAGGTAAATTGACCCCCCACCTCTCTCCGGAATTTCCAATGCCCTTCCGTAGGGGGGGTATGGATAATTTCTGGAACCACACATTCCTGTATTATTTGTAAAACTACATATAATCATGTGAACTCTGAAGCAATTACTAGTCAAACCATGGTTTAGCAGCTTATTCCTCTGTCTCAGAGATTTTGCAAATACTCCTAAAGCTACTATGTTTGATTACAGGTGAAACTATGAAAAACCACAGTAACTTAAGTTAATTAAACTTCGAAATATAGATTAGAGTGGATTTCAGATAAAGTGTCGTAAGTAAATCAGACTTGTGTTTTCTTTTCGATTGCCAATTGAGGTCAAGAGGTCTTGAAATTTGTTTAGTCAAGCAAATTACGAGTGGTAAAAATGATCACTTTGGGACTTGTTTTCTTGGATAGGCGGATTTCAGATGATTAAATTAGAAGCTGCGTGTAGGAGTCCCTTCAGAGACTACTAGTTTCAACGTTATTAATCGCTGAACATGCATTGAACAATATTAACTTAGTTTCGTCAGGTTCCGAAAGCTTGTTAATCATGAAGAAATTGTTAAACAAACATTGTGCAAATTATTGTTGAATCAAATGTTGGACTGTGGCCAAGTCTCTTGTCTTGTCACCTCTCCGGTTTTCCCTGGCATTTTGTTTTCTTCGCTTTTTTGAGCAGTAAAGAATGTTAGCGGCCAAATTATACAAGGAAAAGAAACATCACATAAGTATACATAATAACAAATGTAGCTTAGTTTCTTTCAAATGTCGATACGATAGTAGAGGCGAAGGCTGAAGACATGTTTTCTCGTTTTTGGTGGTGAAAAAAGACGACGCGCGTGCGTCGCGTTTCCCGCTTTTTTGGTGTCACGTGACCTTGCGCTTACGTATGTGTGGGCTGCCTGTGGTGTGGTTAATCAAACATGGCGCCTTCCTTCCTTTGCTTCTTGTTTCGCGGTCGTTCCTTGCCATGAAATGTGGAAAGATGCGTGCAAAAACAGCTTATCCGAAAAGTGGGTTGAATTGCTAAACGATTGAATTATTGAAGATTTTTCTGAATGCATTCGGACTGTTTTTTTCTGTAAGTTATGTCTTTTTCTTTGATGACAACTGAATTCTCAGACAACATCAGAATGGGCGAGTTCAAGCACAAGACAAATGTTACATTTATTCGCAATAACTAAATTGTAAATTACCTAGAAATAGTACAGAATTCTTCAAATTTATTATCATGGATACACAAGAAAATTTGGCAGAATGATATAAAGTTTATGTTGACAAATCTTATCTACATGGAATATTTAGTAAATAAGTACTCATCCTCTAGTGAACTTCCAGTAGTTATAGCTGTGGAATAGGTAAAATCTCATTGTGGCTCAGGCCTAGTTTATATGTCACTTAATTTCGATAATTAAATTCGTCTCAATTAAATTTGTCCGAAATACGATGTATAAACTAGGTCTCAGTGTACTTTAGTCTATAAACATAGATGTACTATATGTAGACTGTTGGGGCTTTCTCACATTATATTACTGAGGTAGGGGTGTACAATATGAGGGGTAAGAAATCACAGTTTGTGGTATCTTTTAGGAGTTTTCCCCTTGAATTTTGCAGTAAATTAGAGTAAGTATTATTTGGGAAATATCAGGTTTAATGCTGTTGGCCACTGTCAATATTATTGGGGGGCCTGTCCCCTCCCCCCCAATCATAGTTACAGGGGGGACAAGAGTGCCCCTCATCCAACTGCTTCCATCATCCCTAGATACTGAAAGATGTGCCTGAGAAAATAGCAAGTTATAATAATAGTGAAAATCAAAGCTAGAGTTGGGAAATCGTGGCTACGATCAAAATCAAATTTAATTAAACATCAAATCAAAACAAATTTACAGGTTGTTATTTTGATTTCAAAAGAAAACCAAAATTAACAGTTTTTTCACATCATATTTTCTCATACCATTTTGTTGATACTTAAGATATAGAATTCACAGCTTTTTTCACGTTTTTCCTGATTCAAAATGTCACATTTTTCTCATGATTTTCACAGGGTTTTTTTACAGGTCAAAATAGTTCACAGGTTCATTCACAACATTTTCACAGGAAATTCACATGTTGCTCTCCAGTCTCACTCTCATCCCACTATGGAGGTGTCCCATCATTGCAGGATCCCCGGATCCCAGCGCCTCCCACAAAAAATCCTGACAATTCCCAACACAGCTAGAATAATTTCCCTGCACTCTTCTCTCCCACCCAGGTTCACCCAGGTTCTCCCCCTTATTTCCCACTGTGGTGTCCCATCATTGCAGGATCCTGGCTTCCCACCTCAAAAAAACCTCCCTCTGAGATTCTGCCATCCCATACGGGATCCCACCCGTTAGGTACTCAAGATCCCACTGGGAATCCCACCTGACCCCTGAGAAATTTCATCCCAACAAGGATCCTGCTATCCCATCCATTTGGGATCCTGCCCAGGAAGGCTGGATCCTGGGATCCCTGGGAAATGTTATCCCACCTGGGATAGGCGGGATCCCACCATCCCACCTTGGATCCTGCCCGGGATGGCCATTATCTCACCTGGGATAGGCGGGATCCCACCATCCCGCCTTGGATCCCGCCCGGGATGGCAGGATCCCAGGGATCCCAGGTGGGATCCCACCTCCCCAGGAAATGATATCCCACCTGGGATAGGCGGGATCCCGCCATCCCACCTTTGATCCCGCCCAGGATGGCAGGATCCCAGGCGGGATCCCACCTACCCGGGAAATGTTATCCCACCTGGGATAGGCGGGATCCCGCCTATCCCAACAAGGATCCTGCTATCCCATCCATTTGGGATCCTGCCCAGGAAGGCCTGGGAAATGTTATCCCACCCGGGATAAGTGGGATCCCACCATCTCACCCCACCTTGGATCCTGCCCAGGATGGCCATTATCTCACCTGGGATAGGCGGGATCCCGCCCGAGATGGCAGGATCCCAGGCGGGATCCCACCTCCCCGGGAAATGTTATCCCACCTGGGATAGGCAGGATCCCGCCATCCCACCTTTGATCCCGCCCGGGATGGCAGGATCCCAGGGATCCCAGGCGGGATCCCACCTACCCGGGAAATGTTATCCCACCTGGGATAGGCGGGATCCCGCCTATCCCGGCCGGGATCCCGCCTGTCCCGGCCGGGATCCCGCCTCTCATTTTTACATGGGTGGTGTTGTATTCCGCAAAATTTGCCGCGCTAAAGATTGTGAGAGAGAATCGAAAGCAAAACTTTGAAAATTCCCAACCCCAGGGAAGCCAGTGGTGTGCAAATGGCCCACGGTGTCCAAGGGAGGCATGGTCACAGCTGGAATTGACTGACACATTACAGTAAGTGCATGCTTTTCTGCCTTTTCGAACCTCTTCTTTTTGTACGGTATGCGATATTTTCGATTTTTTCGTGCGGTGATGTGGTACTTTCAGAAATTTTATGCGGTATTCTGGTAACAATGAAAACCCCCCAGCAACCCCCTCTAACAGCTTCTGGTATTCCAGGGAAGGGAATTTTGATGAAATCTGATGCCCCACGTCTGCCCGATCCCCCCCCCCCTCCCCTCCCTCTTTACATTGCTACTGTAGGTACATTTTAATACCCTGGTCCCAGGGTGATGTTTTCGAGCCAAATTCAGGAACTAATCCTGCTGCCAATGAGAAGGCGCTAAATTCACCATCCAATGATAGCAGACCCCGAAGCTCCACCTTTGGAACTAACGTTTTTGATTGATAGAACTGAGAATCCTAGTGAGTGTCCCCAGGGTGAAGTTTCAGCAAGAAACAGAGCAAGACTAGAATCACTGAGGCATAACGAACTACCATTGAAAGAACCCAAACACGACTTCAAACTTGGTTCGAAAGAAAGGAAACTTCACCCAGGGACCAGGGTAGTGCATGAATACCGAGGTGTGAAAAGTCTCGAAGTTCTTCTAATTTGGCACCTTACCCCTTTACAACACCATCAAACAAGCCCACATCATCCATGTATATCTTTTAAGTTTACTTGAGATTAATAATAACTTACCTTAACAGTAGAAATACAACGTTCTGCTTGAATTTTTGCGGACGTTTGTACCTCGCACGATAAGAAGCTTGCGCCGCCATTTTTTCACCGCACAGGCTCGAAAGGTCTTCTGGGTAAATTCAGCGGTAGAGCTTTCACGCATGCGCATTCTACTTGTAGAACTTTTGGCATCATGGCGGCTCTTCGAACTCATTCTTTCCCCCTGCAGCAAGAATTCCAGCCTCAAAACTCGCTAAATTCACAGCCCGATGGCAATCAGGCTTTAATACAAGCTGCACAGACATCAGCAGATGCCGGGGAGCAGAAAAGCAAGGGGACAAAGCGGAAGGCTCCGGTTGATAACCAGCTATACACTTGCGAAGTCTGTCATGTTAAACTGAACTCAGCAAGTCAGGCATTTCAGCATTTCCAGGGGAAAACGCATATAGGGAAAGTACGAACCCTGGAACAGGCAGCAGAGGTGGTGAGTGTTGAGTAGTTGGTTTGTTCTTGCTGTGTTTGTATTGAAATCTTTTAGTGACTCAGCTGATTTCGAGATAACAGAGCCGAGGAGAAGCAAAGAACTACGCTGAGGACATGATGTTTCCCTTCCATTCATGATAATACATGAACGAAAACAAATACTGAAAACTTGATTGATTTAACTTGTATAACTCCTCCTTTGTTTCTTGACCTGGTCGTATCCAGTAGAGAAAACAAAGCTAGTAGTTGTGAACACATATTTGAGGGATTCTATTTGAGAAGTCCGGCTCTGAAATTCGGCTCTGTAAAACACAGAATAATATCGTAACCGAAGGAGGTGACAAATTCAAGCTGCGTTTGTTAGCTTTACTATTACAATTATCAATGAAACATTCAACATTTTTCGATTTAAGGATATTTAGAGAATCCTAGAAAGTTAATCGTTCTCCCAGCAATGTGTCTTTTTAACATTATAGAAATTCTTGCCATTTCTTTTGTTTTCTTATTGATATTTTTGCCTTTTCTTCGCATTTTCGTTATGACAAGATCACATTTAATTAGGGAAGTAATCTTTCATTTGAAGATAGAAAGCATGTTGAGGTCACTCACGTGACATATTAAATGAAATTTTTATGTGCTTTAATTTTTTGTTTTGTTTTCAAATCAGATAGAAGGTTTTCATAATATTTGGTTTTGTTTTATAAGCAGGAGGGTGTTTAAATTATTCTGTTCCCATTCATAATTGATTCTGTGGGCTGGGGACTTTAATGCAGCTCTTTATCACCTTAAAATCTTTTTCTCCTTTAGCTGTGAAAATTGTTTTCTTTAGACCCCTACTGCCATGAAAAAAGGTAGAAAGATAAAAGACATTGCTCAGTATAAAAGAGATCCTGTTGGATGTCAGTCTTGGTTTCTGTCATTTTTGTCTGTTTATTATTTTTGAGGTTAATTTTTGGATGGATTAAGAAAAGTAAAATGCCTGATTCATTTAATTATGGAAGAGTTTTTCATTGTCCTATAGTTACTGTAAAGAACCCAAAGAACAGAACAGAATAAAGGACAATTGAGGCTGCACAATTACTGTGAGATTTGTTGTAATTTTAGAACAACAGTATCACACCAGAAGTAAAGCATGGAATGCCATGTTGACAAGTTTATACAGTCCACCCTTTTCAAAAAAAATGTTGATGACTTCACTTCACTTTAATAAATAAGTGCAACCTCATAATATATTTGCACAGACCATGTTACAAAATAACATGGCCTTAACAGCAGCCTAAAAAGCTGTGATACTTTTTGTATGTCTATTACACTTGCTGACTGTCATTCTTCGATTGCTTTCAGTATAAAACTGAACTTGAAAATGTTGGTTCAGGCGAATGGTACATCAGCATGCATATGTCAGGACTTGGGTTGTGGTGTAGATAGGCCTTAAATAGGAAGACAAGAAAATATAATCATATTTTAAATCTCTGTCATTAAAGGGTCATGGGAAACACATGCAGATACATGATGCCAACCTGATACAGTGCTGTCAGAACAAGCTGGCAACCGCTGGAGTTCCACTGGCTACTTAACACTATTTTTTTTATGTTTCACTTGGCTACTTTTCATCCCATCCCAGACAAAAGCACAATTGAGCCACTGAAATTAGCCAAACTGGGCCGGCTACTTTTTTCAATAACTGCCTGCTTAAAAACATTCTGACAACACTGCTGATACCTTCAAAATGTGGTGTTTTGGTCAACCAATGTTCTTTAACAGCAAAGCAACTTTAAAAAGCTAGTGTTTCTATCAAAATTGGGGTGATTTGGACCCAGTGTGGGAGACCAAGCCTATTGGACAGAACTCAGGATCATCGCCTCAAGATCCTTGTGTTTATCACTTGCACACACTCACTATTTCATTTACAGTTCTATTAATCAGTTTAGTAACTACCACCTCAAGTCCTTTGTGTTCATCATTCACACACACTCACTATTTCATTTACAGTTTTATTAATCAGTTTAGTAACTATGGTAGTTCCACTCACGCAATCTATAGTCCAGTTTCGAATTCTCTACTCTACCGCTAAATAGGCATTGACGGCGGTAAATACAGTGGTAGCCTCAATTTGAAGTAAAAAAAAGTTGTGAATACCAACGAAAAAGCTTGAATTTAGACAATAGACAAACTTGAGGAATCGTTGGTATTCACAACTTTTTCTACTTCAAATTGAGGTTCCTACTGCACTTTGTGCCGCCAATGTCAATTCAGCCAATTCAGCTGCCGATGCAATTCCATGCCTTCAGGTCTTTTGTCTTCTGCCCTCAAGTCACAGGAAACCACCTTAAACCATGGTTCTCTCGGCCTGCCCCATCTTCTATGGTCAACAGCCTAGAAGTTAATGTGTACAGTAGCTTGATTTTGTAAGGATTTCGTTCACAGACATTTAATAAGTTTATTATCTAGCCCCAATCAATATTTTTGAAAAGGGTGTATACTTATAATGGAGAAATTGGCTTTTAAATTAAAGCTTTAAATAACAGGGGGTAGTTCAAGTCTTGAAACAATATCCAATCTGATAATCATTATGAAGTAATAACATTTAGGATTTTTAGAAAATTCTAGGAAAAATAGAGCTTTTAGGAAATTTAGAGCTGTGTTGTATAACAATATGGTAAACAATATTTTTGCCCACTGTTTGCTTCAGGAAAGGCAAATATAGCTTGTGGCACACTTTTGTTTAGTTTTTATTGTTATCTGTTTATCTGTAAGCTAACCTAGGCTATCTACTTATTTATTATTTAAGAATGTTTTATTCAAGCGTCACCAAATAAAATATGAAATGCTTGCTATTATCTGGGACTGATCTTTCTCTAGAACACAGATGCTTCAAGCTGCACTTGATTTGATGCGGAAAATGTGTTTTACTATGTAATTACATGTATATAACATAATGCCTATAATATCTAAGAACCCTGCTGTGAACATCTCAAGAACCTTTCATATACATGCTGAGTCCTTTTACAGTCCTGTGAATTTTTCTTCCATGATGATAACCACTTACTGTGTTATGTTACCCTTGATACTAAGAGAGATTTGAGCACTGCTTTGCCAAAAATATTGCTACTGAAAAGTTTGATGCCTATTTCCTTTACTTTGGTATGATTTTTAAGGTCCCCATGAAAGAAATAAGCAGTAGATTCTTAGCTTTTAAATGTTAATTCTCATATTATTTTCTTTCCAGTTATAATCATTTCATCGTAAATATTTGTAGCGCTCTATCTTTTTATCATTGTATTTACTCAGTCTTTTATATTAGGAGACTATTATTTTTTATCAGTAGTAGTAGTAGTAGTCCCTGCAAATAAATCCTCATGAGAAACAGAAAACTAAATTTCAAAGTTTTCTAAAATAATTAAAAGGGATATATTTATAAAAGAATTCCATTGGCAAATATTTTTCTTTTATAAATGCAACATTTCTGTGAGCTTTGGATGTTTTTCTCAGGTTCCCATTAGAATTGTTTGGTGGGATTGTCATAGTTTATCACTTATATTCATACCTTTCAAAAAATATCAAAACCAATCTAAAGGTTTTTTTTGTGTAACAAGATTGTTGATTTCGTGATCAAATTGCTGAAAGTTCTAAAACAACCTGTCTTATGGGCAGATTTTTTAGGGCAGAGCAAACTCATTATATAATTCTCTGTAATTTTATGAAATCGATAATATCATACACCATCCAGGAGGATTAAAAAACTTTATGCACCCACCAATTCTTCCACCCTCCGTAATGTTACCGTAATGTTAATGTTTCAGTGTTCCCTAATTAATGAATTTGCAAAATGTTAATGATATTGTGCATTTTCAACTTCTATATTTCATTCATCTCATGTATGTGGTAATGGAAAGTAGCCCAAGCAACACACATGACCTCTAAATCTATATACCCATAGTTTACACCTTGGCAGGCTTTTACTCATGGCAGAATCTGTCAGACTGACAGAATTGGTCAGTTTATCCTGGTTATGGAATGATTAATCATTTCTCCTGTGCTTCATATCATATGGATGGAACAATAAACATAGGCAGAAGATTGAGACATAAATAAATAACATTTTTTTATAATGTGTGGTTCCAGAAAATATCTATTCCCCCCCTCCCCCCACCCCAATAGAAGGGTGTTGAAAAGTGAACCCCACCCCCCCCTCTGGAATTTCCAAAGGAAATGTATGCAAGAAATCAGGTAATTTGACTCCCCCCAACCCCTCTGGTATTTCCAATCCCTTCCATGGAGGGGGGTGGGGGGTGAATGGATATTTTCTGGGACCACACAATACACTGCTCCAGCTTACCATACCTAATTACCAGAATCTATTTCTTATCTAGAAAAATCCCCCGATGATGCCAAAGCCACTTCCACAACCAAGAGTTGTCCCCCACTACCAAGCAGCCCCACCCGAAACTAGCAGCATTAACCAACATTGCAGTTTGTGCAATAAATGGTTCAACTCTAAAACACAAGCTGATCAACACTACAGTAGCAAAGCTCATCAGACGATGTTGCTTGGTGGCATTTCTACTGGCAGTATCAAACCAAACACAAGAAAAACTGAACAGTCCACAGGACAGATGCCTGGCATGGTAGACGCACAAGATCAGGCTACTCCAACTCATGAGATCAAGTTAGGAGGGAATGTTAGAGCTCAACTCTTTACTTGTCAGCCTTGTAACATTACATTAAACTCTCAGACGCAGATGTCACAGCATATCAGTGGGTTACGGCATAAAATAGTTGTGGGGAAAGCCAAGCCACCGCCGCCTCCCAATCCTGATGAAACAGGTACAAAACGTTGTTCCCCTTGCAGGAAAAATCTATGTACAGGGACTTCAACTCCGACCATCTGGTACTGTACCACCTTGAAATGACGAAATTTCCTGAAATTCTCAACTACCTAGCCTAAATATGTTAAAAAGTTGGCAGGTCTATATGTGGTTTTTGCTCTCCTACATAGATGTTTTTTTTATATCTGTTTATTTCCACATTACTGTCGATTGCATCTACCCATCCACATTTTCGACAAAAACAATTCTGTCTGCACATGAAACTTTGAAGTTTTGACAGGAATATTTGAATGTTTTGACGGAAAAACGTCTTCATCACAATGTACTCAGGTCCGCAATTTCTTTTCAATAATAATCATTGAAAAAAGTTAATATTCTGGTAGATTCATGGTTTTTCTGACCAGGAAAAAATAAAGCAACTAAACTCCTTATGTTTTCCACTCAGAGCATCACCAATAGTCCAGTCATTTTAGGCCGAAAAAGAGCTCAAAATGAAACAAATTGCAACAGAAGGTTTTTCTTCTTAATATTGTTCCTGACACTCTCTAGTATCGCAGGAAAAAAATCAGCAAAAATCAGACCATGTGAAAGGTAAATTACCGAGTTGTTTTGGCAGCTTGTGGGAACCTTTGTTGTTCGCAGCACTTAGTAACTATTGTTTCCGACTTCCAAGAATGATCATTTCACTATATTTAGTAACTCTTTGGCAATGAAAATTGCTTCAGAATACATTTTCTGGTTTTTACGGAACTCAAATTTTCAAATCCCATACATAGTCTATACTGAAAGCGTGAAATTGTGAAAAAATTCGAAACTAAATGGCAAAGTGCTAGATATTTATTTGTGACGCAGCTAGTGAATTATAGCGGAGCTCCTGCACGGGCGGCCCGCGCAAGCGGAGCACCATACCTAAGGGAAAAACGTATAGTATACTATCGAGTTGATTTTTGAACGTCACGGGCATTTTGGATCATTTTGATGACGTCATTGATGACGTAAGGGCACGTGACTTTGGTTTAGAGCTCCTCTTATGGTCTTTGAAACTTTGTCCAAGTTTGGCTTCTATAGAAGCTTCCCTTCGGGAGATATGATTTTTTCTTTATTTTTCTGGTATTAAACCTATAGCGTACGCCGTCCTTCCGTCCGTCATCCCTCTTCCGTCCGTGTACACATGGGAACCCTGTGGTATGCAAAGAAAAATTATATATCCTCAAGGGAACATGCTAAGACAGCCATACTTGGGACATTTTGTCTATGCCACAAGGGGGGTGCTGTAAAACGGACACGTGATGTGACGTCATCTATGCTTGAAAAATCAATATCTCGTGAAGGGAAGACTCTAAAACAACCAAACTTGGGTAGTGTAGTCTAGACCACCAGATGAGCGAAATGAAGTGGTCACGTGATGTGACGTCATCGATGACGTCATCTATGCTTGAAAAATCAATATCTCGTGAAGGGAAGACTCTAAGACAACAAAACTTGGGTAGTATAGTCTAGACCACCAGCTGAGCAAAATGAGGTGGTCACGTGATATGACGTCATCGATGACGTCATCTATGCTTGAAAAATCAATATCTCGTGAAGGGAAGACTCTAAGACAACAAAACTTGGGTAGTGTAGTCTAGGCCACCAGATGAGCGAAATGAGGAGGTCACGTGATGTGACGTCATCGATGACGTCATCTATGCTTGAAAAATCAATATCTCGTGGAAGACTCTAAGACAACAAAACTTGGGTAGTGCAGTCTAGGCCACCAGATGAGCGAAATGAAGTGGTCACGTGATATGACGTCATCGATGACGTCATCTATGCTTGAAAAATCAATATCTCGTGGAAGACTCTAAGACAACAAAACTTGGGTAGTGCAGTCTAGGCCACCAGATGAGCAAAATGAAGTGGTCACGTGATATGACGTCATCGATGACGTCATCTACGCTTGAAAAATGAATATCTCATGAAAGGAAGACTCTAAACCAACCAAACTTTGGTAATGTAATCCAGGTCACCAGATGAGCGAAATGAAGTGGTCACGTGATGTGACGTCATCGATGACGTCATCTATGCTTGAAAAATCAATATCTCGTGAAGGGAAGACTCTAAAACAACCAAACTTTGGTAGTGTAGTCTAGGTCACTAGATGAGCGAAATGAAGTGGTCACGTGATATGACGCCATCGATGACGTCATTTATATCTCGTGAAGGGAAGACTCTAAAGCAACCATGTAAACCATGTACACATGGGAACCCCTTTCATTCACACCATAACTATGTTCACACAGAAAATTTTAAAACCAGGAGCTCCGCTTTTAGCCAGTGGCTAAATCTATATATTAAATCAAGTCTGTGAATCAAACCATGGCTCCTGGGGCAGAGAAAATGGAAGTATTTTGGCTGTGCACACTATAGAATATCTTCTGGCTCGGAAGGCTGAAGTGCGGACAAACTCATGAATAACAATGGCGGTCACAATAGCACCACAAGCTGCCAAGAGAACTCAGTAATTTTGACCTTTCGCATTGTCTGATTTTTGTTGACTTTTTTTAATGTGATTCTAGAGAGTGTTGGGAACAATATTAAGAAGAAAAACCTTCTGTTGCAATTTGTTACATTTTGTGTTATAAGTTGACTGGACTACAAAGCTTCACGCATGAGTGGTCAAACTTCAACTGTCAAAACTTCAAAGTTTCATGTGACGACAGATGTTTTTGTTGAGCGTGTGGACGTGTATGACCTACACTGTATGGACAGACAGAGTTTTTTATGTATGGTAGCCAGGGGTGGATTCAGGTGAGGGGTTGTGAGGGTTGCAATCCTCCTTTGAGGGTGATAGATTATTTGTTATTTGAACTCAGTGTGGCTCATAACCAGTCAAACTTAATGCTGCAACCCCTCCCCCCCCCCCCCCCCCCCCTCTGAAAACAATCTGGGATCCGCCACTGGTAGCCCTTTAAATATACAGCGCAGTTTTTGACTGTAAAAAGGTGTAAGTTTCCAATGTTCTAGCTGCAAATTAACATGGCTCTTTAGAGCGGTGAAACCAATCACAAAGTAATTACACAAATTCTGAATAAAACCTGTAGCAATAATTACAAAAATATTGCGAATTACTTACCGGTACAACAGTCATCTGAAATCTGCTCTATCTCTTGTATTTTTTAGATGGTTGGCAAGGTATTCGGTACAAAAAGTTGGCATCCACCATAACCAAGGTTGGCCCGTATGCCCTGCCCTCTGCCGTTGGTGCTGCTCAGCCACCAGGGGGTACAAAGATGGGACAGTACTACTGCCAAGACTGTGATGTCAGTATGAACTCTCAAAAGCAGATGGATCAGCACTTGTCAAGTGCGAAACACAAGGAAGGAATGAAGAGCAAGCGTAAAGGCAAAGGACGGGGCAATATAGGTAGGGTGGCACATGCTACTGTATATAGCTGTCAAACTTTGATGTCCTTGATTTTTACAGATCACAATTCACTGGTTCAAAGCACTTAAGACAGAATTTTTTAGAACTTCGAGCAATTTTGCCAGAAAGCGGCAAAAAATCTTGTTACTCAAAATAAAAAATGTTGTTGCTTTGAATTTAGTCTCATTTCAAAGGTCTTCATGGTAGTGTTCATGTATTATCGTGCCGGTAAAAAATTTCCAGAGGAAGCTGAGAAAATAAATTTTAGTTTTTACAGATAGACGTATTTTTGCACCTAAAATGGTGATGTCAATCAAAGCCTATATAGATTCTATAGAATTTTTCCATTTTTTAAACACTTATTTCTGTGGCGGCGCAAGCCCAGTCCTCTGCCTTTTGTGATATTTCAAAATGTGGACCACAAATCTACAAATTAGGATAGAAATAATTGAGTTTAGTATTTTTGGCCAAACGTTGCACGAAGTTGTAAAATAACCTATCTTAATCCTTTGTTTTAGACTTCTTTGGCGAACGCCTTCTTTGGAGGAAGTCCTAGTCCTACATTGTAGTTTGTTTGTGCGTTCGTATTTCCAGCTCACGAGAGAGTACTGTAATAGATACACAGATGACGTCATAGAATGTCATGAACAAAAAAGTACGCAACGAGACGCAGTGACATCATCTGTGTATCTATTACAGTACATACGCACAAAAACGAGATCTATTTGTTTTATACAACAACAAACAGGGATTTTTGTCAACCGTGTATCTGTACTCTTATAGCAACATGGCTCTCGACCAATCAGAGCGCGTGATTTACTAGTGTTGTTGTATAATATTTGTAAATATTATACAACAGTTCGTAAGAGACAAATATTTTGGAACTTTGATAGAATAGAAGGTGACTGCTCAATGCAGGTACCACTGTAAATATTCTTTCCATCTCAATATCACCTTATCAATGTTGTGTTGTTTATTTTGTAGGCTTTAGAGGTACCCAGGCCCACATCCCAGGGGGCCCACCTAGAAGACCACCCCTCTCATCAAGCTTTGTCAAGCCAAAGACCACCACTACCACTACCAGTGCATTCGTAGGACCATCAACGAATCAGCCACAAAACCCCAGACCTCAATCTGCACCACAGACTAACAGGCAACCTTCATTTCAACGAGCAGCTACAAATGTTTCCTTTTCACAAGGGTCATTGCATGCCCCCTCGCAGGCTAATACATATGCTATGGACTATGGGCAAAGCTCGTATAATGCATACTCTTCACCTTACCATGCGCAGATATATTGACCATTATGTAGATAGAGCGGATTTCAGATGACCGTCGTGTTTGCAATTGGTTTGCTTTCTCATTGGCTGCTTATTTCTATCAACCAATCAAATTGCGAACTAATTACAAGCAAGGAATTACTAGCCAATTGGTTCGGCTTCTGATTGGCTGGGCTGGAAACCATTCAGCAGTAAGTTGTAATTACTCTTGTTTCTGATTGGCTAGTGATTGCACAATTGCGTTTACTTTCACGATGGTCATCTGAAATCTGCTCTATGTTGTAGTTGTGTTTTAATATGTAAATAGTCAGTGTGTTGCTGACTTGTGATGCAAGAGACCTATACAAGACAGACAGCTGTTGGATCTAAGAAAAAGTGGGATGATTTGTTGCAAAGTTAGACTAGAAATTAGTATTTTAAAAAAAGGCTGATGTGAAACAGGTGTATCATGGGTAACAATTCAAATCGTCGGGGAAATAAGAGCTGAAAACGGGGGCATAGCCAGGATTTTTAAAAGGACGGGATATTCGCAGTTAAAAACGGCCATTTGTTCCCAAAACAAGGTTGGCTGCGGCATACACTGCCCCATCGGGTTCCATTCGAGTACAGATGTTTTGACCACTTCCCTTAGAAGGACGGGGTGGCTAGTACAAAGCATATACTACTACAGGTTTCAGACCAACGGGGTAGCTAATCTAAAGGTTATACCAGAATATGAGAACGGGGGTAGCCACCCTTATCACCCCCTGGATTCCCCCTGTATGGTCATGTCTTACAAGTGTTAAGAAATATTCCAGATCAGTTTGAAGTCCATAATTGACTTTTTTACCCATACATTTTCTCGTATTATAGACCGGGTAAATTCACAATGGACTTGACATTTATAGAGAATATTACACGGTGAGTTTTATTTTCGATTTGCAAGCGCGAATTAGTAAAATATTGTTTTTGACACGAGAAAATAAAACTCACATCTTCAAGCCACCGTGTAATTTTCTTTTTATTATATGGACAGACCAGAAAAAATTATCCCAAATTGATTTCCAAGCACTTTTTTTATACTAGTGAGGATATGGAAAATAATGTCAGTCAGGTCCCGGATGTAGCTTCATATGAGATCTACGAGTGGCGTATTTCTCAGTAGAACACTCGTGTCTATATAATAAATAGTGGTACGTTTTACACTCTTGTCATGATAACTTGGAAGTTGAGGTGGATTCCAGGCTATTGCTTTTCCCATTGAGAACAACACCCATGAGCCATTCCGACTCGTTCTGGCGAAGATGGCTTTTGTTCTCATTGTTCTCATCCCATTTATGTTGCGTGCGCAGCATCGTGTAAACTGCCAATCCACGGATTGCGTTCACGCTGTCAAGTGAACACGTTTCATTTCATACTCAGAACTCGATAACCTTTCACCTCGGGCTCGATATATTTGATACAAATGTCACCACGTAGATATTTCACTCGTTTTCAGTCACACATGCCGCCCTGTTCTTTTCGTTTTCGATTCGCGTCTGGTGTTTGGTGGACGTCAATCAAGACGTTGGACCTAGGCACCGGTACACGGGCTAGCAAAATATGGCCGACCCAGCTTTATTGAACCGTTGTCTACTAGACCGGGGGCCCGTGGCCATGGCTTGGTCGAAAGTCTTGATTGACATCCAAAATCACCAGTCGCGACTCGGAAACGAAAAGCACAGGGTGCACGTGTGTAACAGCTGTTTTTTATTTTCGGATATTCGATTTTTTTTGGCGCGCGGGATTCCTGTGTCACGCGACACAGGAATCCCGACGCCGCAGGAACCCCGCGCGCGCCCTAACGAATTCTTCTCTGGAAAACCCACTGGAGAGCCGGCTCGCAGTCTACCAACACATTGGCATTTGTGTTATTTCAGATGTTTCACAGGGGGTGCTTATGGACGAGATAAATTTTCAACGTGTATCAAGCATTTCCACCATCCTGGTCTGATTACCTATGATTTAAAAGATAATCATTTTGTCAAAAATATTACAAGTATCTTAGTTCTATTAACTAACAATAGAATAGACTGCTTGCAGCCCCTTCTTTGGCGAACGTCCGTAAATCGACAATAAAGATAAAGTCCTAGTCCTACATTGTAGTTTGTTTGCGCGCTCGTATTTCCAGCTCACGAGAGAGTCTAGGTGTCGAGTAACAAGCAGCGCCACGGGGGAGAAAGCGCCTCGCTCCTTCGGCGCTCGCTCGTGCCTCCGGCACTCACGCCATCGTCGCGCCTTCGGCGCTCCTCTGGCGAGTCTCGCGCCTTCGGCGCTCGCTCGTGCCTTCGGCACTCACAGACTCTCCCTTTCCCTTTTCTCTCGATTTACGGACGTTCGCCAAAGAAGTGACTGCAAGCAGTCTAACAATAGAACGAAGCAATGTGTATAGATGAACATGGTGACCATAAAATCACATCTGCAGACTCCAACCCGCTGCACTCTTAGAGCGCTTCACACAAGTACTTCTGCAACCATTTTACCCAGAGCTCCCCGGCTCTTCACCTCGCGGGAGAGGCTCTGGTGACAGCCATTGACGCATGCGCGAGTTTTGATACAGGGCGGATGAGAGAAAAAACTTCCTGCGCATGTCCCAACGTAAAAAATCAGCCAATCAGTGAAGGATCTCAAATCGTTGTCCCCAGAGCCTCACCGGTGAGCAGACGAGCCGGGGAGCTCTGGGTACGAGAATGTTCTGCAACGTACAGCCATGTGGAACACTTGCGCATGTCAAATAAACATGTTTTAAAAATGACGATGTTCGTAAAGTTAGCGATTATGTTTATCAAGGAGGCTTTCCGCTACTCGTCCGAAACCGCGCGCGTTCCAAAAAGATGGCGGTCCCGCGTCGCTCGCCATAAAAGCAATAACGCACCACCGGTCGTTTGCAAGCAAGCAGCCTCTGGGCGATTCCATTCTCGTATCCAGAGCTCCCCGGCACGTCTGCTCGCAGGGGAGGCTCTGGGGACATCCACTAGAAGGCCGTCGCTGATTGGCTGATTTTGAGCGTTGAAGCATGCGCTGAAAGATCTTTCTCTCAGCGGCTCTGTATTAAATCTCGCACATGCGTCAGTGGCTGTCACCAGAGCCTCCCCCGCGAGGTTACGAGCCGGGGAGCTCTGTGTTCGAGAAAGGGGTGATTCTAGCTATAACGCATGCGCGCGCTGCACGCCGGTAACTGAGGGACATTTGCCTAAAGCTGCGGCTAAACTAGGACATGTAGCGCGCAACATTTGTGTCCTGCATGTTTCCCCGAATTGCTAAACTAGGAAACATCGCACGCGTGTGTCTCGGACACATCGAATTGTTCTTGTCTTGCGAAGAAACATTTCTTTCCCGGTTATTTGTCGCGCGCAACAATGTTTCTCGCGATTTTGATAAACGCATTTCATCAAGCCTCAGAGAAAGTGTAGATGAACATTCCGTTTTTTTATGTGTAGTACACACATCCTCTAGGTTTTATTATTCATGCGCGCAATTTCGCGCCGAAATGACGACATTATTATTATTCATTTGCGTGAAGCGCGGCCCAAATGCATGAAAGTCTCATAGTGATATTCACTAGACAAACCTCAGCAATATTTCGGTTTTAATTTAAACCATCATCAGGCTAGAATGAATACAAAGTGCGCGGGAAACGTTATGAAATACGAAGTCATTTAAATAATAATAGCTCTCGGCTCGCTTTTAGGCCGGAGTTGAGTGAGGGATCCCTTTGTTTAATGTAGTACGCCTCTTTAAATAACAAAACATTCCAATTATTAACCGTGCTCAATATTCTGGAGTTGTCTCTGACGGTAATTACATAGAAGTCCGACCGGTGGGATAGGTGGATAGTCAGAGATTGAGCACGGAAGATTGTGAAGACTAATAAAATGTTGATAATTGCTACAGCTGTCATTAAGATGTTGACAGACTGCACTTTCTTTGTTACGAGCGTGATCTAGTGTGCGCTCAAAGAGCGTGCGCTTGGTTTTGCCTATGTAAGCCGCTTTACAGGATGGACATTTAAATTCATAAACAACGTTAGATTTGTTCAGGAGTGGTGTTTTATCCTTGGTGGAGGTGTAGTACGACACTTTAGTTGTGTTCCAAGTCACGCGAAAGTCAATATCTTTGATCTTACAGCATCGACGTCGTCAGCAAGAACTTTCACAAAATGGCAATAAAATCGTTACTTTCCGTCATATTGTGTTATTTCTTTCAAATTAAGGTTCTTCGCAAGTTTATGGCCGACCAATTCGCAAATATGTCCCACCAGGAGTTTGATCGCACATTGCCAGGTCAAGGGAAACATTTTTTTCAGCTCTAGACTAGAGGAAAAAAAGTAGGACCATACTTCCAGACAAAGAGCTGAAGCGTCGTATGGCGACCGTACGGTTCTTACGCCCACGCCAGAGATTTCGGCCCTGACAGTCGCTATCCTGGTGTTGAATTGCTCAGTAGATACCTATGGGTGAGAGTACGCCCGGCCACCAGACCATATAAAGACGCCCTTTGTACCGTTAGTGAACAATCAACTAATTATTATGCATCACCAACGTATTTATAGGACTGAAGAGTGTGTTAGAGATCCATGTGGGACACGTTGCCTTTGGTTTTCTTTTTAACTAGCATTAGCTTATCTCATGATAATACAGAAATGTTTTTCACAGTTGCCGTTTAGCATTTATTTTTTACTCATAATCCAATAGTAGTCTTTAAAATGACACGGAAATGAGTTTATTTTTAAGTTGTCTGTCTGCGCATGCGCACACATGTCATCCCGTCTAGTTTTAGTTTTCCGTGAACAGACGACCTTTAATCCCCTGAAAGAGTGTTATACCTATTGGAACTCGGTACTTCTCTGGTAATTTCAGAGCTGTCAGAACAAGCGTCGCCGGAGGCTACTTTACGTTTAATCGCCGGCTACGTTTTGCCGGATATATCAGACACAACTGAAGTTCGAACCGCAAAACTTTGTCAAATGCAGCCTAAAGCTCACCTCATTGTTTGCCGCGAAAATAAATAACTGGAATCCTTAAATTCTCAGTTGCCCTAAAAAAATGAGGATCTTCCAGGTCCGCGCCTGTGTCAGAAATGGCTTGACTTTAAAAGCAGTCAAACCGGTTATGTTTGTCTTATTCCTGGAATAACTAATCCGGGAATAACTTGTGCTTTCAGGAACCAATATTTATTCCTAGAATAGCTTATCCTAAAATAGCAGATTTAATCTTGGATTAGCCGCTATTCCTGGATTAAGTTAATGCTCTTTTCAGGAACCGGCCCCTGGGGGTGAAAATCCCAAAGCACGCGCTATTTTTCAGAATAAATTTAATTTAATGTAATAACCTGGAATATTTGTAAAAATGTCGGTTAACCGGTAAACATGATCATTTTGTTGTTAATCGGTATCTTTTATCCAAGTTTGTCGGTAACTTTTACTGCCGATTCAGTATAGCATAGCATAGCATAGCATAGCATAGCATAGCATAGCATAGCATAGCATAGCATAGCATAGCATAGCATAGCATAGCATAGCATAGCATAGCATAGCATAGCATAGCATAGCATAGCATAGCATAGCATAGCATAGCATAGCATAGCATAGCATAGCATAGCATAGCATAGCATAGCATAGCATAGCATAGCATAGCATAGCATAGCATAGATTTATTGGAACCGTGTAAAAATATTTACATAAGTATAACTCCAATAAATTTAAAAAAAGAAAAATACATTAATATTTTATCTAAATTTAATTTTCAATTTCACTTTTATTTGACCAAAGTTCGAGGGTCCAAAGGCTTCATCATGATGGGGTGCTTTTACAAAGTAGTCGTTGTCGTTCCGTTTTGGCCTCCCAGACAAATTTTGCTATAGTTTTTTGGATATTTTCTTTAAATTTTAGAGACATTATTCTGGTAAATGCATCCAAGGGGGCCATTTCGCGTAGGTTGATTTTGGTTTCTATTTCTATGGCATGGAAAAGTTCGTTTCGAAGGTTTTTGTAGTTTGGACACTTGAGAATGAAATGCTCTTCGTCTTCAACGTCATTTTTGCAAAGAGGACATATTCTTTCTTCTAATTCTTTATATGGCCTACTATGTCTCCCGGTCTCGATCATTAGGTCATGGTTGCTTAATCTTAGTTTTGTCATGCTTATTCTATGATTTATGTTTTTGACGTTGTTAAGATAGCTTTCCAGGTCAAACGTTAGCATGAATTTTCTAAGGGTTCTTAATTTGTTTCTTTGTCATCGTCTATGTCATCGTCTATGTTACTGATCCATGATTGCTGTTCTATGTTTTGCATTCGTTGTCTGATAAAATAAAGAATGGTAGCTGATGGATTTGGAATCAGCCATATTTCGCCCAGTCCTAAACGATTTAAAATGCTATGTAATTTGCATGGCCAATATTCTTTATTTTCTTCATGTCGTGTTATGTCGTTTAAGACCTTTCGCGCTAACTTATTGTCTTCATCACTACTCAGTTTTTGCCAGTATTTAATAGCTCTGCATTTTGCCTGGACACGGAGTGGGAATCTCCCTACTTCAGATCGGCATGCACTTGAGCTGCAGTATTTATTAACCCCCAGTAACCATCTGATAAATTTAGTGTGCACAATTTCGATGGGGTCTCCCTTTCTAATTTCTCCTGACAATCAACCCCCCAGACTTCACTACCGTATAACAAGATAGGGGCTATTAAGGCGTCAAAAAGTTTCATGGTTACCCGTACATCGTCTCGGAAATGCTCGCCCATTTCTTTTCTTAATTTATATAATGCTTTGAGCGCCACTTTTTTTATTTCTTGCTTGGCTAGTTTGAAGTTCCCTTTAGTGCTCAGGTGTAAGCCCAAATATTTGTATGGTGTTGCTTACTCTTTGTCCTTTATAGTAGAAAAAGTAATTATTCAAATTCAGTGTCGTTTAGTCAGTTAACCCCATCCAGACCCTGTTAAATAAAGATTTTAATTATACTTACTTTTACTTTTAATACCCAGGCCTTAATAATGTGCTTGAGTGAGTTACGTTTACTGATAGCGTGAAATCAAACTGAACTTTGTTCACGGTCGTTAAGGTTAAACAGCTCACAAGAATCTTCCCCACGGAAGGAGGTGGGCTACGCCGGAAGAAGAAGAAGAAGGTAGTTATCCTAAAGCCCGTGGTCACGCTTGCGAAGAACGAATATTGGGGTCATCTCCAGTGTAAGAACCATTCCCTGAGGACACCTTTGTGTTTAGTTACTATTTAATCATGATTGGTTCAACCTTCGTTCTACCAAACAAAGAAAGCTTTGTGACGCAGCTGGTGAGTTCTTACACTGGAGATGAGCCGAATATTGCGAGTCGAAAAAAACAAAAGCAGTATGGTCCTCAACGTTTCAATTGCCCTCGAAAGCTTTTAGAGATTTTATTCTCAGCTAACTCTCTCCAGCTAGGAAAGACTATACAAGAAAAGACTATACTACAATAAAGTAGATGTAGATGTAGATGTAGACCACAGGAAGCCCACAGAAAGTGCATTTTTTCCAAGCCAGCGGTATCACGCATAAGTCACGTGGATAAATCAAGAAGATGGCGGGAATGTAGTGCTGATTTCCATCAATTTTTGATGTAAAATGGGAATTTCTCCAAAGGAAAACTGTTTTTATGGGGAGATAAACTACTTAGGGCTGTGATTATATCCTAGCAAGGGAACGATGGTGTTTCGAACTTGAGTAAACTCGCTAACTAGCAGGCACAGAGCTGAAATGGCGACCGCCGGCCCTGGGACATTCTCCGCACCAAATCAGAACATTTTTGCCCCGTTTCTTGCCACCCTCAAGAACAGGAAAGATGTGGAAAGGTTAGTAGTGGTGAATGTGTTATTTTACGTCCTGAAAAATGGTTTCAAAAGTGAACAAACTATAATGGCAACACACAAGAAAAATCCCCAAAAGCCATCCATCAATATCGTGCGTGCAGAGAACTTTCATGTGTTGTCACAGGCAATTCTTGGTGTGCATGTGACATCACTGGCGGCCATGTTGGTGGATAATAACTGTCCACTAACATGACTGGCATGCTTTTGTGATTTTATTCCCAAAGGATCAATAGGATTTTCCTAAAAAATGTTTAAGTTTAACATCAGGTCCTATTATGTATTCCATAGTCAAGGAAATCTAGCTTGATACATGTATATGATACTCATGAAGGGCCGTAGCTAGCGGGGGGGGGGGGGGGGGGGGCAGGCAGAGGGGGCAGTTGCCCCCCCAGCGAAGTAAATTTTTTTAGTGTCAACATATGGGGAAAAACCTGCTTGCCCCCCCAGCAAATACAAAGAATGACCAAGGCTTGCCCCCCAGACAAAGATTTCTAGTGACGGCCTTGTCATGGGTTGACTGATGGTATTACCATGCATAAAGATGATGATTGACGATTATGATGATTGACGATAATGACGATGGTGGTCTCTATTTACAACTTAGTCAGTGTTTTGCCCAGCGTAGTGCATGTATCAATGTAAAAACGGAGGGGGGGGGGGGGGGGGGGGGGGGGGGGGGGGGGGGGGGGGGGGGGGGGGGGGGGGGGGGCTGAGGTGGGGCATTTGACTTTTTTTCCAATTTTTTTATCAAATTCCTGTCTCTCGGGTCTGGAAAGCAGTTCAAATGACATGAAAATGTCTTACCTGGGGATACATCCTGCTGTACATCCTTGTGCTAATTTTCTTGGGATTTGGTGAGCTTTCATGATCGCTAAACACTCGATCATTCGATCGGACTTCTCTGGCCCATGGGAGAGACGTTCAATCGAACGATCAAGCTTTTAGCCACCAAAGAAAGCTCCCAAATCTCAAGAAAATTAACACAAGATGTACAGCAATAATAAACACAGAGTAAGTATGTTTTATTTCTCGTTTAATAACAAAATATTTCCTACAAATAATGACGACTTCATACAGGTTTCCACTATCCTGCGAGTTTAAAACAGAGGATCGATAAATTCATGGCACAAACACGGCTACTTGAAGTACGAAATGGGCTTTAGAATCATTCAAAATGAGTGAAAATACTCTTCAAAGAACAGATACATACAATGGCTACAGCGGTATTGAGGTAAAAATAGAATAAAATTGCATACGATTACCTGAAATCTTGACTTCACGTCCTTGAACACGAGTTTAGAGCCAAGGGTCTGCGCGAGATCCGCGCGACAAAATTCAAATGGCCCCAGTCCCCCGCACAGGCATATTCAAATGTCCGCACTGTAGGGCAAAACTCGTAGTCAAATTCCCCAGAGTGGGGATAATGGAGGTGCTCAAATGCCCCACCTTAGCCCGACACCCCTGTCTTTACATTGATACATGCATAATGTTACCATAATTCTCATGGGGCTAGACTACACAATACCCCATCATGTATAGCTATACCCTTAAATAAACATGTCATCGTGTGCTGGAGATAACTGATTCATTATACACATAGCCTCGTTCTACAGTGCGCTCGAGAGACTGACATACCGGTACTGTACCTAATGTGGCTTCAATGGTATAATAAAGCATCTTTTTTTCTTCCCAGTTTAAACACACAGGAGCATGCCATGTCTGTGAAGGAAATCAGAAAGGGATTTTGTGCAGTAATTGAGGGAACGCTAACAGACTTAGAAGCAGGTGCTGTAAATATTTAGTACACAAGTGAATGATCTATTGTCCAAGAACTAGGGCTGCAAATAGCAAACCAAGGAGGAGCACTTATTTTTATTTATGAATTATGCAATTTCATTGGCTTAGATGCAAATGGAAGCAAAAGATAGGGTACACACAAGCATTATAATATTGGTATAGTTTTGAGAGGTTCCATGGGAAAACATTGTGTTGAGGCAGGTAGGCAAGGAAGAATAATGAATTTTCTGAATAAAGAATTTGCTTTTCTATAATTTGGGGTCAAGTTTAAATTATTATCATATATTGTTATTATTATTTTTACTCCAAGGCCCATTTTAAACGTCAAACTTACTTCAGTCACGCTAAATGGACAGGGTTTATTAGCCAGTAAAAAACTAGTTGTAATTTCGAGATGAATGATTTTAGGAGGTTAATATAACCTGTCTGGACGAATGGAGAAAATCTCAGTCCTGATTTTAAGAGCATAGGAGGGTTTCAAAACTGTTAGCGTGGCAGTAAAGTAGCGTTGGCACGGCAGAGTGCTGTTCGTAATGCAAATGAGCTCATGACAATATCTCTAACAATAACAATAACAATAACATTTATATAGTGCCTATATCTAAATAGTTCTAAGCGCTTTACATTGTTGTGATCAAAATATATATTTACATTAAAAAATGTATTACAAATTTAAAATCTAAAAATAAAAATCTAAAAAATAAAAATGTTAAAACAAAAAACAAGAGAACAAAAGCAAAAAAGCAATAAAAAGGCAATAAAAGAAATGCAAGATAGAGCTAATAGGCAGAATTAAATAAATGTGTCTTTAATTTAGTTTTAAAAATCGAGAGATTTGTGGAAGACCTTATGTGGAGGGGGAGACGGTTCCACAATGTCGGGGCAGCTACAGAAAAGGCCCGGTCTCCATAATTAACGGTGCGACTGCGGGGAACACTCAATTGACATGATGAAGACGATCTGAGGCTCCTGAAGGGTTGATACCTCTGTATAAGTTTACTTAAATAAGAAGGAGCTAAGTCATATTGAGATTTAAATATGACTAACTAGACAATGGGAAATTGTTATTTAGAGTGACCAGAATAAGGTTTTACGTTTAAAACTGACCTTACAGGTGGGCACCAATTTCTTTAGAGATACCTGGAGAAAGACAACTATATTTTATTTATTGAGTGTGTAATATTTGATTTTACAGTTTCCAACAAGCTGTCCAGGAAGACAACAGACACTCCAAATTCTGAGCTAATAATCCTGCCATTTCTGAACCACTGTATTGACACCTACCCAGACTGCTTTGTGGGCAATGTGCACAGGCAACCCACAGATAGTTCAGTCCTCCCTAGTGAAAATATCAGGCTACCTGTGCTGCGGGAATGTGACAATGCCTCAAAAGGTAAGGCTCATGGTGCAGGGTTCGTGCACTTCCTGGAAACTCCTTTTATTTCCTATCCTGTAAAGTCATTAAATATCCTGGAAATTTGCCCCAGACATGAAAACTCCTTGAAAAAGATATTTTGTTGTTCAAGTGATAGTAAATTTTTTGCACGAAGGGATTTGTAAAAATCAAAGCCCTCAAGTATCACAAAGATTGCTTCAAGAAAAATCTTAGATGCACGCTAGTTGATAATGCTTTTCCAGGAATCACCTTGGTGCATGCTAATATTGTCACTCAGTCCAGACTACAAATTTCAAGCAAATATTTATTTTGTTTCTTTCTTTCTGGTACTATAACTTGCCATGCCATCCATAGCCTTGTCTCTCGTCTCTGATGACATCTTGAAGTTTGCTTTCCATCTGTTTTTCTTCGTAAGGTTGTATAAGTAAGAACTATGCAAAAAGTCAACTAAGAGAGGATTAATGAAACAGCTTGAATCTGAAACACCAGAGACTACTGTACCCATTGTGTAGCTATTTTTGTGTCAAGGAGGTGGGAAGGATTTTTGGAGTCTGAAATTTTTGAAATTGGATTTTTTTGTGAATATTAATAACAGGGGTTGTTAATGTAAATCTAGACCGGAAGCCCTACGTAGACTGCCGGACCCCATCTGTTGTGTGACTGGTTTAGGGGTCCAAGATTTTGTCTTCAATGGGTCTTCTGTTGTGAATGTCAGAAACATGCTTGAATTTTGCTTTTCTGTTCACCTGTGATTCCATCAGGTACTTGGCCTGTTTTGCCTGGCGCAGCTGACTCCGGTTTCTTTGTGGTACAGAAAGTAAGGCAACTGCAATAGGTGAAACAAAGCAAGGACTTGATTTACTTAGACTGTTTGACTGGCAGAACCCCAATCCCAAACAAAACTAAGGTTTTGAAAATGTGCAGTACAAAACTGTTATCTTTAATTTGTCACTATGGTTGTCTTTGTTTAGCATTCATCGTTCTAGTGATATCAAGAGTGCTCCGAGTGTTAGCAGAACATAGCTGTGCCTCTCTCCATCCTAAATCCATCTCAGCCATCCAGTCGATACTACAGGTCTGTTAATAATGTCTAATAGAACTCTGTACAGTAAATACCTGTGATCTCTTTTGCTACCTGTTGCAAAATATACCTTCCTTACTTTTCTATGGTAGCATTTAAAATGTTATTATTTATACTTAAGTTATTATTTAAAATCTGCAGAATTTCCCTTGACTTCTTATTCGTAAAAAAAACGTATGTGCGACCGACTCCCCAAACTGAAATGAAATTCTTGTTGTGTTTTCAGCTTGTGAAGCTGAAGGATCTTGTGTTCTACAATAAAATTCTGACAGAGTTTGTAACTCTACAAAGAGGTACATGTAAAAGTTAGTAAAAACATAACTGAATGGATGATTCAAGCTATAAGTGTGCATGCTTTTCTTTATTCAGAAATGCCCCACATGTCCCACAACTACCAGAATGCAGCACACACTTGATCAACAAAAATGTCTTATGTACATCTACCGACAGGCAGAACATACTGTGTGATTATAACTGGAACCATCCTTTACTCCCTTTGGACTAACACCAGATAATCACTAGTGATACCGATTGGGTTTTAATCTTTCTGGTACTTAGTACAGTACTCCGCCATGGGAGTATCCTTCTATTGTCTTCAAATACAATAAGTTGCCAAATATTGACTCTTCATTTGTAAAGTCATGCTCCATGGCTCTGCACCGGGCTACACAAAAAAAACTGCTAATTCCATACCTACTATACTACTCTCTGCCAATAAACTTCTCTATTGTGCTAGAATGTTGTGTCTGCATGTTAAGGGAATTTGATCTGTAATAGTCAAATAAATGATCCACTGATTCCATATTTTATATGCCATGTTTTTTTCATGATCTGTCTTTAGAAAGTTTCAGTGTTTTTTTTCCATTTCAGTGTTGGTGGCTTTGGAGAATTCTGATGTCACATTACCAATCCAACTGAATCACTTTCAGTTTTTCCAAATTGAGGATGTGCTTGAAAAGGTAATTACTGTTTCCCAGATTGTATATCTTAATACACTATAATTACTACCTGTGTTAATTCAGGGAAAAAAAACTAGGCTTACAGTTACTTAGTATGTCATTTTCACTGTCAAAATGTTTTGAAGTAGGCAGCTGCTTAAAAAAAGTACCCCGATCCCTGTAAAAAAAAAAAACTGACATGCAAATTTCGTAGCTTCAAAGCAACAAGTTAGTTTCCTCGCCAAGCCAATTCTGACACAGGCGTGGAGCTGGGAGATTTTTAAGAGGAAGAACTATCAATTTAGGGATTCCAATTTTAAATTTATGTTCGCAAACAATGAGGTCAGCTTCAGGCTGCATTTACAAGGTTCAAACTTTTTTGTGTCTCACATTCGGCAAAAAAGTAGCCGGTGACTAAACGTGATGTAGCCGCCGGAGCTCCAGCGGTCGCCGGCTTGTTCTGACAACTCTGCTGCAGATAACCAAACTTGGACTAGGTTTTATAGCGGGCTAAATGGACACAACCAAACTAGCCACATAAGAACTCTCTTTCTTTTCTTTTTACTTGCTCCAGTTTAGCCTCCAGTTTAGACACGGGAATCCTGACGCCACAGGATTCAACCATGCGCACGCCCTTATGAATTCTTCTCTGAAAAACCCGCTCTGGAGAGCCGGCTCGCAGGCTAGCTCCAGTTGTGTCTCTCTTTCTTTCTCTTTCTTCTCTTTCTTTCTCTTTCTGTTTCTTTCTCTCTCTCTCTTTCTCTTGTACAGAACTAAACCGCTAATGTTATATTTTGTTGTATAACAGTCCGGAGGTGAGTCTGTGAAGATCTCAAGGCAGCATATTGTTGTAAAGGAAGATGGCTGTGAGTCTTTCCAGTTGGCAGTAGGGTAAGTAAAGAATAACAAGTACAGCCCACACCTCAAACTCATTACTAATACATCAAGTCTAAACAAAGAAAACCATAAGCAAGATGGAGGTTTGGATATGCGTTCTTATTTGCATTTTTGAGATTTTACTCCTTTTTCTCCTCAAAATTAAATGATTTGTTGACAAGCTATAAGACTTGCTAGTGTTTTTCTTCTGGATTTCCAAAATTTTCAAGTCGGTTAAAAATTACTTTGCTTTGCCTCGTTGTTTTAAGACTTCTTGGTTTGGAAATACTGATGAAACACAGTTTGCTTCCTTGTTTGGGGTGCTTCCACATTCTCGTAGAGCTTAGCAGAAACAGAAAGAAATAATACTCGGTGGGAATTGCCATGTTCGTGATCCAAAATGTGAAGTACTTTGCCCCTGAGTTTCTATTGTGCCTTGGCGATGTTAATAGAGCATTCGTATGACTTTGAAAAGTGCTGGGACACGACACGGCATGGTTTCTGGTCTGCTGTAGATACGGAATGAAACCGTGTAGTCGCGGCACGGTCGCAGTGTGGCACAGCTCTTTGCCGCAGCACTTTCCACAGTCATACGAAATCTGCTCTAACTGTTTGTTGTATCCCCTTACAGGCAAATTGTTCTGCATTGTGTTCAAGATGTGTGCTCGTTTGCACACCCTATGAGTGTGTTGCTGTGGCAGACATGCTGCCAACAGTTGCAGATCGGAAATGCAGCCATCAAACAGGTACAGGAACAATAGGTTTCTAGTTACAATAGGTTTCTTGTTACACAGTAGAAGAAAGAAAGTCAAGAAAGGAAGGGTCTTCTCTTCATCGTGAGGAAACTCCAAGCAGTCGAAATACACGACCGCTAGACAAGGAGAGGTTGGAGGACTTAACGGGCTGCATTAGATGGTGCAAATTGTAGCCGCGCAGCTTACAATCATGAGGACTGTTGAAATACACGACCGCTAGACAAGGAGAGGTTGGAGGACTTAACGGGCTGCATTAGATGGTGCAAATTGCTGCTTAGCAGCCTCCAATCATGAGGGCTGTTGTACAGTATATATGCCTCCGAGAGTCAGGCCATTGCACCGGAAGACAATCCCCTACTCTTCAAAGAGTGCAATGGGTTTTTTATTGTCCACCTTGAACAGGGTATAGAAAGGAAGGCAGGTGGGACCTTCAATCCTGGCCTAAATTATCGGGACGGCTTAGTAATTTGGATATTATTACTGATAAACATGTAGGGAAATACCACGTACTCCACCATTCTCGCCCCTTAATGCGCTGTTTATCCCTCTCTTCCCCTCTTTCCTCCCCCCCCTCCCCCATACAATGTTGTTATAGTCCTCCTAGTAATATCGCCAAAACATTAGCCACAATTTGGAATGGATCCAACATTGTATGGGGGAGGGGGAGGGGGGTTGGAGGAGGGAGGGCGCGCGAAAGAAAGATGGAAGCGGGCGATATTAAATGGAGAGACATTGTGTTTTAGGGAATCAAAGGTGGGTAATATTTGTCTCAGAGTTTGCATATGAAAGTTTATATGGCAGACAGATACTAGAGCTAGGGGTTTTATACGTTGGGAGGGGTCAGACTGCAGTGGCTTTAGCGTCACAGGCGCTCAAAACTGTAAGTTATTTAGCGTGCGCGCGCGCGAACCAAAAGCTGATCTTGGGAAGCCTGTGTCCCATATAAAACTGGCCAGGATTGTTGGTTTATTGTCTCATTTGAAAGACTTAGGAAACACAGTAGAACTAAGTTGAACCCACAATATGAACCTATCTCGACCACAACTCAAACATAAATACAATTTCCTCTGTCCCAGCCGGGAATCGATCCTGGACCACAACACCCTTTATAACGGTTAAAACGTTGAGAAATGGGTCAACAGTTTTGGCGGGGATTGTAGGGTATTTGTACATATAATAAGACTCCATGCTGTCCGATTGAGAAAAAAATGGTTCTAATTCAATTTTTTCTTAATGTCATGTTATTTATTAATTATATAGCATCCATGTTCAAACCCACACTATCTAATTACAGTGAGCGCGATCCAATTTAAAAATAATTGGACGATTCAAAAAGAATCGATCTGCCCGCACAATGGGATTTCGAGCTTGCTATATAATTAGTGTACTTATAAGGAGCTAGGCAAGGCAGAATCATTGTTATTCCTGTTAATCTCTCTTCTTGCTGTTAATTTCAGCTTGCTCTTCAAACTATATCAGAGCTGCTATTAGCCAAAGGTCTCCCACGGTTGCCTCTCTTGGATCAGTTCATCCGCTCCCTGTGCTCATTGCTCGTACTATTGGCATCCGAAGCTCTTAAAAGTCTCCCAAGGTAAACACATTATCAGAATAAACACCTTTATTTTGACCCAGTCCGGAATAGACCTCCTCGGCTTGGGCGTAATGTTTTCCCATTTCAGATCACGTGGCATTCCCATGAGTATTCTCTCTTTCTTTTTCTACTACGCACCGAAGGGTATATGAATATGCAAGCATTCCAAACAAAGAAAGAATACTCATGGGAATGCCACGTGATCTGAAATGGACAAAACATTACGCCCAAGCCGAGGAGGCCTATTCCAAGTGCCGCCATTGATATTATATGATCGCCAATGCCGACTACAATTAGGGTTTTACTTTTGCGAGAAAAAAATCCGACGCCCAAAAATCCGACGACTAACCTTTCCAGTCTGTAAAAATGTTTTTTTTTCTCAAAATTAGCTGTCAACAAAGAGAAAAGATGGGACCAGGTTTCTAGTATGGCGACCAAACTTCACTCTTTGGTCACTAGAATTTTATATTTCGGTGCCAATAGCACCTCTCGAACAATGTTAATGTGAGGCCCTGAAGCCATCAACTTGCGCGCTATGATTAATGTACAATTCCAGGTAAAAACCACGCACCCCCTGTGTGTCTGTAAATGAGGGAAATTTGTCGAATAAAGTGTGAAAAAGCGCCTGCTGCATTCTGGTAGTCGTGGCTTGGCATTTGTGAATAAGGAAGAGCGCACGCGCTTATAGCTGGAATCGTCCATTTGCTCGTGTGCGGTCTTGGTTGCTACGATCGTGACCCCGGCTCTGGATGAGTCGTGCGCGCGTGTGCTACTCACGCCCTTGTTGCTGTGGAGTTCTATGTCGTTTCAGTGGTGACGTTTGAGCTTTCACGGGGGATTTCTACAGAAACCCCGAATTTCCGATGACACAAGAATGGGGATTGTTCGGCCTACCCATGGCTATACATGTGAAGTTCGAACACTTCCTATTCTTGTACGATGGGAAATAAATTCAGCTTTTCTCATGAATGAGTTTCTGTAGAAATTCCCTGTGTTTGCAACTGGATTTCTTCCTTTTCCAACAGAGACACAGCTGAGTCACTAGAGAGACACTTCGCCTCATGCTTGGACACATTGTTCTGCGAGGTTCCAGGGAAGCCTAGAGGGGGGTACGTGATGACACCGAGGTTTGTACTCCCCCCTTGGCACATGAACCACGTGACTCAACGACTTGGAAACGCCTTGGAAGGAAATGGACTCGAAAATATCGAAACCGTAGAGTTGAAGGTGAAGTCGCATGCTAATATAGATTTAGGCACTGCCTAAAGGCGGGGGTCCCGGGGGTGCGCAAACACCACCACCCCCCCCCCCCCCCCCCCCCCACCACGCGACAAAACGGTCCACATTTAAGGGTTTCAAAACACTGTTTTAGTGACTTAATGGGCCAAACAGAATGAGACTGCGGTCACTTTGGCATACAGCCAGTTTGGTAGTGAATTTTGACTAGCGGTTAATAAATTCTTACCACGTTGGTCCGCTTTTTCTAGATTAGCAGCCCCCACAGTAATCGCAGGCTACGGGCCTGGTGTAGATGAAAAATATCGTCGATCCTATTTTTCTTAATGACTTTGTTTTCGTGATGTGTATAGGCATCTCTGTGTCGGTTGGTGAAGTACGTATATAGTCACGTACCCTGCGAGTACTGCTCGCTTACAAGCTCTCAACATCACACAAGGGACGCTATAAACAGGCACATGGTCGGCTTTGTCGGACAGCATTACCAGCAACAGGTAATAACAATACTACGAATCTCACCGAACTGTCGCGTTGTGTGTGAACTTCATGCTGCTACCACGTCCACAAACATCTACAAGTTTGCCTACATTCCTTTACTGAAGTGAATTTCAACTGTCCGCCGATTTCACAGGATTCAAACAAAAGCATCAAAGAAACGGCGCCAAATCATCATCATCATTTTTGCTCACTGAGGCATTCATGCCTCTGAGTCCGGGGAGGAACGTATCCAAAGGAACTTATCAAAGCCTAAAGTAGCCGGAAATACAAACAATCATCTCTTAAAGTATACTTAAGTACAAATTGTACTATGATTGTTGCCTAAAATATCAGACAGAAGCGTTACACAATCTAGACAATCTAGATTCGCAGACGTTTGTGGGTGTGGCAGTGGCGTGAATTTGCAACGCAGTGCGACAGTTCGGCGAAATCCGCAGTACAATGCTTTAACTTTTTCAATTTAGGCGTTGAAACGCGCCTGTAGACGAGATGGCGGAAATAATACAGAATCGTAGGACTGTCTCATATCCAGGCGCGTTCGAGTGATTTTCAAGGCGAGAGCGACTGGGAGCGATCTAGCGCGAAAGGCCTCATGGGAAGGGCGAAAAGAAGAACGTCGCGTCTCATTTCTTCGTTGGAGCATTCCCATGGTCCTTTGCGAACAGCGCCGAGCCTACCCACGATGCATTGCGTACCTCGAAAATTCGCCGTTGGTGGTTTGCCTTTCGTCGGGTTTTGCACTTTCTCGAAACACCTGAGACGCCTGGGAACGAGTCCAAATCGTAGACATTCTCCATTCCAGGCATGTCTTACAAGTGTTATGAAACATCCTGAATTGGTTTAACGGCCGTAGCTGTTTCTGTTTATTTGATTTATAAAAGCGTATTTTTCATACATTTTCTGTATTTTTAGACCCCGTAAATTTGCAAGTTGTATGATAAGACGTGTAATTCGTAGTGTCACTTCTTTACACACTTCTGATAACTTTGAAGGTTTGCCTTCTCCCTACGAATCTGAATTATTCCGCCTTCTTGGGCTGTGTGCTATTTTGTTCTTCCTCGTATAATTTTTTTCTTGGATTTGATACCAGTACATGGTTGGGTGCCTTTGTCAAACAGTTCGAGAGGAACTCACAAGAAAGAAGCAAAACGCCAAGAAGGTAACTCCATCAGAGGGTGTACTTCCCACAAAATATACGGAGATGATCGTCCTATCCCTACAACATGGTCACTAAAATGAATTGACGATTATCATCAATCTTCTGACATGACTATATCACAATTTTCTTCGTTCGATAGAAACTATCAATAGAACGAAGCAATGTGTATAAATTAACGAATGTGTGTACCTAAGAAACAGTCCGAACCAAAACAAACAAACAAAAAACAGCCCCTGATCCCCAGCGCTCGATACAAGTTGCCAGTTCTTTGAATTCTTTTATCTAAAGACCAGTGGTGTAAAACCAGCCAGTGAAAACAAGCAGGGTCAGACAACACAATCAACAAGCTCGAGCAAGACCGCTCAAGAACAACCAAAGGAGCCGGTCCCAACCCTGATCACAGCACTTGCAGCAAGGCAACTCAAGCTTATCACTGACGTACGTGAAAGAGAAGCCAATGATATTGTGAATTTGGTAAGTTGATTCTGGTATTTTAGCACCGCGCCTTTCCCTTAAAGAGCCCATGTCAGCCATTCCTTTGTTTTTGTTCGATATTAGAAGACGAATTACGTGTAGAAATCTCTAAATCAACATCTAAAACAAAGCTTCAGATTTCATTTAAAAATTCAATCGAGAAATTTGCTCTGTACTATCTCAATCAGCCGATGAAAATGGATGCTTTCTTCGACTTGGTATAATAATAATAATAATAATAATGTGCATTTATATAGCGCTATTACACTAATTGCTCATAGCGCTTCACATTACTAAAAAAGCTTAAAGTGAGATTACAATACTTAAATGTACCTATCTTATAATACAAAATACTTGGCATAAAAATATAATATGTGAAATAAAAACTAAAAAGGATAAAAGATCAGTAAAATCAATAAAATATGAAAGGAAACAAATAGGGTTAAAAATGTGTCAAAAAATTAAATAGTATATGACAGTTGGGGATATGCCTTTCGAAAAAGTATTGTTTTCAGTTTTCTTTTAAAGGCATTTACCCCACTGTGTGCCGCACATCAAGAGGGAGCTCATTCCAGAGTTTAGGGGCAACGATCGAAAAAGCCCTATCCCCGTAGGTAGCCGTCCGAGATTTAGGCACCCTTAAAAGATCTTGAGTGGAGGACCTCAGAGAACGAGCATAGGTGCGTTTATGGAGTAGCTCCATTAGATATGTTGGTGCTAGGCCATTGAGGGCTTTGTAAGTAAGAAGTAAAATTTTAAAATGGATACGATAGAAAACAGGCTATGCTGTCAAAATGGCGGCTGACACAGGCTCTTTAAAGGATCTGTCTCACCTTTTTTGATATCAGAGACTCGACAAAAAGTGTTCAGGTTAGAGCATATTACCGTACAAGCGCAAGGAAACTCGTAATAGTATGATTCCTATGAATTAACTCAGAGTTTCTGATGGTAATGAATAATGTGAACAAACACAAAGCAATGCATTATGGGCAGGGTGAGATGGATCCTTTAACGCCTTACCAGTGTATGCGTTGCTACGCGACCTCAAAATTCACTGTTGCAATTGGCTATTGGCGATTTTTAGCTGTCATCAAAACCAAAACGTTGGATTCGGCAACTTCAGTGGGTCGCCATTGATTGCAAAATCAACTGAAATTATTGTAAGCTATCCTTTGGCTTTCTGGCTCAAGAAATTGACATTACTATTCCTTTGCTGAGAATCGCCAATCGCAAAAGTGAATTATTTTGACGGCTGTATCGGATGATTATCCCATGGCCTGGGAGCATATGAGAAACTGTGTACGAACAAGTTGACATTGTGTGTCGGGTTCCGGTTATTTGTTGGCGTTACGGATCACAAAGGCTGAAAGAGACAATGGAAAAGAGAACAAACACCCCAAGCACACAAAACAACTCTTTCGGGGATCCTGTTTATTTGTCGAAATCGTCTAGCTGTTGATTCCTGACATGTTTATCCATTTATTGCCAATTTTCTTTTTCAGGACAAATTAAGATGTGAGCTTGAAGGCGTGAGAGTGACAATGGAGGTGCTAATAAGAACATGTGCAACGGTACCTTGTGATGGCATCAAACTGTCAGGTACGGAGCATGAGCTTCCAGTAAAACCTTGGCACATTTGCGACATAACGACACAAGAATAGTATCAAAAAGTTGAAATCCACAAAAAAATAAGTTTGCTTTGGTGAAGTAATCTAATGATGATCCATTAGTCCGGTCAATTTGGCTAAATTGACCGGACTACATGTAAAATATTGATTATCTTAACTATTTCCCATGCTTTTTTCGTTGCAACATAATGCCTTTATGTCGCAAGTGTGCACTGGGTTGCAGACGTATTTCCGAGCCCCGCAGAGGGGCACCAAAAGAACCAATGAAAGTACTATTTGGCTGCGCACGCGTAAAACCGTTTGATTTTTGTGGTATAAAGAATGCACCGATTGGGTCCGCAGTACATTTTGACCACTGCATTACACCATTTCGTGGTACACAAAAGGTCATATCACGGAAAATCAGAGGACATTTGCTAATAAATACTAACTAGATTTCAGCTGGTGACCACTTTCTTCAGTTGGGGACCAAATTGCGTCAGCTTTCGACCAAATGTCTTAGTTGGCGACCACATTTATTTAGTTGGCGACCACATTTCGTCAGCGACCACGTTTATGAAAGACCCGACTTAGACCCGACTTGGTGATGGGTAAAAACGTTAGTCCTGGAAATCCTGGATTTTCCTTCCCTTCCAGGAAAGTCCTGGAATTTTATTGAAAATCCTGGAAAAGTGTTTCAACTGAAATGTGTTTGAATCAGTCAGTTTCGCAAATCTGATTTTGGCTGCAAATTAAGACATCCTCGAGACTTATCATGTTTGTTTGGGGGGAGGGGGCATTTCTACCCAATAAAAACTCCTGAAACTGGAAAAATAACTAAAGACTTCCTGGGAAATCCTGGATTTTTGTCATACAGAAAGCGTACGAACCCTGGGTCATATTCCTGACAACGAGCTGCTTTGTTCTGCAGATTACTTCTTAGATGTCCAGGTCAATAATTTATTTGAGCTGATGAAAGCGACCTTGCAGTCGCTTGTCCAAGTAGCAGAGCAACCCGACCCTCCCTCTGATGAAACCATCACAGCCATGACTCATATCATGAGTAAACTGATCGAGCTCGTCAAAGTGGTGTTTTACCTGGCCGATTCTGTACCAATACCAGGTGAACTGACGCAGTTCCTGGTCTTCCTGGTCTCCATCCCCTGGCTTACAAAGGTATACCTGCCATGCGGTACTAACATTTCTGTCATTCTTGGATGTCAAACCAATTCAACTAATTCTTTCTACTTCCTCGTCTGATCAAAGTCACCGGGTGAAAAGTTCTGGATGAGGATCACGTGGGGAATATGGACCAATCACAACGAAGCTTTAATTTCCCTCCAACTTCTATCAGCCAATCAGAGTTTTTCAAGGTTATATCTTACCAGCTGCAGAGGGAATTTCTTCTGTTTTTTTTTTCGAAATAAATCACTCGGCAAAGTGTTAGAATATGGACATTTTAACATCACATTGTCGCCTGGGCAAAGAAAAATTTTGATTATTCAGCGATTTGAACAGAGGAGAATCAAGTCCTGGGCAAGTCGACCTGGCAGAACACTTGACCCCGTGACGTTTATCAGACGCGGAGGTAGTCAACGAACAACGAACTCTACCGTAGCGAATGACAATCAGGCCAATCTCCACAGGGTACCCGACTAACCTTGCTTAGGTCATGATAAGCGTAACGTTTATCAGACGCGGAGGTAGGAAACGACAACGAACTCTACCGTAGCGGATGACAATCAGGCCACTTTTCCTCAGGGTACCCGACTAACCTTGCTTAGGTCATGATAAGCGTAACGTTGATCAGACGCGGAGGTAGTAAGTGACAACGCACTCTACTGCAGCGGATGAGAATCAGGCCACTCTCCACAGGGTACCCGACTAACCTTCAGGTCATGATAAGGGTAACGTTGATCAGACGCGGAGGTAGGAAATGACAAATAACTCTACCGTAGCGGATGAGAATCAGGCAAATCGAACCTTTACAGCTTGGCAATAGAGCAAACTTCGTATGACTGTGAAAAGTGCCGCGACAAAGTTGTGCCGCGCCGCGACCGTGCCGCGACCGTGCCGCGTCTACGCGATTTCATTCAAACTATTATTGTAAATTATGAGAGAAATAAAGGCCTGTTGATGTTATTGTTGTTGTTCCGTATCTACTGCAGGTCGGATTCCGTGCCGTGTCGCGGCACTTTTCACAGTCATACGAAATCTGCTCTAGTCTTTTTCACAGTTCCTCGCTTTATTGTGATTCAAATTAGAACTCTAGCCTGAAGTTGAGTCTACCTTTGACCAACTATACTTTAGTCAAAGGTAGACTCCATTCCATGCTAGAATTTCAATTTGAATCACAATAGAGCGAGGATGCCTTGACGGGTGGCGCAGCGTGTAAAGCGCTTGGCTCTCGCCTCTGTGCACCGGGCTCGATTCCCTATCGGGGCAGTTGGTATTGTTCTCTGCTGTTTCGAACCTTGTGTTCATCGTGGTCATTCTGTTTGTCACCAGATATCTGCACCATGGTCTGACCTACCTAACACATTCGGTCTGTCTGTGGAGGACATGGCGAGAGTGGGCGTGGTGCTAAAATCCTGCATTAGTATCGAGACTGTCAGACACTGTCTTCACCAGCTGGCGGTGTTTCCAGCGACCCTGGCACCCACCTGGAGACTTCAAGTGTTATCTCTGCTCTGGTAAGTAAAGCCTTTTTCATATTATTATTCATTCAAAGTATTTTCCCACTTCTGATTGGTAGAGTGCCACCGGCAAATTCTTGATGTTTTTTAAGGCAAGCAACTTATTCCATCGACGACGTCAATGACTGCATAAGTTGAAAATTATTGCACGCGTGACTTCACGCGCTTGTAGGCAGTGAATAATACAACAATTTAAAGGTTGAATGAATAATAAAACAATTAAATGAATTCAGCTTCGTAGGATTCGGGCTCGATGGATAACATCCCCTCGATCTGAATAATTATCCATATCATACTTAGCGGAATTCATTAATTGCTAATTGTTTCTATCGTTTAAAGTTGCATTCGGCTCGTGTATGTCCTATGGCTCGGTCAGCTTAAACTCCTTTGTTATTGTTGACATGTTGAATACGTCGAGTTTAGTCTAGAAACCTACACAACAATTTACAAACTATTTTTTATTCAATGATCTACCAAACTCGATGGAAAACGTCGCACTACCTCGCCGATGGAACCGAACACTTTTTGGACACGGGTGCTTTTGTTGCCGGTAAAATGGCGGCGCGCAGAATCAGAGTCAACTACATCTTCAGGGTTCCCACGGGTCACCAGGAAAGTCATGGATTTTATAAATGTCCTTTTCCAGGCCTGGAAAGTCATGGAATGTTTACAAGCCATTAAAAGTCATAGAAATATTTTCCTGAAGAAAGATTTGCAAGATACTGAGTATGTATATTGTAAAAAAGTAAAATAAAGGAACCTGAAATAAAAGTATCAACATGCTATCTTTGAAACAAAGGATACCCATGTTTTTCTTATTAGTGCGCGAAGACCCGCATTTTTCATTTTGAATGGTCATTAATTTTTTCAGACGTTTGAAAAGGTCCTTGAAAGTCCTTGAATTTTGAAAGCCTGATGGGAACCCTGTCTTTTCTCACCACAGGAGGACCGTAATGACGAGATTACAGCCCACGGGATCCACTGGTTGCCTTGTCTGCTCTCCTCTCTCGGTTCACTCTCCTACAGCGTCGTCCCCGACAATGTTCATCGGCTTCTTCCTGCTCTGCCAGGATCCAAGAGGAGCTTGGTCGTCTGGTAGGCCCTCTGGCGTGCGTACTGACAGATCAGACCAAAGTCCTCAGGTCACCACGCCCTGGAGAGGCCACGCCACTTGGGGACTGTATCGGATTACACTGTCCTGTGTGTGATGCCGAACAGAAAGGTGGGTTTTACTAGGTCTCCGAGAACTCAAATACAACACAGAATCCCATAGCTTAATTCTTACGCGCGCGTTGATTGGCTAAAAACGATTGAGATTTAACGCGGAATTAAAAAAAAAGCACAGGTTACCCGCGCGCAAAGAAAGTTCAAAGCTCGAGTTATTTCACTGAAATAATATCAAATCTTTTTGCTATGGGAATCAAGAAAAATTCATCATTCGACTTGTGACTTCCACGTTAAACTTCACTTGAAAACGATATCGCACTCGTCGCTTTTTCGCGTGAAATTTACCGTGGAATTCACTCGTCATAATGATGAATTTATCTGTAATATTTTGTACATAGAGAATAATACATTCGCGCGCGGAGATGCGGAAATTTTGGGGAGATATCAAATTGAAAACGCAGAGATAAATTCTACATCTCTAAGCGTCCACGTGTTGTTCTGTTTATTAAATTAACCGTTTAATTGTATTTTCTGAAACAAGGGCATTTCATTGGGAAGTACGTTCCACATGCAGAAAAATATCGCATCTTTACGTGTGCTGAGAAATTTCTCAGTGATAGAAATCCTCGTAAAACACGAGGAAAAACACGTGAAAACATCGAGTGTTGAAAATTTATCTCGCGAATGAGCGCAGCGAACGAGTGGAATATATGTTTAAGGTCATAGAACAAATCAGGGAGAAAACCTTTCATTGAATAACACGGGCAATGTAAGTATGCATTAGGAGAGGTCTTTAATGCTGATGTATATAGCTTCTGTGACTCTTGATAAAGCCCGGTGCACACTAGCGACATAAGGACGTTATTTTGCAACGATAAAAGCATGGGAAAATAACTGAAATAATCAATATTTTCCATGGATTATCATTCGATTACTTCACCAAAGCAATTTTAAGTTATTTTTTTTGTGGACTTCAACGTTTTGAAACCACTAAATTTTGTTCGCGTGATATTTTTCTTATGTCGTTATGTCGCAAGTGTGCACCAGGCATAACTGTGAATTTTAGTCATGGAAAGGGGTTAATAAAATTAGGATACTGAGAAAAACGAGTGAGACCACCGAGATCCAGGAATTTCAGAGGGGGCGTTCTGGATAGTGATAATATAGGGACCGAAATTTGAAAATTTCCATCAGTAAATACTATAAATACATGAGAAGATCTCCCGAAACATTTGGGGCGGGGGGGGGGGGGGGGGGGGTTCAGCCCCCTTTTCCCCACGTCGTTGATCCGCCCTGAAATTGCGAACGTGTAGGGACTGATTAACAAAGAGGACGCAAGGGGAGGCCAGCGTCGCGGTCCACAATAAAGCGGAAGATTGATTGTTATAATAATTTATTGACAATGATTATAATATGTCACGAACGAACGTGTTTCAACTTGATATGAGTTATATCGCCGAGTTATATGAGTGATATAAACTAGTGAAACCGATTGACAATAATTATAATATGTCACGAACGAGCGTGCTTCATCTTGATATGAGTTATATCGCCGAGTTATATGAGTGATATAAACTAGTGAAACCGATTCTATAGTGTCTAAAGTGTCAGTTCTTGCGAGAAAAGCATTCATAATAATAATATTTAACAATAATAATATTTCATGTCTATAGCTTATTTTCCAAAAAATGCCTTAATGCGTTTTACTACAAAGTACAGAAAAATGAAATCATGCGTCTATATTTTTTGTTATTGTTTTGGCTGCTATAGCTAAATCTGGCCAGCAGTCGACCTGAGTGCTCGCCTAACACAGGAACTTATGAGCTTGGTCAGGTATGTTAGAGTCATACTATCGACCTGATTGCTCGCCTAACATAGGAACTTATGAGCTTGGTCAGGTATGTTAGAGTCATACTATCGACCTGAGTGCTCGCCTAACATAGGAACTTATGAGCTCGGTCAGGTATGTTGGAGTCATACCATTGAATTCATGCTTCAAGCTTTTAGAATTTTAAAAACTTAAAAGAACCTTCAGCCAAGACGAGCGACCTCCATCTACAAAACCGCAGCAGCACTTCGGCCTGATCTCAGTTGACCACACGGCTTGATGGATACAAACAGTGGAACATCGAAATTGAAAGAATTTTTGTAAGGGAGTTTTAACTCGAAAAAAAGGGAGAATAACATCCCACTCGCGTAACAGAAGGTGCAAGCACCATCTGTCTTGCGTTTTGTAGAGCTGAGGTCGCTCGTCTTGGCGTGGTATCCTTTTTTGGATAATATATAGATTTAGACACTGGCTAAAAGCGGAGCTCCTGGCTCAGTATTTTTCCATGTGAACTGAAAAAAAGAAAAATATACACAAAAATAAAATGTGAAAAAATAAGGAAATGCAAATCAAGTATATATATCATCAGGCTTCCCATGTATACATGGTCTGCCACCAAAATACTAACTTGAAAAATTTTAAAGTAAGTTTTACCTGCCATAAGTATATAAAAAATATGAATTTATATCTATCAAAATATATCAATGTCAATTTCTATATATTTACAATATATTTAGGCCTTGCCGAGTGTCTATAAGATCCCATTCCTTCACAACAATACGAAATTATTTGCCAAGGTGGTTACTATTTTGGCACAGAAAAGCCCCTTGAAGATGTTCGCCCTACTCAACCATCTCCTTAGCTTGGATCTTGACTTGCGGGGCTTTTCCGCATCCTTCTCGTGACATTTGCCATCGATGCTTTCCGTTATTGAAGATTGCGATTCCAATGATGCTTTGTGATGGTCATCTGTGACCGCGCCATAGACGATGCTTGCCTCCGTTGCAGGAGTCGCGTCAAAAGACATGGCGGTGATGTCGGCTTTGATGTTACCATCTTTGAGTGCGTTGTAGTCGACTGAGCTCTCATCTGTGACCGCGCCATAGACGGTGATTGCCTCCTTTGCAGAAGTTGCGTCAAAAGACATGGCGGTGATGTCGGCTTTGATGTTACCATCTTTGAGTGCGTTGTCGTCGACTGTGCTCTCATTGCCATAGACAGTGCATGCCTCCGTTGCAGGAGTTGCGTCAAAAGACATGGCGGTGATGTCGGCTTTGATGTTACCATCTTGGAGTGCGTTGTCATCGACTGTGCTCTCACTTGTGACAGAGACAGTACTTTCCTCGCTAGTTACTGGATCTGTGTCAAAAGACATAGCGGTGATGTTGGCTTTGATGCTATCATCTTGGAGTGCGTTGTCGTCGACTGCGCTCGCATTTGTGACGGCGTTATCGACAGCGCATGCCTCGCTGGTTACTGGATCTGTGTCAAAAGACATAGCGATGATGCTGGCTTTGGTGCTACCATCTTTGAGTGCCTCCATGTCGACTGCGCTCTCACTTGTGTCCGTATCATTGCTTTGTTGATAAACTCCCCTTCCACCGAGGATAGGCCCGAGATCGATGTTAAAAAGGTCTTGTGTAGTCGAGGTCTCGGGTCTTTCACCACTGAGGACAGGTCCCAGGTAGATGTCACCAGGACCAAGGCGTGCGTCTTCCTCGGGTGAAAGCCGCTCGGTGGGCAGAGGAGGTCTTCGTCATCATCGTCATCAGCTAGCACAGGCCCGAGGATGCTCTCCAGGTCCGGCTCGTTCGTTTCGGCAAGGTCTTGCGGGGAGCTTGCAGACGACTGCTCGTATCGGGGAACTTGAGCGAAGTTACTATACGAACTATACGGTCCATACTGATTGCTGTGCACATCTTGGTCCTGGTATCCATGGACTCCGTCTCCGTAGCCGTATTGTGATGCTCTGTACTGAGATCCGTTACTATATGACCCATAGTGGTTGTTGTACACTGGATGGTAACCATGGACTCCGTTTCCGTAGCCGTACTGAGATGCTCCGTACTGAGGTCCGTAACAATGTGAGCCATACTGATTGTTGTGCACTGGATGATATCCATGGACTCCGTAGTCGTGATCATAAGGAGGCGGGCCGCAATGGTAGACAGGGGTTCCTCTAGTAGTTTGTGTGTAGTCTTGATAGGAGGCATTCGGATATGCTGTTTGGGGTGAATATGAGGAAGCTTGAAAACTATCCTCGTCTTCCAAGACTGCCGTGTAATGCGTGACCTTCGTCAGCCTCAATTGTTTTGTCACGCCGTCCGCGTCAGTGCATCCCACGACGCGCGTCTCGACGTCTTTACGCGTGAGAGCCATGGCGGGAACGAACAAAACGACTCTTACTGGTCTACTTGTTTGCTTTACTCTGTTCTAATTCATCTTCGGCTCATTATTGACGTAACGCGCGCGCCATACGTAGGCAAGACGTGTTTCAAAGAATACTCACGGAACGCACGCGCATTGTGTATTCTACTTCCAGTGAGCTTCCGGTGCGCGCTGATTGGCTAAGAAGTTTCCGCCAAGTCTCCAAAATGAAAAAAAGAAAATCCCGTAGAAAAAAGTACTAAAAAAAATCTTAACTTAATTTAAAAGAATAGTCACGGAACGCACGCGCATTGATCCCTGCGTTCATTATTCTATTTCCGGTGAAATGGCGCGCGCTGATTGGTTAAGACGTTTCCGCCAAGTCTCAAAAACGGTCTAGAAAATCGCGTAGAAAAAAGTACTAGCTTGAAAAATCTTAACGTAAAGCCATGGCCAAACGAAACGCAAGTCGATGCAAGTTGTGACTTGCACAGACTTGCGCTCACTTGCGTTGAGGTGGCCAACGAGATGCAAGTTTTGATGCAAGTTGAGTGTTTTGGTGCTTTGCGCCCGCTAATGACGACATGATCACGCCACTTTCGAACACTAGCGCGCGCTAAAGCTAGTATTTTTCTTAGTAAAAAAGACAAGAAAAATAAAGAAATCTCACCCAGTTTCTTGAAAATAACAGCTAGAAATATAAGAGCAATATTTTCATGACTTGTTTTGGTCATAATATTTCGTTAATTCGGAAAACGAAGAAAATTGGAAACTTGCATCAACTTGCGTACACTTGCGATGTGGTGGCCAAACGAGACGCAAGTTGTCGCAAGTTGCGTGAAAATTTGAACATGTTCAAAGTGGACGCTAAGTGGGCTAAGATCTCTCCGCCAACTCTCAAAAAAGGAAAATCTTGTAAAGAGGCCCTCCCTAGACTTTGAGTCAAGGCATAAATATCCATTCGAAACAACAAAAACTAGCAAGTTTTTTGAAATTTCAATATGGAGTATGGATGCTTCGAAAGGTCAGTTTTTTTTTCTCAGGGCTGGAAATTGTGATCAGGTGGTCGCATGGGCGAACACAAATGGTCGCATGGGCGACCACAAATGGTCGCATGGGCGACCACAAATGGTCGCCTGGGCGACCACAAATCAGCGTTAGGCGATTTATTTGAACTTAGGCACCAGTGTCGACTCAATATTTTGGTACTCTTTTCAAGCTTGATGACACCTGGCGACCAAAAGTTATGTCCAGGTGACCAGATTTTTGCGCTTGGTCGCTAACTGGCGACTAAGAAAAAAAAGTTAATTTCCAGCCCTGAAGAGTCCGGGTCAGTCACTTCTTTGTTATTGTTTTCGTTCGATATTAGAAGACGAATTACGTGTAGAAATTTCTTAACAAGTATCGAAAAATAAAGGTTGATTTACCAAAATCAATAGAGAACATTGCTGTATATTCTCTAAATCAGCCGATGGAAATTAATGCTTTTTCCGACTTATGTTGCTATGCTGTCAAAATGGCGGCTGACACAGGCCCTCAGATAAAGCAGATTTCGTATGACTGTGAAAAGTACCGTGACACGGCGCGGTACTGTCGCGGTGGCGGTACCGAACCTGGCCTGCTGTTTTCTGCTGTAGATACCGAACGAAATCGTGTAGTCGCGGTACGGTCACGGACGCGGCGCGGTACAACTCTTTCGCGGTACTTTTCACAGTCATACGAAATCTGCTCTCTATATATTTTTTATTTTATTTCAAATTTTATACAATACATTCTTAACCCAACACCAAAAACCCATATACATTTCGCTTGTTTTTTTTTTCATTTGTGCTTTACATAAATATAACTCATTGCTTTAAAAACACTTTTTTTTCATTTGAACTTTCTTTGTGGGTATGATATAACGAAAAGAAAAAAACGCACAAAACACTTCGACACAATACAACAATACACAATACATATTTCAACCAGAGTTAAGTGCCAAATTCAAAAACTTCCATTTCTCAAGATGAATAGGTAGCTTATTAGCCAACTTAGCCGCATGTCGCTCTACTTTCTCCATGGAGAATGCTCTATACTTTTTATGTTCCAGGAACTCCCGATCCCAAGGCCCCATCCCACGCGGTAGTAGATGCTGCTGTGTTTACGCCATTCCTCCACCTCATCTCTCCCTCTGTGGGTTCTCCAGTCAAGTTAGCTTTCATCACCAGTGTACAATGCATGTGCACTCACCTCGCACTCACACCTGATACCTCAGCGCACAGTTGTATTGTGCGCGCATCTTGTTGTGATCTTATTGAGGACACGGACTTCAAAGTTAGACTCGCTTTCAGGTACGGTGACTTGGACATACTGGTTTGATTCACAGGGAATTTTTGCAGAAACCCAACCATGGGAAATGCTGAATTTCCCTTGGTAGAAGAATGGGAAGTGTTCTGAATTTCCATGGCGATCTATGTGATTCCCGAACACTTCCCTTGGGAAATTCAGCTTCTCCCATGGATGGGTTTTTGCAGAAATTCCCTGTGATTGTATAACAGCATTAATAGAACAGTTATAGGGGCCTAATCACCCACAATGCTTTGCTTTGCCGACATTTTCCATACCATCGAAACTTAGAGACTCGACAAAAAAATCTTTTTAGTGCTGATTTACATCAAACAAAATATCTTTGGCAATTTTAAGCCGAAAAAATATACGGCTAATTTTTTCTAGTAGGCTGGAATATGTAATTGAAGGTTTGCGCCAATCTAAATCTAAAAATCTAAAAAATGTCGTAAAAGTCGCAATTTCTAGCTTACTTTGGAGTCAGTTCCATCCTGCACCTTTTGTTTTTCTCCAGCAAAGTGATATCATATGTAGTGCGACCACAGTCTACCACCACAGGAAGCCCACCACTGAGCGTGATGTCCAAGCTGAAGAAAGCGTTTGTTGATGCGTCGAGTGGGAGTGGCGCGAGGCATCATGGGAAAGCCAACACACGAATGCAGGTAATGAATAGTTACTGTACAAAGTTAGTAGAGGGACTAAATATGCTATATATCACAACCTAAGGCTCTCTGCCTAATAACACAGCGACTTTCTGCAGAAACCCTTTCTCGGGAAAAGCTGAATTTCTCAAAGCATGCATGGGAAGTGTTAGGAATTCACATGGATAGCCATGGGAAATCCGAACACTTCCCATTCTTTTACCATAGGAAACTCGGCTTTTACCATTGATGGGTTTCTGCAGAAATTTCCTGTGTAAAAAGCAATTTCAATGTGAACAGCTTTAAAAGGTCTCATCCTGCCTAGATTTTCACATTTTATAATAGCCCGAGGCTAATATATTCTACCATTTTAACTTTTGTACGCGCAGTTCTTGACCGACCGTTACAAACGATAGCGCTTCTTATGACGCAATGATTAGACGTTTGACCAGTATTTAACCATTATCCTGCGAGATTGCCCAGAATATCGTCTGATACTTAGCCGACGAGGGGTACGCAGTCCCGAAATCAGACGATATTGTGCAAAAATCGAGCAGGATAATGGTTTTATTATTCAGCTCATCGATAGCACACTAACATCCCAGAAATAATTTTCTTTTCCGTATTAAATACGAGCTCAACACATTTCCATCAGATGACGGATATCACAGGATATATGTCATGTACAAGACAGCTATTGGCGTTCCAATGACCATATTTGGGCATCGATGTGCTGAATAATAATGTAGATTGTACGAAATTCGTTTATTTACATTTTCTTCGCAAGTTTTAAACCAATCACTCTCCAACTTGCCAGTTTACTTGTCTATAAAAGTTTCGCATATTTAGACGCGTGACATTTGCGGCCGCCTTTCGACAGTCATGTGACAACCGCTCTATCCCGCCATGTTTGACGAGTATAGAGCAGATTTCGTATGACTGTGAAAAGTGCCGCAACAAAGTTGTGCCGCGCCGCGACCGTGACCGTACCGCGACTACGCTATTTCATTCCGTATCTACAGCAGGCCAGCTTCCGTGCTGCGACCGCGACCGCGTGTTGCAGCACTTTTTACAGTCATACGAAATCTGCTCTATCAATCTGGCTATGTTACTTGTTTGTGTTTAGGAGACAGTAGTTCTGACGATTGGTCAACTTGGCCGTACAGCCCAGGGTGAGCTACTACTAATAGTCATGGTCAGTCTGCTTGAAAGTCTTCGGGCGCAGTCTGTTTACGTCAGAGCTCAAGCCTTCGAACAGGTATAGTAGGGAATACATTACAGGGACGGATTTAAGGGGGGGAGGGGGGCGGCCCCTTTCTCGGGAGATTTCCCCAAACATTTACTCTATTTGCTGGAGGAAATTCCCCATCCCCATCCCATGTTTTCATGTCCCCCCTCCCCCCAAAGTACAGCCCCAAACAAAGTTATTTTTTCACGCACGATTTTTATAAGACTCAGTTTGGGTCTTCAAGTACGAATCAGAATGAATGTAATTACCAGAAAATAACCCGTCACTCTGTCACAAAAACGTTTCCAGTTATTTACCTGCTGAATTTGTCTCACCGAAAAGAAATGAGGAGAAGACTCTGTAATCTTCAAGTTTTCGGGCTTCCTGTGTTTCACGCACGCGCGCTAAAAGTGGCGAACAAATAATTGGCCAATCAGAAACGTTCCTCTGTAAAATTGGCGCTTTTCTGTGCGCACTATTCAGGTGCCAAAATAGATTCAGTCGCGTCAAGTATTTGAATAATCACCGAGCTCCCTGAAAATGTGTAATCAATAAAAGGGTATTTTCATCCCGGGACCAAGGCTTCGCTGCTTACTTTACTTACTTTTTTTTATTTAAAAAATGGCCTTCTCAAAATTAGCTGTCAACAGCATTAAATCGGGAGAAAAAATAATGGGGGCCAGATATCAATTATGTCGATCAAACTTCCCTATTTGGCAACTAAATTGGCACCTGTCGGAAAAAGTTAATGGCGGGCCCTGCTCTGATTGCCCATTTTGTCACCAGATTCAAGACATCGCCAAGTCTCGTGGAAAGAAGATGCGCGAGTTGTTTTCCGAGTTCAAGGAGGCGATTTGTGAGTTTGTTGCGAATGCTATCCACGACACAGAGATTTCCAGCCCATCATCCAAGGAGTCCCTAGACATCGTGAACGAGGTAGCGAGCGTGTTCGAGTTTAGAGACGCCAAAACATTCATGAGGGTGAGTTATAGCGGAGCTCCTTAGCGGCCGAAGGCCGCAGAGCGGAGCACCATACCTAAGAAAAGAGCGTCCCAACGATGGCAAATGTAGCGCATGTATGATATCCACAGGGTACCCAAAGTATCACAGGCGGGAATGGGCGCAAAGGGATACGACTGAATTTTGAACGTCGAGCGCGCGTGTGTGCTTCCTGAAGCCTGACGTCACAGGCCTGATATCCACAGGGTACCCAAAGTATCACAGGCGGGAACGGGCGCAAAGGGATACGACTGAATTTTGAACGTCGAGCGCGCGTGTGTGCTTCCTGAAGCCTGACGTCACAGGCGTGATATCCACAGGGTACCCAAAGTATCACAGGCGGGAACGGGCGCAAAGGGATACGACTGAATTTTGAACGTCGAGCGCGCGTGTGTGCTTCCTGAAGCCTTACGTCACAGGCGTGATATCCACAGGGTACCCAAAGTATCACAGGCGGGAACGGGCGCAAAGGGATACGACTGAATTTTGAACGTCGAGCGAGCGTGTGTGCTTCCTGAAGCCTGACGTCACAGGCGTGACGTCACAACATGCGCCGCCGGTCGAGTGACGTTTTTTTTTTAGACGGGGGGAGGGGTGATTTGTCGGGGTGGCGCCGCCGGTCGAGTGACGGGGGGAGGGAGGGGTGAGTTGTCGTGGCCGGGGGGGATAGGAGGTTGCTCAATATTGGTGAATTATTCTCGAGCAATCTGCTTGAAAATATATCAAGAGTCTTTTGATCGAAACCATTCTTCCAAGCAACTGCAGAACTGTTCTACTGAAAAGTATGTTTACAAAAAGCCAGGGACTACGAGTGTCTGAAGGAATTTCCTGTTCTGACAAGAAGGCTTAAACTTTTTAGCGCAAATCCTGCTATTGCGGCAGAGATTGTTTATTCGCCCTTTCTTTCGCAAAACAGTGGAATTTATAATGGTACAGAATTTTGTCGAAAGGTAACAGTAACTGCGAGACGCTACATTTGTACATTACGGCAGTAGCGTGAGTCAAGAAGGTCATACTTTGAGAATTAATTTGTTTGGAGAGTCAATGGCGGCAAGTCGTTAAAACAATTCGATTCGTGGATCAAAGTCACTGCTGGATAAGAGCACTGTTTATAGGGAGATGGCAGGACATTCACAAGTTCCGAACAGATTTACATTCAGGTTATTCCTACACGGGGGAAAAGCTACTCAGGATGAAGGTAAAATTCCTAAAATTCGCTGTTTCTTTTTTCGAGCATGTCGACTTTTCTTGAATCTGAGTGATAGGTCGCGAGCCTAGTAACAACTCAACGTGTTTAGCTTATATGCGACCCTAACTAAAGATCTCTAGAATTCTATTATTAGTCCTTTAAGAACGACTTAGTCGTGTTTTCTAACAACGAAGGCTAATTAAGCCTTCTCAGCTTTTTGCAAACGAGATATAAAAACACTCCCAAAATCGACAAAAGGAAAATCTAAGGCAAAAGTGCTGCAACCGGAAACTGGTTAATGGTATTGGAGTCTTGGTGATCACCTTAGTACCTTGGACTTCCAAGCGGCAAGATATTGAGTTATGGTACTGAAAAATTATGTTCTAGCAAAAAAATATGGTATTACAGTAAATTTAATTCTGTTGAATTGGCTCTAAACACTTGACTTTCAACATGCATGGACTGTGTAATTTACTACCAAATGGCAGTGCCAGTAGTAACAACAGGAAAACAAATGAATTAATGTATTTAGTATCGTACATGTTGTTTGCTAGAATTTCATTCACTATTTACAAAGTCATTGTGATTAGTAGAAGTATGCTCATTCCCTGTGGAAAACAAAATTATGTTATACACTGTACAAACAGGGTTTTATTTAGATTAAAAATACCAATTGGTCATTGAAACAGTAAAATTTAACACCGAATTTTTCCATATGACATACTTTGTGTCTAAAATTTTTTGTACCTTTGGACAATTCCAGAAAATATATGTACCCCGGGGATGGCCAGCATTTGGAAATTCTGAATGGGAGGGGGGTTTTCAAGCTCAGAAATTCTGGATGCATGGGGAGGGAGGGCGGGGGGGGGGGGGGGAATGGTCAAAACCTAGTGCCGCCTGTGGTGGGGGTACATATATTTTCTGGAATTGCCCATGATGGGTATCAGGCAGTGTATCCATGGGGATTGAAAATTTTGTATTTTTCCCTCTTGGTCTATATGGCATACTTTGTGTCTAAAAATTTTTGTGCCTTTGGACAATTCCAGAAAATATATGTACCCCGGGGATGGCCAGCATTTGGAAATTCTGAATGGGAGGGGGGTTTTCAAGCTCAGAATTCTGCCTGCATGGGTTTTTTTTGAAGCTGGAAGCTATTGTAGGTTAACCTCTCAGGAGTTCTATTATGCATGGGTGTGGGGGTAAGCCATTTTGGAAATTCTGGATGCATGGGGAGGGAGGGCGGGGCGGATGGTCAAAACCTAGTGCCGCCTGTGGTGGGGGTACATATATTTTCTGGAATTGCCCATGATGGGTTATCAGGCAGTGTATCCATGGGGATTGAAAATTTTGTATTTTTCCCTCTTGGTCCATATGGCATACTTTGTGTCTAAAAATTTTTGTGCCTTTGGACAATTCCAGAAAATATATGTACCCCGGGAATGGCCAGCATTTGGAAATTCTGAATGAGAGGGGGGTTTTCAAGCTCGGAATTCTGCCTGCATGTTTTTTTTTTGAAGCTGTAAGCTATTGTAGGTTAACCTCTCAGGAATTCTATATGCATGGGGGTGGGGGTAAGCCATTTTGGAAATTCTGGATGCATGGGGAGGGAGGGCGGGTGGGGGGGGGGGGGGGGATGGTCAAAACCTAGTGCTGCCTGTGGTGGGGGTACATATTTTATTTTCTGGAATTGCCCATGATGGGTTATCAGGCAGTGTATCCATGGGGATTGAAAATTTTGTATTTTTCCCTCTTGGTCCATATGGCATACTTTGTGTCTAAAAATTTTTGTGCCTTTGGACAATTCCAGAAAATAAATGTACCCCGGGGATGGCCAGCATTTGGAAATTCTGAATGGGAGAGGGGTTTTCAAGCTCGGAATTCTGCCTGCATGGGGGTTTTTTGAAGCTGGAAGCTATTGTAGGTTAACCTCTCAGGAATTCTATATGCATGGGGGTGGGGGTAAGCCATTTTGGAAATTCTGGATGCATGGGGAGGGGGGGGGGGGGGGGGGATGGTCAAAACCTAGTGCCGCCCGTGGTGGGGGTACATATATTTTCTGGAATTGCCCATGATGGGTTATCAGGCAGTGTATAATCCATGGGGATTGAAAATTTTGTATTTTCCCTCTTGGTCGTATAATGGTTTCCATTGTGCTTTTGATAAAGAATTATCCAACTTCACTATTGCTTGGCTTGGATCTATTGTTCAAACTAGCATCTAAATAACACAGTATAGAGCCCCTTGATGGAAATCCGCTGACTCAATATGGTGTAGCCGGCCCATAGTGCAGTGACTACCCATGGAGGGGACTCAGAGCGATGGGCACAGAAAGAAGTACGTTAGAGAATGTTGGAAAGGTTTCCATTTCTCTTTGATAATTTTTAACTTAAGAACACACATTGAGAATTACAAAGTTACTCAAAGTAGTAAAATCTTACATATTCCATGCTTTGCCAAATGGTATACTTCAGTCCAAAATTTACCCCTATGTGTTTATCAGGCAAACCCTAGACTTGCTCAAAGTCAACCTCTCATAGGATACAAGCAAGCAAAAATTTGAAGGACTTTGAGGAAGTCTAGGCATAAACCATGGGGATTGAAAAATGTGTCTTTTCATTGTCAGTGGTATATTGGTTTCCATTTGTGTTTGACATAATTTTCAATGCTTTAGATAACAATTTTACCGTCTTCACTATTGCTTGACTTGTATCTGTAGTACAAACTAGCATCTAAGGCTACATTCCATTTATATGGGGTGGGGGGGGGGGTGGGGGGGGGAGGAGGGGGGGTGGGCAGGTGAAATTCTTAGGGGATACACACATCTTTCCGACGAATGAGGAGGATGCAACTAACTTGTTCTAAGTTCTGTTACATTTCCAGTCATATTGTAAAATTGAAATGTCAACAATTTTTCTTGGGAAGAATGCCCCCACAACCCCATTGAAGAATAATATAATTCCTACATGGTTAGAGCCTCCAATTGTAATTGGGTGACTCAAACAGGCCTGACAACTTAGTACCAACTGGGGGGGGGGGGGGGGGGGGGGGGTTCAAAGCTGTAAGCTACACTCAGGGACAAAATAGCTGAGACCCCCTAGGCAAATTTCGATTAAAGTAAAATAACGGCCTTAAACACGTACAAAATCCCTTTTGCAGAGCCCTTCGCCACCTCCCCCCCTCCCCCACATCAATGTTGTTTCCAGACCAATCAGTGTCCTCCAACATTGAAGAGGGGGGAGGGGGCTGAGCATGTTTAAAGTGAGTTTTAATGAATTCTCTATTTTCGTGTACAGTAAGAAAGAGTCTCAGCTATTTTTGTCCCTGAGTGTCCGAGAGTATCATGTCTGAGAATTACTTTTTATAAAGTAGTGTTTCCGCGCGCTTTGTTGTAATCTGAAAATATAATCTCACAAGGACCTGTAAAGATTAGAAAAAGCATTGCTTAGAATAGTTGCGCCTTTTAATGTTACTATTTTCGATAAAATGTTAGGCTGTTTATTTTGACAAAATGAGAGGGTTGAAGGAACTGCAAACGGACGTGAAAAGGGAGGGGGCCTGGGCGCTCCCACCCTGCCGTCGCTGTTTCGCAGAGCTTATTCTTGACATTTGAAAGAGTTTTAAAGACTTTGAAAGAGTTTCACGAACAGTAAATCCAATAGGCTATTTTCATGTTCCATTTAGTCACTAAAATAGTAGGATAGGGCAATGTAATCTCTCATTTCAACGGGTAACCACGAGTAACCACGATGATATAAATATAATGAAAGAGTTTTAAAGACTTTAAAAGAGTTTCCCGAACAGTAAATCCAATAGGCTATTCTCATGTTCCATTTAGTCACTAAAATAGTAGGATAGGACAAGGAAATCTCTTATTTCAACGAGTAACCACGAGTAACCACGATGATAGAAAAATAATGATTGACTCAGTTCTTTTAGACTGTTTGGTTACTCGTGGTTACTCGTTTGAAAATTAATATCTGGCTATCCCATTGCTCGAAATGAGACAATGTGCTGTCAAAAGAGATTGTGATTGATATAGGAATAATTTTAAAAAGTTCTAAGTGATTTATAACATGCAAATTGGAAGTTTTCCCAACCAAGTAACGGGCAATTCCAAACCGGAAGTGACAACATAGAACCGGAAATGCAAATTCGCTTCTGTTAATGTTCAAAAAATTGCACTGCAAATGTGATCGTAAGAAAACAATTTTATTTTATAGAAGTATTGGTAGTAGCGATCTCCTTGTCGCAGTTTTGCCTTCCTCGGCCTTTGCCTCTCAAATTTGTCATAGTATCAACCGCTCGTCCGTTTTAGAGACTTCTTCGGGCGCTCCCGCTGTTTTCCTTCACCTTCCTTTTTTGGCCTTTTGCAGGCATCCGAAGGCTTTTTACTATTTAAAAATAGATGCTCTCGGAAGCCCAAGTATTGTTGATATTTTGGAAACGCTAAATCCTCGATCATTTTTCAAATACTTCACATATGCTCGCTTTTCTGGCGATATGGCCGTCTACTTGCCCATATCTCAAGCGTGCGCCTAATTCCAAAATATCTATTTCATGACGTCATTAATTAGCACTGCAATTGACGAGGATAATTAACTATGTAACACGTTCAGCTTCTCGAGATCTTTCAAATAAGACCAATTTTGCTCCTCAATTCCCTTGTTTCGATGAGATACAGCTAACTATTGCTTTCAGACACTCAGGGACAAAATAGCTGAGACCCCCTAGGCAAATTTCGATTAAAGTAAAATAACGGCCTTAAACACGTACAAAATCCCTTTTGCAGAGCCCTTCGCCACCTCCCCCCCTCCCCCACATCAATGTTGTTTCCAGACCAATCAGTGTCCTCCAACATTGAAGAGGGGGGAGGGGGCTGAGCATGTTTAAAGTGAGTTTTAATGAATTCTCTATTTTTCGTGTACAGTAAGAAAGAGTCTCAGCTATTTTTGTCCCTGAGTGTCCGAGAGTATCATGTCTGAGAATTACTTATTTATAAAGTAGTGTTTCCGCGCGCTTTGTTGTAATCTGAAAATATAATCTCACAAGGACCTGTAAAGATTAGAAAAAGCATTGCTTAGAATAGTTGCGCCTTTTAATGTTACTATTTTCGATAAAATGTTAGGCTGTTTATTTTGACAAAATGAGAGGGTTGAAGGAACTGCAAACGGACGTGAAAAGGGAGGGGGCCTGGGCGCTCCCACCCTGCCGTCGCTGTTTCGCAGAGCTTATTCTTGACATTTGAAAGAGTTTTAAAGACTTTGAAAGAGTTTCACGAACAGTAAATCCAATAGGCTATTTTCATGTTCCATTTAGTCACTAAAATAGTAGGATAGGGCAATGTAATCTCTCATTTCAACGGGTAACCACGAGTAACCACGATGATATAAATATAATGAAAGAGTTTTAAAGACTTTAAAAGAGTTTCCCGAACAGTAAATCCAATAGGCTATTCTCATGTTCCATTTAGTCACTAAAATAGTAGGATAGGACAAGGAAATCTCTTATTTCAACGAGTAACCACGAGTAACCACGATGATAGAAAAATAATGATTGACTCAGTTCTTTTAGACTGTTTGGTTACTCGTGGTTACTCGTTTGAAAATTAATATCTGGCTATCCCATTGCTCGAAATGAGACAATGTGCTGTCAAAAGAGATTGTGATTGATATAGGAATAATTTTAAAAAGTTCTAAGTGATTTATAACATGCAAATTGGAAGTTTTCCCAACCAAGTAACGGGCAATTCCAAACCGGAAGTGACAACATAGAACCGGAAATGCAAATTCGCTTCTGTTAATGTTCAAAAAATTGCACTGCAAATGTGATCGTAAGAAAACAATTTTATTTTATAGAAGTATTGGTAGTAGCGATCTCCTTGTCGCAGTTTTGCCTTCCTCGGCCTTTGCCTCTCAAATTTGTCATAGTATCAACCGCTCGTCCGTTTTAGAGACTTCTTCGGGCGCTCCCGCTGTTTTCCTTCACCTTCCTTTTTTGGCCTTTTGCAGGCATCCGAAGGCTTTTTTACTATTTAAAAATAGATGCTCTCGGAAGCCCAAGTATTGTTGATATTTTGGAAACGCTAAATCCTCGATCATTTTTCAAATACTTCACATATGCTCGCTTTTCTGGCGATATGGCCGTCTACTTGCCCATATCTCAAGCGTGCGCCTAATTCCAAAATATCTATTTCATGACGTCATTAATTAGCACTGCAATTGACGAGGATAATTAACTATGTAACACGTTCAGCTTCTCGAGATCTTTCAAATAAGACCAATTTTGCTCCTCAATTCCCTTGTTTCGATGAGATACAGCTAACTATTGCTTTCAGACAGTCCGAGAGTATCATGTCTGAGAATTACTTATTTATAAAGTAGTGTTTCCGCGCGCTTTGTTGTAATCTGAAAATATAATCTCACAAGGACCTGTAAAGATTAGAAAAAGCATTGCTTAGAATAGTTGCGCCTTTTAATGTTACTATTTTCGATAAAATGTTAGGCTGTTTATTTTGACAAAATGAGAGGGTTGAAGGAACTGCAAACGGACGTGAAAAGGGAGGGGGCCTGGGCGCTCCCACCCTGCCGTCGCTGTTTCGCAGAGCTTATTCTTGACATTTGAAAGAGTTTTAAAGACTTTGAAAGAGTTTCACGAACAGTAAATCCAATAGGCTATTTTCATGTTCCATTTAGTCACTAAAATAGTAGGATAGGGCAATGTAATCTCTCATTTCAACGGGTAACCACGAGTAACCACGATGATATAAATATAATGAAAGAGTTTTAAAGACTTTAAAAGAGTTTCCCGAACAGTAAATCCAATAGGCTATTCTCATGTTCCATTTAGTCACTAAAATAGTAGGATAGGACAAGGAAATCTCTTATTTCAACGAGTAACCACGAGTAACCACGATGATAGAAAAATAATGATTGACTCAGTTCTTTTAGACTGTTTGGTTACTCGTGGTTACTCGTTTGAAAATTAATATCTGGCTATCCCATTGCTCGAAATGAGACAATGTGCTGTCAAAAGAGATTGTGATTGATATAGGAATAATTTTAAAAAGTTCTAAGTGATTTATAACATGCAAATTGGAAGTTTTCCCAACCAAGTAACGGGCAATTCCAAACCGGAAGTGACAACATAGAACCGGAAATGCAAATTCGCTTCTGTTAATGTTCAAAAATTGCACTGCAAATGTGATCGTAAGAAAACAATTTTATTTTATAGAAGTATTGGTAGTAGCGATCTCCTTGTCGCAGTTTTGCCTTCCTCGGCCTTTGCCTCTCAAATTTGTCATAGTATCAACCGCTCGTCCGTTTTAGAGACTTCTTCGGGCGCTCCCGCTGTTTTCCTTCACCTTCCTTTTTTGGCCTTTTGCAGGCATCCGAAGGCTTTTTTACTATTTAAAAATAGATGCTCTCGGAAGCCCAAGTATTGTTGATATTTTGGAAACGCTAAATCCTCGATCATTTTTCAAATACTTCACATATGCTCGCTTTTCTGGCGATATGGCCGTCTACTTGCCCATATCTCAAGCGTGCGCCTAATTCCAAAATATCTATTTCATGACGTCATTAATTAGCACTGCAATTGACGAGGATAATTAACTATGTAACACGTTCAGCTTCTCGAGATCTTTCAAATAAGACCAATTTTGCTCCTCAATTCCCTTGTTTCGATGAGATACAGCTAACTATTGCTTTCAGACACTCAGGGACAAAATAGCTGAGACCCCCTAGGCAAATTTCGATTAAAGTAAAATAACGGCCTTAAACACGTACAAAATCCCTTTTGCAGAGCCCTTCGCCACCTCCCCCCCTCCCCCACATCAATGTTGTTTCCAGACCAATCAGTGTCCTCCAACATTGAAGAGGGGGGAGGGGGCTGAGCATGTTTAAAGTGAGTTTTAATGAATTCTCTATTTTCGTGTACAGTAAGAAAGAGTCTCAGCTATTTTTGTCCCTGAGTGTCCGAGAGTATCATGTCTGAGAATTACTTATTTATAAAGTAGTGTTTCCGCGCGCTTTGTTGTAATCTGAAAATATAATCTCACAAGGACCTGTAAAGATTAGAAAAAGCATTGCTTAGAATAGTTGCGCCTTTTAATGTTACTATTTTCGATAAAATGTTAGGCTGTTTATTTTGACAAAATGAGAGGGTTGAAGGAACTGCAAACGGACGTGAAAAGGGAGGGGGCCTGGGCGCTCCCACCCTGCCGTCGCTGTTTCGCAGAGCTTATTCTTGACATTTGAAAGAGTTTTAAAGACTTTGAAAGAGTTTCACGAACAGTAAATCCAATAGGCTATTTTCATGTTCCATTTAGTCACTAAAATAGTAGGATAGGGCAATGTAATCTCTCATTTCAACGGGTAACCACGAGTAACCACGATGATATAAATATAATGAAAGAGTTTTAAAGACTTTAAAAGAGTTTCCCGAACAGTAAATCCAATAGGCTATTCTCATGTTCCATTTAGTCACTAAAATAGTAGGATAGGACAAGGAAATCTCTTATTTCAACGAGTAACCACGAGTAACCACGATGATAGAAAAATAATGATTGACTCAGTTCTTTTAGACTGTTTGGTTACTCGTGGTTACTCGTTTGAAAATTAATATCTGGCTATCCCATTGCTCGAAATGAGACAATGTGCTGTCAAAAGAGATTGTGATTGATATAGGAATAATTTTAAAAAGTTCTAAGTGATTTATAACATGCAAATTGGAAGTTTTCCCAACCAAGTAACGGGCAATTCCAAACCGGAAGTGACAACATAGAACCGGAAATGCAAATTCGCTTCTGTTAATGTTCAAAAAATTGCACTGCAAATGTGATCGTAAGAAAACAATTTTATTTTATAGAAGTATTGGTAGTAGCGATCTCCTTGTCGCAGTTTTGCCTTCCTCGGCCTTTGCCTCTCAAATTTGTCATAGTATCAACCGCTCGTCCGTTTTAGAGACTTCTTCGGGCGCTCCCGCTGTTTTCCTTCACCTTCCTTTTTTGGCCTTTTGCAGGCATCCGAAGGCTTTTTACTATTTAAAAATAGATGCTCTCGGAAGCCCAAGTATTGTTGATATTTTGGAAACGCTAAATCCTCGATCATTTTTCAAATACTTCACATATGCTCGCTTTTCTGGCGATATGGCCGTCTACTTGCCCATATCTCAAGCGTGCGCCTAATTCCAAAATATCTATTTCATGACGTCATTAATTAGCACTGCAATTGACGAGGATAATTAACTATGTAACACGTTCAGCTTCTCGAGATCTTTCAAATAAGACCAATTTTGCTCCTCAATTCCCTTGTTTCGATGAGATACAGCTAACTATTGCTTTCAGACACTCAGGGACAAAATAGCTGAGACCCCCTAGGCAAATTTCGATTAAAGTAAAATAACGGCCTTAAACACGTACAAAATCCCTTTTGCAGAGCCCTTCGCCACCTCCCCCCCTCCCCCACATCAATGTTGTTTCCAGACCAATCAGTGTCCTCCAACATTGAAGAGGGGGGAGGGGGCTGAGCATGTTTAAAGTGAGTTTTAATGAATTCTCTATTTTTCGTGTACAGTAAGAAAGAGTCTCAGCTATTTTTGTCCCTGAGTGTCCGAGAGTATCATGTCTGAGAATTACTTATTTATAAAGTAGTGTTTCCGCGCGCTTTGTTGTAATCTGAAAATATAATCTCACAAGGACCTGTAAAGATTAGAAAAAGCATTGCTTAGAATAGTTGCGCCTTTTAATGTTACTATTTTCGATAAAATGTTAGGCTGTTTATTTTGACAAAATGAGAGGGTTGAAGGAACTGCAAACGGACGTGAAAAGGGAGGGGGCCTGGGCGCTCCCACCCTGCCGTCGCTGTTTCGCAGAGCTTATTCTTGACATTTGAAAGAGTTTTAAAGACTTTGAAAGAGTTTCACGAACAGTAAATCCAATAGGCTATTTTCATGTTCCATTTAGTCACTAAAATAGTAGGATAGGGCAATGTAATCTCTCATTTCAACGGGTAACCACGAGTAACCACGATGATATAAATATAATGAAAGAGTTTTAAAGACTTTAAAAGAGTTTCCCGAACAGTAAATCCAATAGGCTATTCTCATGTTCCATTTAGTCACTAAAATAGTAGGATAGGACAAGGAAATCTCTTATTTCAACGAGTAACCACGAGTAACCACGATGATAGAAAAATAATGATTGACTCAGTTCTTTTAGACTGTTTGGTTACTCGTGGTTACTCGTTTGAAAATTAATATCTGGCTATCCCATTGCTCGAAATGAGACAATGTGCTGTCAAAAGAGATTGTGATTGATATAGGAATAATTTTAAAAAGTTCTAAGTGATTTATAACATGCAAATTGGAAGTTTTCCCAACCAAGTAACGGGCAATTCCAAACCGGAAGTGACAACATAGAACCGGAAATGCAAATTCGCTTCTGTTAATGTTCAAAAAATTGCACTGCAAATGTGATCGTAAGAAAACAATTTTATTTTATAGAAGTATTGGTAGTAGCGATCTCCTTGTCGCAGTTTTGCCTTCCTCGGCCTTTGCCTCTCAAATTTGTCATAGTATCAACCGCTCGTCCGTTTTAGAGACTTCTTCGGGCGCTCCCGCTGTTTTCCTTCACCTTCCTTTTTTGGCCTTTTGCAGGCATCCGAAGGCTTTTTTACTATTTAAAAATAGATGCTCTCGGAAGCCCAAGTATTGTTGATATTTTGGAAACGCTAAATCCTCGATCATTTTTCAAATACTTCACATATGCTCGCTTTTCTGGCGATATGGCCGTCTACTTGCCCATATCTCAAGCGTGCGCCTAATTCCAAAATATCTATTTCATGACGTCATTAATTAGCACTGCAATTGACGAGGATAATTAACTATGTAACACGTTCAGCTTCTCGAGATCTTTCAAATAAGACCAATTTTGCTCCTCAATTCCCTTGTTTCGATGAGATACAGCTAACTATTGCTTTCAGACACTCAGGGACAAAATAGCTGAGACCCCCTAGGCAAATTTCGATTAAAGTAAAATAACGGCCTTAAACACGTACAAAATCCCTTTTGCAGAGCCCTTCGCCACCTCCCCCCCTCCCCCACATCAATGTTGTTTCCAGACCAATCAGTGTCCTCCAACATTGAAGAGGGGGGAGGGGGCTGAGCATGTTTAAAGTGAGTTTTAATGAATTCTCTATTTTTCGTGTACAGTAAGAAAGAGTCTCAGCTATTTTTGTCCCTGAGTGTCCGAGAGTATCATGTCTGAGAATTACTTATTTATAAAGTAGTGTTTCCGCGCGCTTTGTTGTAATCTGAAAATATAATCTCACAAGGACCTGTAAAGATTAGAAAAAGCATTGCTTAGAATAGTTGCGCCTTTTAATGTTACTATTTTCGATAAAATGTTAGGCTGTTTATTTTGACAAAATGAGAGGGTTGAAGGAACTGCAAACGGACGTGAAAAGGGAGGGGGCCTGGGCGCTCCCACCCTGCCGTCGCTGTTTCGCAGAGCTTATTCTTGACATTTGAAAGAGTTTTAAAGACTTTGAAAGAGTTTCACGAACAGTAAATCCAATAGGCTATTTTCATGTTCCATTTAGTCACTAAAATAGTAGGATAGGGCAATGTAATCTCTCATTTCAACGGGTAACCACGAGTAACCACGATGATATAAATATAATGAAAGAGTTTTAAAGACTTTAAAAGAGTTTCCCGAACAGTAAATCCAATAGGCTATTCTCATGTTCCATTTAGTCACTAAAATAGTAGGATAGGACAAGGAAATCTCTTATTTCAACGAGTAACCACGAGTAACCACGATGATAGAAAAATAATGATTGACTCAGTTCTTTTAGACTGTTTGGTTACTCGTGGTTACTCGTTTGAAAATTAATATCTGGCTATCCCATTGCTCGAAATGAGACAATGTGCTGTCAAAAGAGATTGTGATTGATATAGGAATAATTTTAAAAAGTTCTAAGTGATTTATAACATGCAAATTGGAAGTTTTCCCAACCAAGTAACGGGCAATTCCAAACCGGAAGTGACAACATAGAACCGGAAATGCAAATTCGCTTCTGTTAATGTTCAAAAAATTGCACTGCAAATGTGATCGTAAGAAAACAATTTTATTTTATAGAAGTATTGGTAGTAGCGATCTCCTTGTCGCAGTTTTGCCTTCCTCGGCCTTTGCCTCTCAAATTTGTCATAGTATCAACCGCTCGTCCGTTTTAGAGACTTCTTCGGGCGCTCCCGCTGTTTTCCTTCACCTTCCTTTTTTGGCCTTTTGCAGGCATCCGAAGGCTTTTTTACTATTTAAAAATAGATGCTCTCGGAAGCCCAAGTATTGTTGATATTTTGGAAACGCTAAATCCTCGATCATTTTTCAAATACTTCACATATGCTCGCTTTTCTGGCGATATGGCCGTCTACTTGCCCATATCTCAAGCGTGCGCCTAATTCCAAAATATCTATTTCATGACGTCATTAATTAGCACTGCAATTGACGAGGATAATTAACTATGTAACACGTTCAGCTTCTCGAGATCTTTCAAATAAGACCAATTTTGCTCCTCAATTCCCTTGTTTCGATGAGATACAGCTAACTATTGCTTTCAGACACTCAGGGACAAAATAGCTGAGACCCCCTAGGCAAATTTCGATTAAAGTAAAATAACGGCCTTAAACACGTACAAAATCCCTTTTGCAGAGCCCTTCGCCACCTCCCCCCCTCCCCCACATCAATGTTGTTTCCAGACCAATCAGTGTCCTCCAACATTGAAGAGGGGGGAGGGGGCTGAGCATGTTTAAAGTGAGTTTTAATGAATTCTCTATTTTTCGTGTACAGTAAGAAAGAGTCTCAGCTATTTTTGTCCCTGAGTGTCCGAGAGTATCATGTCTGAGAATTACTTATTTATAAAGTAGTGTTTCCGCGCGCTTTGTTGTAATCTGAAAATATAATCTCACAAGGACCTGTAAAGATTAGAAAAAGCATTGCTTAGAATAGTTGCGCCTTTTAATGTTACTATTTTCGATAAAATGTTAGGCTGTTTATTTTGACAAAATGAGAGGGTTGAAGGAACTGCAAACGGACGTGAAAAGGGAGGGGGCCTGGGCGCTCCCACCCTGCCGTCGCTGTTTCGCAGAGCTTATTCTTGACATTTGAAAGAGTTTTAAAGACTTTGAAAGAGTTTCACGAACAGTAAATCCAATAGGCTATTTTCATGTTCCATTTAGTCACTAAAATAGTAGGATAGGGCAATGTAATCTCTCATTTCAACGGGTAACCACGAGTAACCACGATGATATAAATATAATGAAAGAGTTTTAAAGACTTTAAAAGAGTTTCCCGAACAGTAAATCCAATAGGCTATTCTCATGTTCCATTTAGTCACTAAAATAGTAGGATAGGACAAGGAAATCTCTTATTTCAACGAGTAACCACGAGTAACCACGATGATAGAAAAATAATGATTGACTCAGTTCTTTTAGACTGTTTGGTTACTCGTGGTTACTCGTTTGAAAATTAATATCTGGCTATCCCATTGCTCGAAATGAGACAATGTGCTGTCAAAAGAGATTGTGATTGATATAGGAATAATTTTAAAAAGTTCTAAGTGATTTATAACATGCAAATTGGAAGTTTTCCCAACCAAGTAACGGGCAATTCCAAACCGGAAGTGACAACATAGAACCGGAAATGCAAATTCGCTTCTGTTAATGTTCAAAAAATTGCACTGCAAATGTGATCGTAAGAAAACAATTTTATTTTATAGAAGTATTGGTAGTAGCGATCTCCTTGTCGCAGTTTTGCCTTCCTCGGCCTTTGCCTCTCAAATTTGTCATAGTATCAACCGCTCGTCCGTTTTAGAGACTTCTTCGGGCGCTCCCGCTGTTTTCCTTCACCTTCCTTTTTTGGCCTTTTGCAGGCATCCGAAGGCTTTTTTACTATTTAAAAATAGATGCTCTCGGAAGCCCAAGTATTGTTGATATTTTGGAAACGCTAAATCCTCGATCATTTTTCAAATACTTCACATATGCTCGCTTTTCTGGCGATATGGCCGTCTACTTGCCCATATCTCAAGCGTGCGCCTAATTCCAAAATATCTATTTCATGACGTCATTAATTAGCACTGCAATTGACGAGGATAATTAACTATGTAACACGTTCAGCTTCTCGAGATCTTTCAAATAAGACCAATTTTGCTCCTCAATTCCCTTGTTTCGATGAGATACAGCTAACTATTGCTTTCAGACACTCAGGGACAAAATAGCTGAGACCCCCTAGGCAAATTTCGATTAAAGTAAAATAACGGCCTTAAACACGTACAAAATCCCTTTTGCAGAGCCCTTCGCCACCTCCCCCCTCCCCCACATCAATGTTGTTTCCAGACCAATCAGTGTCCTCCAACATTGAAGAGGGGGGAGGGGGCTGAGCATGTTTAAAGTGAGTTTTAATGAATTCTCTATTTTTCGTGTACAGTAAGAAAGAGTCTCAGCTATTTTTGTCCCTGAGTGTCCGAGAGTATCATGTCTGAGAATTACTTATTTATAAAGTAGTGTTTCCGCGCGCTTTGTTGTAATCTGAAAATATAATCTCACAAGGACCTGTAAAGATTAGAAAAAGCATTGCTTAGAATAGTTGCGCCTTTTAATGTTACTATTTTCGATAAAATGTTAGGCTGTTTATTTTGACAAAATGAGAGGGTTGAAGGAACTGCAAACGGACGTGAAAAGGGAGGGGGCCTGGGCGCTCCCACCCTGCCGTCGCTGTTTCGCAGAGCTTATTCTTGACATTTGAAAGAGTTTTAAAGACTTTGAAAGAGTTTCACGAACAGTAAATCCAATAGGCTATTTTCATGTTCCATTTAGTCACTAAAATAGTAGGATAGGGCAATGTAATCTCTCATTTCAACGGGTAACCACGAGTAACCACGATGATATAAATATAATGAAAGAGTTTTAAAGACTTTAAAAGAGTTTCCCGAACAGTAAATCCAATAGGCTATTCTCATGTTCCATTTAGTCACTAAAATAGTAGGATAGGACAAGGAAATCTCTTATTTCAACGAGTAACCACGAGTAACCACGATGATAGAAAAATAATGATTGACTCAGTTCTTTTAGACTGTTTGGTTACTCGTGGTTACTCGTTTGAAAATTAATATCTGGCTATCCCATTGCTCGAAATGAGACAATGTGCTGTCAAAAGAGATTGTGATTGATATAGGAATAATTTTAAAAAGTTCTAAGTGATTTATAACATGCAAATTGGAAGTTTTCCCAACCAAGTAACGGGCAATTCCAAACCGGAAGTGACAACATAGAACCGGAAATGCAAATTCGCTTCTGTTAATGTTCAAAAAATTGCACTGCAAATGTGATCGTAAGAAAACAATTTTATTTTATAGAAGTATTGGTAGTAGCGATCTCCTTGTCGCAGTTTTGCCTTCCTCGGCCTTTGCCTCTCAAATTTGTCATAGTATCAACCGCTCGTCCGTTTTAGAGACTTCTTCGGGCGCTCCCGCTGTTTTCCTTCACCTTCCTTTTTTGGCCTTTTGCAGGCATCCGAAGGCTTTTTTACTATTTAAAAATAGATGCTCTCGGAAGCCCAAGTATTGTTGATATTTTGGAAACGCTAAATCCTCGATCATTTTTCAAATACTTCACATATGCTCGCTTTTCTGGCGATATGGCCGTCTACTTGCCCATATCTCAAGCGTGCGCCTAATTCCAAAATATCTATTTCATGACGTCATTAATTAGCACTGCAATTGACGAGGATAATTAACTATGTAACACGTTCAGCTTCTCGAGATCTTTCAAATAAGACCAATTTTGCTCCTCAATTCCCTTGTTTCGATGAGATACAGCTAACTATTGCTTTCAGACACTCAGGGACAAAATAGCTGAGACCCCCTAGGCAAATTTCGATTAAAGTAAAATAACGGCCTTAAACACGTACAAAATCCCTTTTGCAGAGCCCTTCGCCACCTCCCCCCCTCCCCCACATCAATGTTGTTTCCAGACCAATCAGTGTCCTCCAACATTGAAGAGGGGGGAGGGGGCTGAGCATGTTTAAAGTGAGTTTTAATGAATTCTCTATTTTTCGTGTACAGTAAGAAAGAGTCTCAGCTATTTTTGTCCCTGAGTGTCCGAGAGTATCATGTCTGAGAATTACTTATTTATAAAGTAGTGTTTCCGCGCGCTTTGTTGTAATCTGAAAATATAATCTCACAAGGACCTGTAAAGATTAGAAAAAGCATTGCTTAGAATAGTTGCGCCTTTTAATGTTACTATTTTCGATAAAATGTTAGGCTGTTTATTTTGACAAAATGAGAGGGTTGAAGGAACTGCAAACGGACGTGAAAAGGGAGGGGGCCTGGGCGCTCCCACCCTGCCGTCGCTGTTTCGCAGAGCTTATTCTTGACATTTGAAAGAGTTTTAAAGACTTTGAAAGAGTTTCACGAACAGTAAATCCAATAGGCTATTTTCATGTTCCATTTAGTCACTAAAATAGTAGGATAGGGCAATGTAATCTCTCATTTCAACGGGTAACCACGAGTAACCACGATGATATAAATATAATGAAAGAGTTTTAAAGACTTTAAAAGAGTTTCCCGAACAGTAAATCCAATAGGCTATTCTCATGTTCCATTTAGTCACTAAAATAGTAGGATAGGACAAGGAAATCTCTTATTTCAACGAGTAACCACGAGTAACCACGATGATAGAAAAATAATGATTGACTCAGTTCTTTTAGACTGTTTGGTTACTCGTGGTTACTCGTTTGAAAATTAATATCTGGCTATCCCATTGCTCGAAATGAGACAATGTGCTGTCAAAAGAGATTGTGATTGATATAGGAATAATTTTAAAAAGTTCTAAGTGATTTATAACATGCAAATTGGAAGTTTTCCCAACCAAGTAACGGGCAATTCCAAACCGGAAGTGACAACATAGAACCGGAAATGCAAATTCGCTTCTGTTAATGTTCAAAAAATTGCACTGCAAATGTGATCGTAAGAAAACAATTTTATTTTATAGAAGTATTGGTAGTAGCGATCTCCTTGTCGCAGTTTTGCCTTCCTCGGCCTTTGCCTCTCAAATTTGTCATAGTATCAACCGCTCGTCCGTTTTAGAGACTTCTTCGGGCGCTCCCGCTGTTTTCCTTCACCTTCCTTTTTTGGCCTTTTGCAGGCATCCGAAGGCTTTTTTACTATTTAAAAATAGATGCTCTCGGAAGCCCAAGTATTGTTGATATTTTGGAAACGCTAAATCCTCGATCATTTTTCAAATACTTCACATATGCTCGCTTTTCTGGCGATATGGCCGTCTACTTGCCCATATCTCAAGCGTGCGCCTAATTCCAAAATATCTATTTCATGACGTCATTAATTAGCACTGCAATTGACGAGGATAATTAACTATGTAACACGTTCAGCTTCTCGAGATCTTTCAAATAAGACCAATTTTGCTCCTCAATTCCCTTGTTTCGATGAGATACAGCTAACTATTGCTTTCAGACACTCAGGGACAAAATAGCTGAGACCCCCTAGGCAAATTTCGATTAAAGTAAAATAACGGCCTTAAACACGTACAAAATCCCTTTTGCAGAGCCCTTCGCCACCTCCCCCCCTCCCCCACATCAATGTTGTTTCCAGACCAATCAGTGTCCTCCAACATTGAAGAGGGGGGAGGGGGCTGAGCATGTTTAAAGTGAGTTTTAATGAATTCTCTATTTTTCGTGTACAGTAAGAAAGAGTCTCAGCTATTTTTGTCCCTGAGTGTCCGAGAGTATCATGTCTGAGAATTACTTATTTATAAAGTAGTGTTTCCGCGCGCTTTGTTGTAATCTGAAAATATAATCTCACAAGGACCTGTAAAGATTAGAAAAAGCATTGCTTAGAATAGTTGCGCCTTTTAATGTTACTATTTTCGATAAAATGTTAGGCTGTTTATTTTGACAAAATGAGAGGGTTGAAGGAACTGCAAACGGACGTGAAAAGGGAGGGGGCCTGGGCGCTCCCACCCTGCCGTCGCTGTTTCGCAGAGCTTATTCTTGACATTTGAAAGAGTTTTAAAGACTTTGAAAGAGTTTCACGAACAGTAAATCCAATAGGCTATTTTCATGTTCCATTTAGTCACTAAAATAGTAGGATAGGGCAATGTAATCTCTCATTTCAACGGGTAACCACGAGTAACCACGATGATATAAATATAATGAAAGAGTTTTAAAGACTTTAAAAGAGTTTCCCGAACAGTAAATCCAATAGGCTATTCTCATGTTCCATTTAGTCACTAAAATAGTAGGATAGGACAAGGAAATCTCTTATTTCAACGAGTAACCACGAGTAACCACGATGATAGAAAAATAATGATTGACTCAGTTCTTTTAGACTGTTTGGTTACTCGTGGTTACTCGTTTGAAAATTAATATCTGGCTATCCCATTGCTCGAAATGAGACAATGTGCTGTCAAAAGAGATTGTGATTGATATAGGAATAATTTTAAAAAGTTCTAAGTGATTTATAACATGCAAATTGGAAGTTTTCCCAACCAAGTAACGGGCAATTCCAAACCGGAAGTGACAACATAGAACCGGAAATGCAAATTCGCTTCTGTTAATGTTCAAAAAATTGCACTGCAAATGTGATCGTAAGAAAACAATTTTATTTTATAGAAGTATTGGTAGTAGCGATCTCCTTGTCGCAGTTTTGCCTTCCTCGGCCTTTGCCTCTCAAATTTGTCATAGTATCAACCGCTCGTCCGTTTTAGAGACTTCTTCGGGCGCTCCCGCTGTTTTCCTTCACCTTCCTTTTTGGCCTTTTGCAGGCATCCGAAGGCTTTTTTACTATTTAAAAATAGATGCTCTCGGAAGCCCAAGTATTGTTGATATTTTGGAAACGCTAAATCCTCGATCATTTTTCAAATACTTCACATATGCTCGCTTTTCTGGCGATATGGCCGTCTACTTGCCCATATCTCAAGCGTGCGCCTAATTCCAAAATATCTATTTCATGACGTCATTAATTAGCACTGCAATTGACGAGGATAATTAACTATGTAACACGTTCAGCTTCTCGAGATCTTTCAAATAAGACCAATTTTGCTCCTCAATTCCCTTGTTTCGATGAGATACAGCTAACTATTGCTTTCAGACACTCAGGGACAAAATAGCTGAGACCCCCTAGGCAAATTTCGATTAAAGTAAAATAACGGCCTTAAACACGTACAAAATCCCTTTTGCAGAGCCCTTCGCCACCTCCCCCCCTCCCCCACATCAATGTTGTTTCCAGACCAATCAGTGTCCTCCAACATTGAAGAGGGGGGAGGGGGCTGAGCATGTTTAAAGTGAGTTTTAATGAATTCTCTATTTTTCGTGTACAGTAAGAAAGAGTCTCAGCTATTTTTGTCCCTGAGTGTCCGAGAGTATCATGTCTGAGAATTACTTATTTATAAAGTAGTGTTTCCGCGCGCTTTGTTGTAATCTGAAAATATAATCTCACAAGGACCTGTAAAGATTAGAAAAAGCATTGCTTAGAATAGTTGCGCCTTTTAATGTTACTATTTTCGATAAAATGTTAGGCTGTTTATTTTGACAAAATGAGAGGGTTGAAGGAACTGCAAACGGACGTGAAAAGGGAGGGGGCCTGGGCGCTCCCACCCTGCCGTCGCTGTTTCGCAGAGCTTATTCTTGACATTTGAAAGAGTTTTAAAGACTTTGAAAGAGTTTCACGAACAGTAAATCCAATAGGCTATTTTCATGTTCCATTTAGTCACTAAAATAGTAGGATAGGGCAATGTAATCTCTCATTTCAACGGGTAACCACGAGTAACCACGATGATATAAATATAATGAAAGAGTTTTAAAGACTTTAAAAGAGTTTCCCGAACAGTAAATCCAATAGGCTATTCTCATGTTCCATTTAGTCACTAAAATAGTAGGATAGGACAAGGAAATCTCTTATTTCAACGAGTAACCACGAGTAACCACGATGATAGAAAAATAATGATTGACTCAGTTCTTTTAGACTGTTTGGTTACTCGTGGTTACTCGTTTGAAAATTAATATCTGGCTATCCCATTGCTCGAAATGAGACAATGTGCTGTCAAAAGAGATTGTGATTGATATAGGAATAATTTTAAAAAGTTCTAAGTGATTTATAACATGCAAATTGGAAGTTTTCCCAACCAAGTAACGGGCAATTCCAAACCGGAAGTGACAACATAGAACCGGAAATGCAAATTCGCTTCTGTTAATGTTCAAAAAATTGCACTGCAAATGTGATCGTAAGAAAACAATTTTATTTTATAGAAGTATTGGTAGTAGCGATCTCCTTGTCGCAGTTTTGCCTTCCTCGGCCTTTGCCTCTCAAATTTGTCATAGTATCAACCGCTCGTCCGTTTTAGAGACTTCTTCGGGCGCTCCCGCTGTTTTCCTTCACCTTCCTTTTTTGGCCTTTTGCAGGCATCCGAAGGCTTTTTTACTATTTAAAAATAGATGCTCTCGGAAGCCCAAGTATTGTTGATATTTTGGAAACGCTAAATCCTCGATCATTTTTCAAATACTTCACATATGCTCGCTTTTCTGGCGATATGGCCGTCTACTTGCCCATATCTCAAGCGTGCGCCTAATTCCAAAATATCTATTTCATGACGTCATTAATTAGCACTGCAATTGACGAGGATAATTAACTATGTAACACGTTCAGCTTCTCGAGATCTTTCAAATAAGACCAATTTTGCTCCTCAATTCCCTTGTTTCGATGAGATACAGCTAACTATTGCTTTCAGACACTCAGGGACAAAATAGCTGAGACCCCCTAGGCAAATTTCGATTAAAGTAAAATAACGGCCTTAAACACGTACAAAATCCCTTTTGCAGAGCCCTTCGCCACCTCCCCCCCTCCCCCACATCAATGTTGTTTCCAGACCAATCAGTGTCCTCCAACATTGAAGAGGGGGGAGGGGGCTGAGCATGTTTAAAGTGAGTTTTAATGAATTCTCTATTTTTCGTGTACAGTAAGAAAGAGTCTCAGCTATTTTTGTCCCTGAGTGTCCGAGAGTATCATGTCTGAGAATTACTTATTTATAAAGTAGTGTTTCCGCGCGCTTTGTTGTAATCTGAAAATATAATCTCACAAGGACCTGTAAAGATTAGAAAAAGCATTGCTTAGAATAGTTGCGCCTTTTAATGTTACTATTTTCGATAAAATGTTAGGCTGTTTATTTTGACAAAATGAGAGGGTTGAAGGAACTGCAAACGGACGTGAAAAGGGAGGGGGCCTGGGCGCTCCCACCCTGCCGTCGCTGTTTCGCAGAGCTTATTCTTGACATTTGAAAGAGTTTTAAAGACTTTGAAAGAGTTTCACGAACAGTAAATCCAATAGGCTATTTTCATGTTCCATTTAGTCACTAAAATAGTAGGATAGGGCAATGTAATCTCTCATTTCAACGGGTAACCACGAGTAACCACGATGATATAAATATAATGAAAGAGTTTTAAAGACTTTAAAAGAGTTTCCCGAACAGTAAATCCAATAGGCTATTCTCATGTTCCATTTAGTCACTAAAATAGTAGGATAGGACAAGGAAATCTCTTATTTCAACGAGTAACCACGAGTAACCACGATGATAGAAAAATAATGATTGACTCAGTTCTTTTAGACTGTTTGGTTACTCGTGGTTACTCGTTTGAAAATTAATATCTGGCTATCCCATTGCTCGAAATGAGACAATGTGCTGTCAAAAGAGATTGTGATTGATATAGGAATAATTTTAAAAAGTTCTAAGTGATTTATAACATGCAAATTGGAAGTTTTCCCAACCAAGTAACGGGCAATTCCAAACCGGAAGTGACAACATAGAACCGGAAATGCAAATTCGCTTCTGTTAATGTTCAAAAAATTGCACTGCAAATGTGATCGTAAGAAAACAATTTTATTTTATAGAAGTATTGGTAGTAGCGATCTCCTTGTCGCAGTTTTGCCTTCCTCGGCCTTTGCCTCTCAAATTTGTCATAGTATCAACCGCTCGTCCGTTTTAGAGACTTCTTCGGGCGCTCCCGCTGTTTTCCTTCACCTTCCTTTTTTGGCCTTTTGCAGGCATCCGAAGGCTTTTTTACTATTTAAAAATAGATGCTCTCGGAAGCCCAAGTATTGTTGATATTTTGGAAACGCTAAATCCTCGATCATTTTTCAAATACTTCACATATGCTCGCTTTTCTGGCGATATGGCCGTCTACTTGCCCATATCTCAAGCGTGCGCCTAATTCCAAAATATCTATTTCATGACGTCATTAATTAGCACTGCAATTGACGAGGATAATTAACTATGTAACACGTTCAGCTTCTCGAGATCTTTCAAATAAGACCAATTTTGCTCCTCAATTCCCTTGTTTCGATGAGATACAGCTAACTATTGCTTTCAGACACTCAGGGACAAAATAGCTGAGACCCCCTAGGCAAATTTCGATTAAAGTAAAATAACGGCCTTAAACACGTACAAAATCCCTTTTGCAGAGCCCTTCGCCACCTCCCCCCCTCCCCCACATCAATGTTGTTTCCAGACCAATCAGTGTCCTCCAACATTGAAGAGGGGGGAGGGGGCTGAGCATGTTTAAAGTGAGTTTTAATGAATTCTCTATTTTTCGTGTACAGTAAGAAAGAGTCTCAGCTATTTTTGTCCCTGAGTGTCCGAGAGTATCATGTCTGAGAATTACTTATTTATAAAGTAGTGTTTCCGCGCGCTTTGTTGTAATCTGAAAATATAATCTCACAAGGACCTGTAAAGATTAGAAAAAGCATTGCTTAGAATAGTTGCGCCTTTTAATGTTACTATTTTCGATAAAATGTTAGGCTGTTTATTTTGACAAAATGAGAGGGTTGAAGGAACTGCAAACGGACGTGAAAAGGGAGGGGGCCTGGGCGCTCCCACCCTGCCGTCGCTGTTTCGCAGAGCTTATTCTTGACATTTGAAAGAGTTTTAAAGACTTTGAAAGAGTTTCACGAACAGTAAATCCAATAGGCTATTTCATGTTCCATTTAGTCACTAAAATAGTAGGATAGGGCAATGTAATCTCTCATTTCAACGGGTAACCACGAGTAACCACGATGATATAAATATAATGAAAGAGTTTTAAAGACTTTAAAAGAGTTTCCCGAACAGTAAATCCAATAGGCTATTCTCATGTTCCATTTAGTCACTAAAATAGTAGGATAGGACAAGGAAATCTCTTATTTCAACGAGTAACCACGAGTAACCACGATGATAGAAAAATAATGATTGACTCAGTTCTTTTAGACTGTTTGGTTACTCGTGGTTACTCGTTTGAAAATTAATATCTGGCTATCCCATTGCTCGAAATGAGACAATGTGCTGTCAAAAGAGATTGTGATTGATATAGGAATAATTTTAAAAAGTTCTAAGTGATTTATAACATGCAAATTGGAAGTTTTCCCAACCAAGTAACGGGCAATTCCAAACCGGAAGTGACAACATAGAACCGGAAATGCAAATTCGCTTCTGTTAATGTTCAAAAAATTGCACTGCAAATGTGATCGTAAGAAAACAATTTTATTTTATAGAAGTATTGGTAGTAGCGATCTCCTTGTCGCAGTTTTGCCTTCCTCGGCCTTTGCCTCTCAAATTTGTCATAGTATCAACCGCTCGTCCGTTTTAGAGACTTCTTCGGGCGCTCCCGCTGTTTTCCTTCACCTTCCTTTTTTGGCCTTTTGCAGGCATCCGAAGGCTTTTTTACTATTTAAAAATAGATGCTCTCGGAAGCCCAAGTATTGTTGATATTTTGGAAACGCTAAATCCTCGATCATTTTTCAAATACTTCACATATGCTCGCTTTTCTGGCGATATGGCCGTCTACTTGCCCATATCTCAAGCGTGCGCCTAATTCCAAAATATCTATTTCATGACGTCATTAATTAGCACTGCAATTGACGAGGATAATTAACTATGTAACACGTTCAGCTTCTCGAGATCTTTCAAATAAGACCAATTTTGCTCCTCAATTCCCTTGTTTCGATGAGATACAGCTAACTATTGCTTTCAGACACTCAGGGACAAAATAGCTGAGACCCCCTAGGCAAATTTCGATTAAAGTAAAATAACGGCCTTAAACACGTACAAAATCCCTTTTGCAGAGCCCTTCGCCACCTCCCCCCCTCCCCCACTGAAGAGGGGGGGGGGGCTGAGCTGATGTTTAAAGTGAGTTTTAATGAATTCTCTATTTTTCGTGTACAGTAAGAAAGAGTCTCAGCTATTTTTGTCCCTGAGTGTCCGAGAGTATCATGTCTGAGAATTACTTATTTATAAAGTAGTGTTTCCGCGCGCTTTGTTGTAATCTGAAAATATAATCTCACAAGGACCTGTAAAGATTAGAAAAAGCATTGCTTAGAATAGTTGCGCCTTTTAATGTTACTATTTTCGATAAAATGTTAGGCTGTTTATTTTGACAAAATGAGAGGGTTGAAGGAACTGCAAACGGACGTGAAAAGGGAGGGGGCCTGGGCGCTCCCACCCTGCCGTCGCTGTTTCGCAGAGCTTATTCTTGACATTTGAAAGAGTTTTAAAGACTTTGAAAGAGTTTCACGAACAGTAAATCCAATAGGCTATTTTCATGTTCCATTTAGTCACTAAAATAGTAGGATAGGGCAATGTAATCTCTCATTTCAACGGGTAACCACGAGTAACCACGATGATATAAATATAATGAAAGAGTTTTAAAGACTTTAAAAGAGTTTCCCGAACAGTAAATCCAATAGGCTATTCTCATGTTCCATTTAGTCACTAAAATAGTAGGATAGGACAAGGAAATCTCTTATTTCAACGAGTAACCACGAGTAACCACGATGATAGAAAAATAATGATTGACTCAGTTCTTTTAGACTGTTTGGTTACTCGTGGTTACTCGTTTGAAAATTAATATCTGGCTATCCCATTGCTCGAAATGAGACAATGTGCTGTCAAAAGAGATTGTGATTGATATAGGAATAATTTTAAAAAGTTCTAAGTGATTTATAACATGCAAATTGGAAGTTTTCCCAACCAAGTAACGGGCAATTCCAAACCGGAAGTGACAACATAGAACCGGAAATGCAAATTCGCTTCTGTTAATGTTCAAAAAATTGCACTGCAAATGTGATCGTAAGAAAACAATTTTATTTTATAGAAGTATTGGTAGTAGCGATCTCCTTGTCGCAGTTTTGCCTTCCTCGGCCTTTGCCTCTCAAATTTGTCATAGTATCAACCGCTCGTCCGTTTTAGAGACTTCTTCGGGCGCTCCCGCTGTTTTCCTTCACCTTCCTTTTTTGGCCTTTTGCAGGCATCCGAAGGCTTTTTTACTATTTAAAAATAGATGCTCTCGGAAGCCCAAGTATTGTTGATATTTTGGAAACGCTAAATCCTCGATCATTTTTCAAATACTTCACATATGCTCGCTTTTCTGGCGATATGGCCGTCTACTTGCCCATATCTCAAGCGTGCGCCTAATTCCAAAATATCTATTTCATGACGTCATTAATTAGCACTGCAATTGACGAGGATAATTAACTATGTAACACGTTCAGCTTCTCGAGATCTTTCAAATAAGACCAATTTTGCTCCTCAATTCCCTTGTTTCGATGAGATACAGCTAACTATTGCTTTCAGACACTCAGGGACAAAATAGCTGAGACCCCCTAGGCAAATTTCGATTAAAGTAAAATAACGGCCTTAAACACGTACAAAATCCCTTTTGCAGAGCCCTTCGCCACCTCCCCCCCTCCCCCACATCAATGTTGTTTCCAGACCAATCAGTGTCCTCCAACATTGAAGAGGGGGGAGGGGGCTGAGCATGTTTAAAGTGAGTTTTAATGAATTCTCTATTTTTCGTGTACAGTAAGAAAGAGTCTCAGCTATTTTTGTCCCTGAGTGTCCGAGAGTATCATGTCTGAGAATTACTTATTTATAAAGTAGTGTTTCCGCGCGCTTTGTTGTAATCTGAAAATATAATCTCACAAGGACCTGTAAAGATTAGAAAAAGCATTGCTTAGAATAGTTGCGCCTTTTAATGTTACTATTTTCGATAAAATGTTAGGCTGTTTATTTTGACAAAATGAGAGGGTTGAAGGAACTGCAAACGGACGTGAAAAGGGAGGGGGCCTGGGCGCTCCCACCCTGCCGTCGCTGTTTCGCAGAGCTTATTCTTGACATTTGAAAGAGTTTTAAAGACTTTGAAAGAGTTTCACGAACAGTAAATCCAATAGGCTATTTTCATGTTCCATTTAGTCACTAAAATAGTAGGATAGGGCAATGTAATCTCTCATTTCAACGGGTAACCACGAGTAACCACGATGATATAAATATAATGAAAGAGTTTTAAAGACTTTAAAAGAGTTTCCCGAACAGTAAATCCAATAGGCTATTCTCATGTTCCATTTAGTCACTAAAATAGTAGGATAGGACAAGGAAATCTCTTATTTCAACGAGTAACCACGAGTAACCACGATGATAGAAAAATAATGATTGACTCAGTTCTTTTAGACTGTTTGGTTACTCGTGGTTACTCGTTTGAAAATTAATATCTGGCTATCCCATTGCTCGAAATGAGACAATGTGCTGTCAAAAGAGATTGTGATTGATATAGGAATAATTTTAAAAAGTTCTAAGTGATTTATAACATGCAAATTGGAAGTTTTCCCAACCAAGTAACGGGCAATTCCAAACCGGAAGTGACAACATAGAACCGGAAATGCAAATTCGCTTCTGTTAATGTTCAAAAAATTGCACTGCAAATGTGATCGTAAGAAAACAATTTTATTTTATAGAAGTATTGGTAGTAGCGATCTCCTTGTCGCAGTTTTGCCTTCCTCGGCCTTTGCCTCTCAAATTTGTCATAGTATCAACCGCTCGTCCGTTTTAGAGACTTCTTCGGGCGCTCCCGCTGTTTTCCTTCACCTTCCTTTTTTGGCCTTTTGCAGGCATCCGAAGGCTTTTTTACTATTTAAAAATAGATGCTCTCGGAAGCCCAAGTATTGTTGATATTTTGGAAACGCTAAATCCTCGATCATTTTTCAAATACTTCACATATGCTCGCTTTTCTGGCGATATGGCCGTCTACTTGCCCATATCTCAAGCGTGCGCCTAATTCCAAAATATCTATTTCATGACGTCATTAATTAGCACTGCAATTGACGAGGATAATTAACTATGTAACACGTTCAGCTTCTCGAGATCTTTCAAATAAGACCAATTTTGCTCCTCAATTCCCTTGTTTCGATGAGATACAGCTAACTATTGCTTTCAGACACTCAGGGACAAAATAGCTGAGACCCCCTAGGCAAATTTCGATTAAAGTAAAATAACGGCCTTAAACACGTACAAAATCCCTTTTGCAGAGCCCTTCGCCACCTCCCCCCCTCCCCCACATCAATGTTGTTTCCAGACCAATCAGTGTCCTCCAACATTGAAGAGGGGGGAGGGGGCTGAGCATGTTTAAAGTGAGTTTTAATGAATTCTCTATTTTTCGTGTACAGTAAGAAAGAGTCTCAGCTATTTTTGTCCCTGAGTGTCCGAGAGTATCATGTCTGAGAATTACTTATTTATAAAGTAGTGTTTCCGCGCGCTTTGTTGTAATCTGAAAATATAATCTCACAAGGACCTGTAAAGATTAGAAAAAGCATTGCTTAGAATAGTTGCGCCTTTTAATGTTACTATTTTCGATAAAATGTTAGGCTGTTTATTTTGACAAAATGAGAGGGTTGAAGGAACTGCAAACGGACGTGAAAAGGGAGGGGGCCTGGGCGCTCCCACCCTGCCGTCGCTGTTTCGCAGAGCTTATTCTTGACATTTGAAAGAGTTTTAAAGACTTTGAAAGAGTTTCACGAACAGTAAATCCAATAGGCTATTTTCATGTTCCATTTAGTCACTAAAATAGTAGGATAGGGCAATGTAATCTCTCATTTCAACGGGTAACCACGAGTAACCACGATGATATAAATATAATGAAAGAGTTTTAAAGACTTTAAAAGAGTTTCCCGAACAGTAAATCCAATAGGCTATTCTCATGTTCCATTTAGTCACTAAAATAGTAGGATAGGACAAGGAAATCTCTTATTTCAACGAGTAACCACGAGTAACCACGATGATAGAAAAATAATGATTGACTCAGTTCTTTTAGACTGTTTGGTTACTCGTGGTTACTCGTTTGAAAATTAATATCTGGCTATCCCATTGCTCGAAATGAGACAATGTGCTGTCAAAAGAGATTGTGATTGATATAGGAATAATTTTAAAAAGTTCTAAGTGATTTATAACATGCAAATTGGAAGTTTTCCCAACCAAGTAACGGGCAATTCCAAACCGGAAGTGACAACATAGAACCGGAAATGCAAATTCGCTTCTGTTAATGTTCAAAAAATTGCACTGCAAATGTGATCGTAAGAAAACAATTTTATTTTATAGAAGTATTGGTAGTAGCGATCTCCTTGTCGCAGTTTTGCCTTCCTCGGCCTTTGCCTCTCAAATTTGTCATAGTATCAACCGCTCGTCCGTTTTAGAGACTTCTTCGGGCGCTCCCGCTGTTTTCCTTCACCTTCCTTTTTTGGCCTTTTGCAGGCATCCGAAGGCTTTTTTACTATTTAAAAATAGATGCTCTCGGAAGCCCAAGTATTGTTGATATTTTGGAAACGCTAAATCCTCGATCATTTTTCAAATACTTCACATATGCTCGCTTTTCTGGCGATATGGCCGTCTACTTGCCCATATCTCAAGCGTGCGCCTAATTCCAAAATATCTATTTCATGACGTCATTAATTAGCACTGCAATTGACGAGGATAATTAACTATGTAACACGTTCAGCTTCTCGAGATCTTTCAAATAAGACCAATTTTGCTCCTCAATTCCCTTGTTTCGATGAGATACAGCTAACTATTGCTTTCAGACACTCAGGGACAAAATAGCTGAGACCCCCTAGGCAAATTTCGATTAAAGTAAAATAACGGCCTTAAACACGTACAAAATCCCTTTTGCAGAGCCCTTCGCCACCTCCCCCCCTCCCCCACATCAATGTTGTTTCCAGACCAATCAGTGTCCTCCAACATTGAAGAGGGGGGAGGGGGCTGAGCATGTTTAAAGTGAGTTTTAATGAATTCTCTATTTTTCGTGTACAGTAAGAAAGAGTCTCAGCTATTTTTGTCCCTGAGTGTCCGAGAGTATCATGTCTGAGAATTACTTATTTATAAAGTAGTGTTTCCGCGCGCTTTGTTGTAATCTGAAAATATAATCTCACAAGGACCTGTAAAGATTAGAAAAAGCATTGCTTAGAATAGTTGCGCCTTTTAATGTTACTATTTTCGATAAAATGTTAGGCTGTTTATTTTGACAAAATGAGAGGGTTGAAGGAACTGCAAACGGACGTGAAAAGGGAGGGGGCCTGGGCGCTCCCACCCTGCCGTCGCTGTTTCGCAGAGCTTATTCTTGACATTTGAAAGAGTTTTAAAGACTTTGAAAGAGTTTCACGAACAGTAAATCCAATAGGCTATTTTCATGTTCCATTTAGTCACTAAAATAGTAGGATAGGGCAATGTAATCTCTCATTTCAACGGGTAACCACGAGTAACCACGATGATATAAATATAATGAAAGAGTTTTAAAGACTTTAAAAGAGTTTCCCGAACAGTAAATCCAATAGGCTATTCTCATGTTCCATTTAGTCACTAAAATAGTAGGATAGGACAAGGAAATCTCTTATTTCAACGAGTAACCACGAGTAACCACGATGATAGAAAAATAATGATTGACTCAGTTCTTTTAGACTGTTTGGTTACTCGTGGTTACTCGTTTGAAAATTAATATCTGGCTATCCCATTGCTCGAAATGAGACAATGTGCTGTCAAAAGAGATTGTGATTGATATAGGAATAATTTTAAAAAGTTCTAAGTGATTTATAACATGCAAATTGGAAGTTTTCCCAACCAAGTAACGGGCAATTCCAAACCGGAAGTGACAACATAGAACCGGAAATGCAAATTCGCTTCTGTTAATGTTCAAAAAATTGCACTGCAAATGTGATCGTAAGAAAACAATTTTATTTTATAGAAGTATTGGTAGTAGCGATCTCCTTGTCGCAGTTTTGCCTTCCTCGGCCTTTGCCTCTCAAATTTGTCATAGTATCAACCGCTCGTCCGTTTTAGAGACTTCTTCGGGCGCTCCCGCTGTTTTCCTTCACCTTCCTTTTTTGGCCTTTTGCAGGCATCCGAAGGCTTTTTTACTATTTAAAAATAGATGCTCTCGGAAGCCCAAGTATTGTTGATATTTTGGAAACGCTAAATCCTCGATCATTTTTCAAATACTTCACATATGCTCGCTTTTCTGGCGATATGGCCGTCTACTTGCCCATATCTCAAGCGTGCGCCTAATTCCAAAATATCTATTTCATGACGTCATTAATTAGCACTGCAATTGACGAGGATAATTAACTATGTAACACGTTCAGCTTCTCGAGATCTTTCAAATAAGACCAATTTTGCTCCTCAATTCCCTTGTTTCGATGAGATACAGCTAACTATTGCTTTCAGACACTCAGGGACAAAATAGCTGAGACCCCCTAGGCAAATTTCGATTAAAGTAAAATAACGGCCTTAAACACGTACAAAATCCCTTTTGCAGAGCCCTTCGCCACCTCCCCCCCTCCCCCACATCAATGTTGTTTCCAGACCAATCAGTGTCCTCCAACATTGAAGAGGGGGGAGGGGGCTGAGCATGTTTAAAGTGAGTTTTAATGAATTCTCTATTTTTCGTGTACAGTAAGAAAGAGTCTCAGCTATTTTTGTCCCTGAGTGTCCGAGAGTATCATGTCTGAGAATTACTTATTTATAAAGTAGTGTTTCCGCGCGCTTTGTTGTAATCTGAAAATATAATCTCACAAGGACCTGTAAAGATTAGAAAAAGCATTGCTTAGAATAGTTGCGCCTTTTAATGTTACTATTTTCGATAAAATGTTAGGCTGTTTATTTTGACAAAATGAGAGGGTTGAAGGAACTGCAAACGGACGTGAAAAGGGAGGGGGCCTGGGCGCTCCCACCCTGCCGTCGCTGTTTCGCAGAGCTTATTCTTGACATTTGAAAGAGTTTTAAAGACTTTGAAAGAGTTTCACGAACAGTAAATCCAATAGGCTATTTTCATGTTCCATTTAGTCACTAAAATAGTAGGATAGGGCAATGTAATCTCTCATTTCAACGGGTAACCACGAGTAACCACGATGATATAAATATAATGAAAGAGTTTTAAAGACTTTAAAAGAGTTTCCCGAACAGTAAATCCAATAGGCTATTCTCATGTTCCATTTAGTCACTAAAATAGTAGGATAGGACAAGGAAATCTCTTATTTCAACGAGTAACCACGAGTAACCACGATGATAGAAAAATAATGATTGACTCAGTTCTTTTAGACTGTTTGGTTACTCGTGGTTACTCGTTTGAAAATTAATATCTGGCTATCCCATTGCTCGAAATGAGACAATGTGCTGTCAAAAGAGATTGTGATTGATATAGGAATAATTTTAAAAAGTTCTAAGTGATTTATAACATGCAAATTGGAAGTTTTCCCAACCAAGTAACGGGCAATTCCAAACCGGAAGTGACAACATAGAACCGGAAATGCAAATTCGCTTCTGTTAATGTTCAAAAAATTGCACTGCAAATGTGATCGTAAGAAAACAATTTTATTTTATAGAAGTATTGGTAGTAGCGATCTCCTTGTCGCAGTTTTGCCTTCCTCGGCCTTTGCCTCTCAAATTTGTCATAGTATCAACCGCTCGTCCGTTTTAGAGACTTCTTCGGGCGCTCCCGCTGTTTTCCTTCACCTTCCTTTTTTGGCCTTTTGCAGGCATCCGAAGGCTTTTTTACTATTTAAAAATAGATGCTCTCGGAAGCCCAAGTATTGTTGATATTTTGGAAACGCTAAATCCTCGATCATTTTTCAAATACTTCACATATGCTCGCTTTTCTGGCGATATGGCCGTCTACTTGCCCATATCTCAAGCGTGCGCCTAATTCCAAAATATCTATTTCATGACGTCATTAATTAGCACTGCAATTGACGAGGATAATTAACTATGTAACACGTTCAGCTTCTCGAGATCTTTCAAATAAGACCAATTTTGCTCCTCAATTCCCTTGTTTCGATGAGATACAGCTAACTATTGCTTTCAGACACTCAGGGACAAAATAGCTGAGACCCCCTAGGCAAATTTCGATTAAAGTAAAATAACGGCCTTAAACACGTACAAAATCCCTTTTGCAGAGCCCTTCGCCACCTCCCCCCTCCCCCACATCAATGTTGTTTCCAGACCAATCAGTGTCCTCCAACATTGAAGAGGGGGGAGGGGGCTGAGCATGTTTAAAGTGAGTTTTAATGAATTCTCTATTTTTCGTGTACAGTAAGAAAGAGTCTCAGCTATTTTTGTCCCTGAGTGTCCGAGAGTATCATGTCTGAGAATTACTTATTTATAAAGTAGTGTTTCCGCGCGCTTTGTTGTAATCTGAAAATATAATCTCACAAGGACCTGTAAAGATTAGAAAAAGCATTGCTTAGAATAGTTGCGCCTTTTAATGTTACTATTTTCGATAAAATGTTAGGCTGTTTATTTTGACAAAATGAGAGGGTTGAAGGAACTGCAAACGGACGTGAAAAGGGAGGGGGCCTGGGCGCTCCCACCCTGCCGTCGCTGTTTCGCAGAGCTTATTCTTGACATTTGAAAGAGTTTTAAAGACTTTGAAAGAGTTTCACGAACAGTAAATCCAATAGGCTATTTTCATGTTCCATTTAGTCACTAAAATAGTAGGATAGGGCAATGTAATCTCTCATTTCAACGGGTAACCACGAGTAACCACGATGATATAAATATAATGAAAGAGTTTTAAAGACTTTAAAAGAGTTTCCCGAACAGTAAATCCAATAGGCTATTCTCATGTTCCATTTAGTCACTAAAATAGTAGGATAGGACAAGGAAATCTCTTATTTCAACGAGTAACCACGAGTAACCACGATGATAGAAAAATAATGATTGACTCAGTTCTTTTAGACTGTTTGGTTACTCGTGGTTACTCGTTTGAAAATTAATATCTGGCTATCCCATTGCTCGAAATGAGACAATGTGCTGTCAAAAGAGATTGTGATTGATATAGGAATAATTTTAAAAAGTTCTAAGTGATTTATAACATGCAAATTGGAAGTTTTCCCAACCAAGTAACGGGCAATTCCAAACCGGAAGTGACAACATAGAACCGGAAATGCAAATTCGCTTCTGTTAATGTTCAAAAAATTGCACTGCAAATGTGATCGTAAGAAAACAATTTTATTTTATAGAAGTATTGGTAGTAGCGATCTCCTTGTCGCAGTTTTGCCTTCCTCGGCCTTTGCCTCTCAAATTTGTCATAGTATCAACCGCTCGTCCGTTTTAGAGACTTCTTCGGGCGCTCCCGCTGTTTTCCTTCACCTTCCTTTTTGGCCTTTTGCAGGCATCCGAAGGCTTTTTTACTATTTAAAAATAGATGCTCTCGGAAGCCCAAGTATTGTTGATATTTTGGAAACGCTAAATCCTCGATCATTTTTCAAATACTTCACATATGCTCGCTTTTCTGGCGATATGGCCGTCTACTTGCCCATATCTCAAGCGTGCGCCTAATTCCAAAATATCTATTTCATGACGTCATTAATTAGCACTGCAATTGACGAGGATAATTAACTATGTAACACGTTCAGCTTCTCGAGATCTTTCAAATAAGACCAATTTTGCTCCTCAATTCCCTTGTTTCGATGAGATACAGCTAACTATTGCTTTCAGACACTCAGGGACAAAATAGCTGAGACCCCCTAGGCAAATTTCGATTAAAGTAAAATAACGGCCTTAAACACGTACAAAATCCCTTTTGCAGAGCCCTTCGCCACCTCCCCCCCTCCCCACATCAATGTTGTTTCCAGACCAATCAGTGTCCTCCAACATTGAAGAGGGGGGAGGGGGCTGAGCATGTTTAAAGTGAGTTTTAATGAATTCTCTATTTTTCGTGTACAGTAAGAAAGAGTCTCAGCTATTTTTGTCCCTGAGTGTCCGAGAGTATCATGTCTGAGAATTACTTATTTATAAAGTAGTGTTTCCGCGCGCTTTGTTGTAATCTGAAAATATAATCTCACAAGGACCTGTAAAGATTAGAAAAAGCATTGCTTAGAATAGTTGCGCCTTTTAATGTTACTATTTTCGATAAAATGTTAGGCTGTTTATTTTGACAAAATGAGAGGGTTGAAGGAACTGCAAACGGACGTGAAAAGGGAGGGGGCCTGGGCGCTCCCACCCTGCCGTCGCTGTTTCGCAGAGCTTATTCTTGACATTTGAAAGAGTTTTAAAGACTTTGAAAGAGTTTCACGAACAGTAAATCCAATAGGCTATTTTCATGTTCCATTTAGTCACTAAAATAGTAGGATAGGGCAATGTAATCTCTCATTTCAACGGGTAACCACGAGTAACCACGATGATATAAATATAATGAAAGAGTTTTAAAGACTTTAAAAGAGTTTCCCGAACAGTAAATCCAATAGGCTATTCTCATGTTCCATTTAGTCACTAAAATAGTAGGATAGGACAAGGAAATCTCTTATTTCAACGAGTAACCACGAGTAACCACGATGATAGAAAAATAATGATTGACTCAGTTCTTTTAGACTGTTTGGTTACTCGTGGTTACTCGTTTGAAAATTAATATCTGGCTATCCCATTGCTCGAAATGAGACAATGTGCTGTCAAAAGAGATTGTGATTGATATAGGAATAATTTTAAAAAGTTCTAAGTGATTTATAACATGCAAATTGGAAGTTTTCCCAACCAAGTAACGGGCAATTCCAAACCGGAAGTGACAACATAGAACCGGAAATGCAAATTCGCTTCTGTTAATGTTCAAAAAATTGCACTGCAAATGTGATCGTAAGAAAACAATTTTATTTTATAGAAGTATTGGTAGTAGCGATCTCCTTGTCGCAGTTTTGCCTTCCTCGGCCTTTGCCTCTCAAATTTGTCATAGTATCAACCGCTCGTCCGTTTTAGAGACTTCTTCGGGCGCTCCCGCTGTTTTCCTTCACCTTCCTTTTTTGGCCTTTTGCAGGCATCCGAAGGCTTTTTTACTATTTAAAAATAGATGCTCTCGGAAGCCCAAGTATTGTTGATATTTTGGAAACGCTAAATCCTCGATCATTTTTCAAATACTTCACATATGCTCGCTTTTCTGGCGATATGGCCGTCTACTTGCCCATATCTCAAGCGTGCGCCTAATTCCAAAATATCTATTTCATGACGTCATTAATTAGCACTGCAATTGACGAGGATAATTAACTATGTAACACGTTCAGCTTCTCGAGATCTTTCAAATAAGACCAATTTTGCTCCTCAATTCCCTTGTTTCGATGAGATACAGCTAACTATTGCTTTCAGACACTCAGGGACAAAATAGCTGAGACCCCCTAGGCAAATTTCGATTAAAGTAAAATAACGGCCTTAAACACGTACAAAATCCCTTTTGCAGAGCCCTTCGCCACCTCCCCCCTCCCCCACATCAATGTTGTTTCCAGACCAATCAGTGTCCTCCAACATTGAAGAGGGGGGAGGGGGCTGAGCATGTTTAAAGTGAGTTTTAATGAATTCTCTATTTTTCGTGTACAGTAAGAAAGAGTCTCAGCTATTTTTGTCCCTGAGTGTCCGAGAGTATCATGTCTGAGAATTACTTATTTATAAAGTAGTGTTTCCGCGCGCTTTGTTGTAATCTGAAAATATAATCTCACAAGGACCTGTAAAGATTAGAAAAAGCATTGCTTAGAATAGTTGCGCCTTTTAATGTTACTATTTTCGATAAAATGTTAGGCTGTTTATTTTGACAAAATGAGAGGGTTGAAGGAACTGCAAACGGACGTGAAAAGGGAGGGGGCCTGGGCGCTCCCACCCTGCCGTCGCTGTTTCGCAGAGCTTATTCTTGACATTTGAAAGAGTTTTAAAGACTTTGAAAGAGTTTCACGAACAGTAAATCCAATAGGCTATTTTCATGTTCCATTTAGTCACTAAAATAGTAGGATAGGGCAATGTAATCTCTCATTTCAACGGGTAACCACGAGTAACCACGATGATATAAATATAATGAAAGAGTTTTAAAGACTTTAAAAGAGTTTCCCGAACAGTAAATCCAATAGGCTATTCTCATGTTCCATTTAGTCACTAAAATAGTAGGATAGGACAAGGAAATCTCTTATTTCAACGAGTAACCACGAGTAACCACGATGATAGAAAAATAATGATTGACTCAGTTCTTTTAGACTGTTTGGTTACTCGTGGTTACTCGTTTGAAAATTAATATCTGGCTATCCCATTGCTCGAAATGAGACAATGTGCTGTCAAAAGAGATTGTGATTGATATAGGAATAATTTTAAAAAGTTCTAAGTGATTTATAACATGCAAATTGGAAGTTTTCCCAACCAAGTAACGGGCAATTCCAAACCGGAAGTGACAACATAGAACCGGAAATGCAAATTCGCTTCTGTTAATGTTCAAAAAATTGCACTGCAAATGTGATCGTAAGAAAACAATTTTATTTTATAGAAGTATTGGTAGTAGCGATCTCCTTGTCGCAGTTTTGCCTTCCTCGGCCTTTGCCTCTCAAATTTGTCATAGTATCAACCGCTCGTCCGTTTTAGAGACTTCTTCGGGCGCTCCCGCTGTTTTCCTTCACCTTCCTTTTTTGGCCTTTTGCAGGCATCCGAAGGCTTTTTTACTATTTAAAAATAGATGCTCTCGGAAGCCCAAGTATTGTTGATATTTTGGAAACGCTAAATCCTCGATCATTTTTCAAATACTTCACATATGCTCGCTTTTCTGGCGATATGGCCGTCTACTTGCCCATATCTCAAGCGTGCGCCTAATTCCAAAATATCTATTTCATGACGTCATTAATTAGCACTGCAATTGACGAGGATAATTAACTATGTAACACGTTCAGCTTCTCGAGATCTTTCAAATAAGACCAATTTTGCTCCTCAATTCCCTTGTTTCGATGAGATACAGCTAACTATTGCTTTCAGACACTCAGGGACAAAATAGCTGAGACCCCCTAGGCAAATTTCGATTAAAGTAAAATAACGGCCTTAAACACGTACAAAATCCCTTTTGCAGAGCCCTTCGCCACCTCCCCCCCTCCCCCACATCAATGTTGTTTCCAGACCAATCAGTGTCCTCCAACATTGAAGAGGGGGGAGGGGGCTGAGCATGTTTAAAGTGAGTTTTAATGAATTCTCTATTTTTCGTGTACAGTAAGAAAGAGTCTCAGCTATTTTTGTCCCTGAGTGTCCGAGAGTATCATGTCTGAGAATTACTTATTTATAAAGTAGTGTTTCCGCGCGCTTTGTTGTAATCTGAAAATATAATCTCACAAGGACCTGTAAAGATTAGAAAAAGCATTGCTTAGAATAGTTGCGCCTTTTAATGTTACTATTTTCGATAAAATGTTAGGCTGTTTATTTTGACAAAATGAGAGGGTTGAAGGAACTGCAAACGGACGTGAAAAGGGAGGGGGCCTGGGCGCTCCCACCCTGCCGTCGCTGTTTCGCAGAGCTTATTCTTGACATTTGAAAGAGTTTTAAAGACTTTGAAAGAGTTTCACGAACAGTAAATCCAATAGGCTATTTTCATGTTCCATTTAGTCACTAAAATAGTAGGATAGGGCAATGTAATCTCTCATTTCAACGGGTAACCACGAGTAACCACGATGATATAAATATAATGAAAGAGTTTTAAAGACTTTAAAAGAGTTTCCCGAACAGTAAATCCAATAGGCTATTCTCATGTTCCATTTAGTCACTAAAATAGTAGGATAGGACAAGGAAATCTCTTATTTCAACGAGTAACCACGAGTAACCACGATGATAGAAAAATAATGATTGACTCAGTTCTTTTAGACTGTTTGGTTACTCGTGGTTACTCGTTTGAAAATTAATATCTGGCTATCCCATTGCTCGAAATGAGACAATGTGCTGTCAAAAGAGATTGTGATTGATATAGGAATAATTTTAAAAAGTTCTAAGTGATTTATAACATGCAAATTGGAAGTTTTCCCAACCAAGTAACGGGCAATTCCAAACCGGAAGTGACAACATAGAACCGGAAATGCAAATTCGCTTCTGTTAATGTTCAAAAAATTGCACTGCAAATGTGATCGTAAGAAAACAATTTTATTTTATAGAAGTATTGGTAGTAGCGATCTCCTTGTCGCAGTTTTGCCTTCCTCGGCCTTTGCCTCTCAAATTTGTCATAGTATCAACCGCTCGTCCGTTTTAGAGACTTCTTCGGGCGCTCCCGCTGTTTTCCTTCACCTTCCTTTTTTGGCCTTTTGCAGGCATCCGAAGGCTTTTTTACTATTTAAAAATAGATGCTCTCGGAAGCCCAAGTATTGTTGATATTTTGGAAACGCTAAATCCTCGATCATTTTTCAAATACTTCACATATGCTCGCTTTTCTGGCGATATGGCCGTCTACTTGCCCATATCTCAAGCGTGCGCCTAATTCCAAAATATCTATTTCATGACGTCATTAATTAGCACTGCAATTGACGAGGATAATTAACTATGTAACACGTTCAGCTTCTCGAGATCTTTCAAATAAGACCAATTTTGCTCCTCAATTCCCTTGTTTCGATGAGATACAGCTAACTATTGCTTTCAGACACTCAGGGACAAAATAGCTGAGACCCCCTAGGCAAATTTCGATTAAAGTAAAATAACGGCCTTAAACACGTACAAAATCCCTTTTGCAGAGCCCTTCGCCACCTCCCCCCCTCCCCCACATCAATGTTGTTTCCAGACCAATCAGTGTCCTCCAACATTGAAGAGGGGGGAGGGGGCTGAGCATGTTTAAAGTGAGTTTTAATGAATTCTCTATTTTTCGTGTACAGTAAGAAAGAGTCTCAGCTATTTTTGTCCCTGAGTGTCCGAGAGTATCATGTCTGAGAATTACTTATTTATAAAGTAGTGTTTCCGCGCGCTTTGTTGTAATCTGAAAATATAATCTCACAAGGACCTGTAAAGATTAGAAAAAGCATTGCTTAGAATAGTTGCGCCTTTTAATGTTACTATTTTCGATAAAATGTTAGGCTGTTTATTTTGACAAAATGAGAGGGTTGAAGGAACTGCAAACGGACGTGAAAAGGGAGGGGGCCTGGGCGCTCCCACCCTGCCGTCGCTGTTTCGCAGAGCTTATTCTTGACATTTGAAAGAGTTTTAAAGACTTTGAAAGAGTTTCACGAACAGTAAATCCAATAGGCTATTTTCATGTTCCATTTAGTCACTAAAATAGTAGGATAGGGCAATGTAATCTCTCATTTCAACGGGTAACCACGAGTAACCACGATGATATAAATATAATGAAAGAGTTTTAAAGACTTTAAAAGAGTTTCCCGAACAGTAAATCCAATAGGCTATTCTCATGTTCCATTTAGTCACTAAAATAGTAGGATAGGACAAGGAAATCTCTTATTTCAACGAGTAACCACGAGTAACCACGATGATAGAAAAATAATGATTGACTCAGTTCTTTTAGACTGTTTGGTTACTCGTGGTTACTCGTTTGAAAATTAATATCTGGCTATCCCATTGCTCGAAATGAGACAATGTGCTGTCAAAAGAGATTGTGATTGATATAGGAATAATTTTAAAAAGTTCTAAGTGATTTATAACATGCAAATTGGAAGTTTTCCCAACCAAGTAACGGGCAATTCCAAACCGGAAGTGACAACATAGAACCGGAAATGCAAATTCGCTTCTGTTAATGTTCAAAAAATTGCACTGCAAATGTGATCGTAAGAAAACAATTTTATTTTATAGAAGTATTGGTAGTAGCGATCTCCTTGTCGCAGTTTTGCCTTCCTCGGCCTTTGCCTCTCAAATTTGTCATAGTATCAACCGCTCGTCCGTTTTAGAGACTTCTTCGGGCGCTCCCGCTGTTTTCCTTCACCTTCCTTTTTTGGCCTTTTGCAGGCATCCGAAGGCTTTTTTACTATTTAAAAATAGATGCTCTCGGAAGCCCAAGTATTGTTGATATTTTGGAAACGCTAAATCCTCGATCATTTTTCAAATACTTCACATATGCTCGCTTTTCTGGCGATATGGCCGTCTACTTGCCCATATCTCAAGCGTGCGCCTAATTCCAAAATATCTATTTCATGACGTCATTAATTAGCACTGCAATTGACGAGGATAATTAACTATGTAACACGTTCAGCTTCTCGAGATCTTTCAAATAAGACCAATTTTGCTCCTCAATTCCCTTGTTTCGATGAGATACAGCTAACTATTGCTTTCAGACACTCAGGGACAAAATAGCTGAGACCCCCTAGGCAAATTTCGATTAAAGTAAAATAACGGCCTTAAACACGTACAAAATCCCTTTTGCAGAGCCCTTCGCCACCTCCCCCCCTCCCCCACATCAATGTTGTTTCCAGACCAATCAGTGTCCTCCAACATTGAAGAGGGGGGAGGGGGCTGAGCATGTTTAAAGTGAGTTTTAATGAATTCTCTATTTTTCGTGTACAGTAAGAAAGAGTCTCAGCTATTTTTGTCCCTGAGTGTCCGAGAGTATCATGTCTGAGAATTACTTATTTATAAAGTAGTGTTTCCGCGCGCTTTGTTGTAATCTGAAAATATAATCTCACAAGGACCTGTAAAGATTAGAAAAAGCATTGCTTAGAATAGTTGCGCCTTTTAATGTTACTATTTTCGATAAAATGTTAGGCTGTTTATTTTGACAAAATGAGAGGGTTGAAGGAACTGCAAACGGACGTGAAAAGGGAGGGGGCCTGGGCGCTCCCACCCTGCCGTCGCTGTTTCGCAGAGCTTATTCTTGACATTTGAAAGAGTTTTAAAGACTTTGAAAGAGTTTCACGAACAGTAAATCCAATAGGCTATTTTCATGTTCCATTTAGTCACTAAAATAGTAGGATAGGGCAATGTAATCTCTCATTTCAACGGGTAACCACGAGTAACCACGATGATATAAATATAATGAAAGAGTTTTAAAGACTTTAAAAGAGTTTCCCGAACAGTAAATCCAATAGGCTATTCTCATGTTCCATTTAGTCACTAAAATAGTAGGATAGGACAAGGAAATCTCTTATTTCAACGAGTAACCACGAGTAACCACGATGATAGAAAAATAATGATTGACTCAGTTCTTTTAGACTGTTTGGTTACTCGTGGTTACTCGTTTGAAAATTAATATCTGGCTATCCCATTGCTCGAAATGAGACAATGTGCTGTCAAAAGAGATTGTGATTGATATAGGAATAATTTTAAAAAGTTCTAAGTGATTTATAACATGCAAATTGGAAGTTTTCCCAACCAAGTAACGGGCAATTCCAAACCGGAAGTGACAACATAGAACCGGAAATGCAAATTCGCTTCTGTTAATGTTCAAAAAATTGCACTGCAAATGTGATCGTAAGAAAACAATTTTATTTTATAGAAGTATTGGTAGTAGCGATCTCCTTGTCGCAGTTTTGCCTTCCTCGGCCTTTGCCTCTCAAATTTGTCATAGTATCAACCGCTCGTCCGTTTTAGAGACTTCTTCGGGCGCTCCCGCTGTTTTCCTTCACCTTCCTTTTTTGGCCTTTTGCAGGCATCCGAAGGCTTTTTTACTATTTAAAAATAGATGCTCTCGGAAGCCCAAGTATTGTTGATATTTTGGAAACGCTAAATCCTCGATCATTTTTCAAATACTTCACATATGCTCGCTTTTCTGGCGATATGGCCGTCTACTTGCCCATATCTCAAGCGTGCGCCTAATTCCAAAATATCTATTTCATGACGTCATTAATTAGCACTGCAATTGACGAGGATAATTAACTATGTAACACGTTCAGCTTCTCGAGATCTTTCAAATAAGACCAATTTTGCTCCTCAATTCCCTTGTTTCGATGAGATACAGCTAACTATTGCTTTCAGACACTCAGGGACAAAATAGCTGAGACCCCCTAGGCAAATTTCGATTAAAGTAAAATAACGGCCTTAAACACGTACAAAATCCCTTTTGCAGAGCCCTTCGCCACCTCCCCCCTCCCCCACATCAATGTTGTTTCCAGACCAATCAGTGTCCTCCAACATTGAAGAGGGGGGAGGGGGCTGAGCATGTTTAAAGTGAGTTTTAATGAATTCTCTATTTTTCGTGTACAGTAAGAAAGAGTCTCAGCTATTTTTGTCCCTGAGTGTCCGAGAGTATCATGTCTGAGAATTACTTATTTATAAAGTAGTGTTTCCGCGCGCTTTGTTGTAATCTGAAAATATAATCTCACAAGGACCTGTAAAGATTAGAAAAAGCATTGCTTAGAATAGTTGCGCCTTTTAATGTTACTATTTTCGATAAAATGTTAGGCTGTTTATTTTGACAAAATGAGAGGGTTGAAGGAACTGCAAACGGACGTGAAAAGGGAGGGGGCCTGGGCGCTCCCACCCTGCCGTCGCTGTTTCGCAGAGCTTATTCTTGACATTTGAAAGAGTTTTAAAGACTTTGAAAGAGTTTCACGAACAGTAAATCCAATAGGCTATTTTCATGTTCCATTTAGTCACTAAAATAGTAGGATAGGGCAATGTAATCTCTCATTTCAACGGGTAACCACGAGTAACCACGATGATATAAATATAATGAAAGAGTTTTAAAGACTTTAAAAGAGTTTCCCGAACAGTAAATCCAATAGGCTATTCTCATGTTCCATTTAGTCACTAAAATAGTAGGATAGGACAAGGAAATCTCTTATTTCAACGAGTAACCACGAGTAACCACGATGATAGAAAAATAATGATTGACTCAGTTCTTTTAGACTGTTTGGTTACTCGTGGTTACTCGTTTGAAAATTAATATCTGGCTATCCCATTGCTCGAAATGAGACAATGTGCTGTCAAAAGAGATTGTGATTGATATAGGAATAATTTTAAAAAGTTCTAAGTGATTTATAACATGCAAATTGGAAGTTTTCCCAACCAAGTAACGGGCAATTCCAAACCGGAAGTGACAACATAGAACCGGAAATGCAAATTCGCTTCTGTTAATGTTCAAAAAATTGCACTGCAAATGTGATCGTAAGAAAACAATTTTATTTTATAGAAGTATTGGTAGTAGCGATCTCCTTGTCGCAGTTTTGCCTTCCTCGGCCTTTGCCTCTCAAATTTGTCATAGTATCAACCGCTCGTCCGTTTTAGAGACTTCTTCGGGCGCTCCCGCTGTTTTCCTTCACCTTCCTTTTTTGGCCTTTTGCAGGCATCCGAAGGCTTTTTTACTATTTAAAAATAGATGCTCTCGGAAGCCCAAGTATTGTTGATATTTTGGAAACGCTAAATCCTCGATCATTTTTCAAATACTTCACATATGCTCGCTTTTCTGGCGATATGGCCGTCTACTTGCCCATATCTCAAGCGTGCGCCTAATTCCAAAATATCTATTTCATGACGTCATTAATTAGCACTGCAATTGACGAGGATAATTAACTATGTAACACGTTCAGCTTCTCGAGATCTTTCAAATAAGACCAATTTTGCTCCTCAATTCCCTTGTTTCGATGAGATACAGCTAACTATTGCTTTCAGACACTCAGGGACAAAATAGCTGAGACCCCCTAGGCAAATTTCGATTAAAGTAAAATAACGGCCTTAAACACGTACAAAATCCCTTTTGCAGAGCCCTTCGCCACCTCCCCCCCTCCCCCACATCAATGTTGTTTCCAGACCAATCAGTGTCCTCCAACATTGAAGAGGGGGGAGGGGGCTGAGCATGTTTAAAGTGAGTTTTAATGAATTCTCTATTTTTCGTGTACAGTAAGAAAGAGTCTCAGCTATTTTTGTCCCTGAGTGTCCGAGAGTATCATGTCTGAGAATTACTTATTTATAAAGTAGTGTTTCCGCGCGCTTTGTTGTAATCTGAAAATATAATCTCACAAGGACCTGTAAAGATTAGAAAAAGCATTGCTTAGAATAGTTGCGCCTTTTAATGTTACTATTTTCGATAAAATGTTAGGCTGTTTATTTTGACAAAATGAGAGGGTTGAAGGAACTGCAAACGGACGTGAAAAGGGAGGGGGCCTGGGCGCTCCCACCCTGCCGTCGCTGTTTCGCAGAGCTTATTCTTGACATTTGAAAGAGTTTAAAGACTTTGAAAGAGTTTCACGAACAGTAAATCCAATAGGCTATTTTCATGTTCCATTTAGTCACTAAAATAGTAGGATAGGGCAATGTAATCTCTCATTTCAACGGGTAACCACGAGTAACCACGATGATATAAATATAATGAAAGAGTTTTAAAGACTTTAAAAGAGTTTCCCGAACAGTAAATCCAATAGGCTATTCTCATGTTCCATTTAGTCACTAAAATAGTAGGATAGGACAAGGAAATCTCTTATTTCAACGAGTAACCACGAGTAACCACGATGATAGAAAAATAATGATTGACTCAGTTCTTTTAGACTGTTTGGTTACTCGTGGTTACTCGTTTGAAAATTAATATCTGGCTATCCCATTGCTCGAAATGAGACAATGTGCTGTCAAAAGAGATTGTGATTGATATAGGAATAATTTTAAAAAGTTCTAAGTGATTTATAACATGCAAATTGGAAGTTTTCCCAACCAAGTAACGGGCAATTCCAAACCGGAAGTGACAACATAGAACCGGAAATGCAAATTCGCTTCTGTTAATGTTCAAAAAATTGCACTGCAAATGTGATCGTAAGAAAACAATTTTATTTTATAGAAGTATTGGTAGTAGCGATCTCCTTGTCGCAGTTTTGCCTTCCTCGGCCTTTGCCTCTCAAATTTGTCATAGTATCAACCGCTCGTCCGTTTTAGAGACTTCTTCGGGCGCTCCCGCTGTTTTCCTTCACCTTCCTTTTTTGGCCTTTTGCAGGCATCCGAAGGCTTTTTTACTATTTAAAAATAGATGCTCTCGGAAGCCCAAGTATTGTTGATATTTTGGAAACGCTAAATCCTCGATCATTTTTCAAATACTTCACATATGCTCGCTTTTCTGGCGATATGGCCGTCTACTTGCCCATATCTCAAGCGTGCGCCTAATTCCAAAATATCTATTTCATGACGTCATTAATTAGCACTGCAATTGACGAGGATAATTAACTATGTAACACGTTCAGCTTCTCGAGATCTTTCAAATAAGACCAATTTTGCTCCTCAATTCCCTTGTTTCGATGAGATACAGCTAACTATTGCTTTCAGACACTCAGGGACAAAATAGCTGAGACCCCCTAGGCAAATTTCGATTAAAGTAAAATAACGGCCTTAAACACGTACAAAATCCCTTTTGCAGAGCCCTTCGCCACCTCCCCCCCTCCCCCACATCAATGTTGTTTCCAGACCAATCAGTGTCCTCCAACATTGAAGAGGGGGGAGGGGGCTGAGCATGTTTAAAGTGAGTTTTAATGAATTCTCTATTTTTCGTGTACAGTAAGAAAGAGTCTCAGCTATTTTTGTCCCTGAGTGTCCGAGAGTATCATGTCTGAGAATTACTTATTTATAAAGTAGTGTTTCCGCGCGCTTTGTTGTAATCTGAAAATATAATCTCACAAGGACCTGTAAAGATTAGAAAAAGCATTGCTTAGAATAGTTGCGCCTTTTAATGTTACTATTTTCGATAAAATGTTAGGCTGTTTATTTTGACAAAATGAGAGGGTTGAAGGAACTGCAAACGGACGTGAAAAGGGAGGGGGCCTGGGCGCTCCCACCCTGCCGTCGCTGTTTCGCAGAGCTTATTCTTGACATTTGAAAGAGTTTTAAAGACTTTGAAAGAGTTTCACGAACAGTAAATCCAATAGGCTATTTTCATGTTCCATTTAGTCACTAAAATAGTAGGATAGGGCAATGTAATCTCTCATTTCAACGGGTAACCACGAGTAACCACGATGATATAAATATAATGAAAGAGTTTTAAAGACTTTAAAAGAGTTTCCCGAACAGTAAATCCAATAGGCTATTCTCATGTTCCATTTAGTCACTAAAATAGTAGGATAGGACAAGGAAATCTCTTATTTCAACGAGTAACCACGAGTAACCACGATGATAGAAAAATAATGATTGACTCAGTTCTTTTAGACTGTTTGGTTACTCGTGGTTACTCGTTTGAAAATTAATATCTGGCTATCCCATTGCTCGAAATGAGACAATGTGCTGTCAAAAGAGATTGTGATTGATATAGGAATAATTTTAAAAAGTTCTAAGTGATTTATAACATGCAAATTGGAAGTTTTCCCAACCAAGTAACGGGCAATTCCAAACCGGAAGTGACAACATAGAACCGGAAATGCAAATTCGCTTCTGTTAATGTTCAAAAAATTGCACTGCAAATGTGATCGTAAGAAAACAATTTTATTTTATAGAAGTATTGGTAGTAGCGATCTCCTTGTCGCAGTTTTGCCTTCCTCGGCCTTTGCCTCTCAAATTTGTCATAGTATCAACCGCTCGTCCGTTTTAGAGACTTCTTCGGGCGCTCCCGCTGTTTTCCTTCACCTTCCTTTTTTGGCCTTTTGCAGGCATCCGAAGGCTTTTTTACTATTTAAAAATAGATGCTCTCGGAAGCCCAAGTATTGTTGATATTTTGGAAACGCTAAATCCTCGATCATTTTTCAAATACTTCACATATGCTCGCTTTTCTGGCGATATGGCCGTCTACTTGCCCATATCTCAAGCGTGCGCCTAATTCCAAAATATCTATTTCATGACGTCATTAATTAGCACTGCAATTGACGAGGATAATTAACTATGTAACACGTTCAGCTTCTCGAGATCTTTCAAATAAGACCAATTTTGCTCCTCAATTCCCTGTTTCGATGAGATACAGCTAACTATTGCTTTCAGACACTCAGGGACAAAATAGCTGAGACCCCCTAGGCAAATTTCGATTAAAGTAAAATAACGGCCTTAAACACGTACAAAATCCCTTTTGCAGAGCCCTTCGCCACCTCCCCCCCTCCCCCACATCAATGTTGTTTCCAGACCAATCAGTGTCCTCCAACATTGAAGAGGGGGGAGGGGGCTGAGCATGTTTAAAGTGAGTTTTAATGAATTCTCTATTTTTCGTGTACAGTAAGAAAGAGTCTCAGCTATTTTTGTCCCTGAGTGTCCGAGAGTATCATGTCTGAGAATTACTTATTTATAAAGTAGTGTTTCCGCGCGCTTTGTTGTAATCTGAAAATATAATCTCACAAGGACCTGTAAAGATTAGAAAAAGCATTGCTTAGAATAGTTGCGCCTTTTAATGTTACTATTTTCGATAAAATGTTAGGCTGTTTATTTTGACAAAATGAGAGGGTTGAAGGAACTGCAAACGGACGTGAAAAGGGAGGGGGCCTGGGCGCTCCCACCCTGCCGTCGCTGTTTCGCAGAGCTTATTCTTGACATTTGAAAGAGTTTTAAAGACTTTGAAAGAGTTTCACGAACAGTAAATCCAATAGGCTATTTTCATGTTCCATTTAGTCACTAAAATAGTAGGATAGGGCAATGTAATCTCTCATTTCAACGGGTAACCACGAGTAACCACGATGATATAAATATAATGAAAGAGTTTTAAAGACTTTAAAAGAGTTTCCCGAACAGTAAATCCAATAGGCTATTCTCATGTTCCATTTAGTCACTAAAATAGTAGGATAGGACAAGGAAATCTCTTATTTCAACGAGTAACCACGAGTAACCACGATGATAGAAAAATAATGATTGACTCAGTTCTTTTAGACTGTTTGGTTACTCGTGGTTACTCGTTTGAAAATTAATATCTGGCTATCCCATTGCTCGAAATGAGACAATGTGCTGTCAAAAGAGATTGTGATTGATATAGGAATAATTTTAAAAAGTTCTAAGTGATTTATAACATGCAAATTGGAAGTTTTCCCAACCAAGTAACGGGCAATTCCAAACCGGAAGTGACAACATAGAACCGGAAATGCAAATTCGCTTCTGTTAATGTTCAAAAAATTGCACTGCAAATGTGATCGTAAGAAAACAATTTTATTTTATAGAAGTATTGGTAGTAGCGATCTCCTTGTCGCAGTTTTGCCTTCCTCGGCCTTTGCCTCTCAAATTTGTCATAGTATCAACCGCTCGTCCGTTTTAGAGACTTCTTCGGGCGCTCCCGCTGTTTCCTTCACCTTCCTTTTTTGGCCTTTTGCAGGCATCCGAAGGCTTTTTTACTATTTAAAAATAGATGCTCTCGGAAGCCCAAGTATTGTTGATATTTTGGAAACGCTAAATCCTCGATCATTTTTCAAATACTTCACATATGCTCGCTTTTCTGGCGATATGGCCGTCTACTTGCCCATATCTCAAGCGTGCGCCTAATTCCAAAATATCTATTTCATGACGTCATTAATTAGCACTGCAATTGACGAGGATAATTAACTATGTAACACGTTCAGCTTCTCGAGATCTTTCAAATAAGACCAATTTTGCTCCTCAATTCCCTTGTTTCGATGAGATACAGCTAACTATTGCTTTCAGACACTCAGGGACAAAATAGCTGAGACCCCCTAGGCAAATTTCGATTAAAGTAAAATAACGGCCTTAAACACGTACAAAATCCCTTTTGCAGAGCCCTTCGCCACCTCCCCCCTCCCCCACATCAATGTTGTTTCCAGACCAATCAGTGTCCTCCAACATTGAAGAGGGGGGAGGGGGCTGAGCATGTTTAAAGTGAGTTTTAATGAATTCTCTATTTTTCGTGTACAGTAAGAAAGAGTCTCAGCTATTTTTGTCCCTGAGTGTCCGAGAGTATCATGTCTGAGAATTACTTATTTATAAAGTAGTGTTTCCGCGCGCTTTGTTGTAATCTGAAAATATAATCTCACAAGGACCTGTAAAGATTAGAAAAAGCATTGCTTAGAATAGTTGCGCCTTTTAATGTTACTATTTTCGATAAAATGTTAGGCTGTTTATTTTGACAAAATGAGAGGGTTGAAGGAACTGCAAACGGACGTGAAAAGGGAGGGGGCCTGGGCGCTCCCACCCTGCCGTCGCTGTTTCGCAGAGCTTATTCTTGACATTTGAAAGAGTTTTAAAGACTTTGAAAGAGTTTCACGAACAGTAAATCCAATAGGCTATTTTCATGTTCCATTTAGTCACTAAAATAGTAGGATAGGGCAATGTAATCTCTCATTTCAACGGGTAACCACGAGTAACCACGATGATATAAATATAATGAAAGAGTTTTAAAGACTTTAAAAGAGTTTCCCGAACAGTAAATCCAATAGGCTATTCTCATGTTCCATTTAGTCACTAAAATAGTAGGATAGGACAAGGAAATCTCTTATTTCAACGAGTAACCACGAGTAACCACGATGATAGAAAAATAATGATTGACTCAGTTCTTTTAGACTGTTTGGTTACTCGTGGTTACTCGTTTGAAAATTAATATCTGGCTATCCCATTGCTCGAAATGAGACAATGTGCTGTCAAAAGAGATTGTGATTGATATAGGAATAATTTTAAAAAGTTCTAAGTGATTTATAACATGCAAATTGGAAGTTTTCCCAACCAAGTAACGGGCAATTCCAAACCGGAAGTGACAACATAGAACCGGAAATGCAAATTCGCTTCTGTTAATGTTCAAAAAATTGCACTGCAAATGTGATCGTAAGAAAACAATTTTATTTTATAGAAGTATTGGTAGTAGCGATCTCCTTGTCGCAGTTTTGCCTTCCTCGGCCTTTGCCTCTCAAATTTGTCATAGTATCAACCGCTCGTCCGTTTTAGAGACTTCTTCGGGCGCTCCCGCTGTTTTCCTTCACCTTCCTTTTTTGGCCTTTTGCAGGCATCCGAAGGCTTTTTTACTATTTAAAAATAGATGCTCTCGGAAGCCCAAGTATTGTTGATATTTTGGAAACGCTAAATCCTCGATCATTTTTCAAATACTTCACATATGCTCGCTTTTCTGGCGATATGGCCGTCTACTTGCCCATATCTCAAGCGTGCGCCTAATTCCAAAATATCTATTTCATGACGTCATTAATTAGCACTGCAATTGACGAGGATAATTAACTATGTAACACGTTCAGCTTCTCGAGATCTTTCAAATAAGACCAATTTTGCTCCTCAATTCCCTTGTTTCGATGAGATACAGCTAACTATTGCTTTCAGACACTCAGGGACAAAATAGCTGAGACCCCCTAGGCAAATTTCGATTAAAGTAAAATAACGGCCTTAAACACGTACAAAATCCCTTTTGCAGAGCCCTTCGCCACCTCCCCCCCTCCCCCACATCAATGTTGTTTCCAGACCAATCAGTGTCCTCCAACATTGAAGAGGGGGGAGGGGGCTGAGCATGTTTAAAGTGAGTTTTAATGAATTCTCTATTTTTCGTGTACAGTAAGAAAGAGTCTCAGCTATTTTTGTCCCTGAGTGTCCGAGAGTATCATGTCTGAGAATTACTTATTTATAAAGTAGTGTTTCCGCGCGCTTTGTTGTAATCTGAAAATATAATCTCACAAGGACCTGTAAAGATTAGAAAAAGCATTGCTTAGAATAGTTGCGCCTTTTAATGTTACTATTTTCGATAAAATGTTAGGCTGTTTATTTTGACAAAATGAGAGGGTTGAAGGAACTGCAAACGGACGTGAAAAGGGAGGGGGCCTGGGCGCTCCCACCCTGCCGTCGCTGTTTCGCAGAGCTTATTCTTGACATTTGAAAGAGTTTTAAAGACTTTGAAAGAGTTTCACGAACAGTAAATCCAATAGGCTATTTTCATGTTCCATTTAGTCACTAAAATAGTAGGATAGGGCAATGTAATCTCTCATTTCAACGGGTAAGCACGAGTAACCACGATGATATAAATATAATGAAAGAGTTTTAAAGACTTTAAAGAGTTTCCCGAACAGTAAATCCAATAGGCTATTCTCATGTTCCATTTAGTCACTAAAATAGTAGGATAGGACAAGGAAATCTCTTATTTCAACGAGTAACCACGAGTAACCACGATGATAGAAAATAATGATTGACTCAGTTCTTTTAGACTGTTTGGTTACTCGTGGTTACTCGTTTGAAAATTAATATCTGGCTATCCCATTGCTCGAAATGAGACAATGTGCTGTCAAAAGAGATTGTGATTGATATAGGAATAATTTTAAAAAGTTCTAAGTGATTTATAACATGCAAATTGGAAGTTTTCCCAACCAAGTAACGGGCAATTCCAAACCGGAAGTGACAACATAGAACCGGAAATGCAAATTCGCTTCTGTTAATGTTCAAAAAATTGCACTGCAAATGTGATCGTAAGAAAACAATTTTATTTTATAGAAGTATTGGTAGTAGCGATCTCCTTGTCGCAGTTTTGCCTTCCTCGGCCTTTGCCTCTCAAATTTGTCATAGTATCAACCGCTCGTCCGTTTTAGAGACTTCTTCGGGCGCTCCCGCTGTTTTCCTTCACCTTCCTTTTTTGGCCTTTTGCAGGCATCCGAAGGCTTTTTACTATTTAAAAATAGATGCTCTCGGAAGCCCAAGTATTGTTGATATTTTGGAAACGCTAAATCCTCGATCATTTTTCAAATACTTCACATATGCTCGCTTTTCTGGCGATATGGCCGTCTACTTGCCCATATCTCAAGCGTGCGCCTAATTCCAAAATATCTATTTCATGACGTCATTAATTAGCACTGCAATTGACGAGGATAATTAACTATGTAACACGTTCAGCTTCTCGAGATCTTTCAAATAAGACCAATTTTGCTCCTCAATTCCCTTGTTTCGATGAGATACAGCTAACTATTGCTTTCAGACACTCAGGGACAAAATAGCTGAGACCCCCTAGGCAAATTTCGATTAAAGTAAAATAACGGCCTTAAACACGTACAAAATCCCTTTTGCAGAGCCCTTCGCCACCTCCCCCCTCCCCCACATCAATGTTGTTTCCAGACCAATCAGTGTCCTCCAACATTGAAGAGGGGGGAGGGGGCTGAGCATGTTTAAAGTGAGTTTTAATGAATCTCTATTTTTCGTGTACAGTAAGAAAGAGTCTCAGCTATTTTTGTCCCTGAGTGTAGTTTAACCTCTCAGGCATTCTATGCATTCTATATGCATGGGGGTAACACATTCTGTATGCATATTGGGGGTAACACATTTTGGAAATACTGGATGCACGGGGGTCAACAACTAGTGTTGCCCATCCCCAGGGCACATATATTTTCTGGAAATACCCATTATTAATATCAGTGGGATTGGTGATTGGGAGCTCCGCTTTTAGGCAGTGCCTAAATCTATATATTATATATATATCGTATTAGATGTTTCTTCATGTAATACGGGCGGATATTTTACGAGTTGCGGACGTATTTTTCCGAGCCCGCAGGAGCAACGAGTAAAATGTCCGCCCGTATTACATGAAAAAACATCTAATGAGTTATTTATTATACGACGAACAAAAATATTTTCTTTTCCAGCAAGATTCACTAGAAAACGTACGTGATTTGACTAGCACACGACCGGGAAGCCATTCAAGCGCGCGCGCAAAACCGGTTCGTAACCGGTCAAACCAAATCAAACGATTTGAGTGAGACGTCTGAGCAATATAGCCAAATGTAACGTACTGGGTGGCGTGACACTCCACAGATCTGGGTAGGCGTTGCATAAAAACATTTGCATTTTAAGAGGCACAGAAAGAAAAAAAATATTATCCAAAGTCATACGAAATTATTCATGAGCTTTTCAACTTTTCGGATATTTTTGTCTAAACATGTTTTCAGGAAACTCAGAGGTTGATAATTCCTCATTTGGTCAAGAAGGCCTCACCCGCCTCGTCTGCTGTCCTGCGTCTGTTCTCTAAAGAGTTGTCGGTAATCCGACGAGCTATCCTGATCAAGAACTTCGAGTACATCTTTCCTTCCTAGTCAGGACATGTTCGCAGAGCGAGCTTGAGAAAGCACTCAGCTACGTACAGGTAACGTTGTATTTACTTTTATTATTTTTTTCAAGAGGGTACGGTAACTAATTCTGCATTCTGATTTGTTCTTAGATCGTGCGCGCTCGGGCAATATTTCCTATCTCTGACCTAGGTGACGGTAATATTTAGCAATTAGACCTCGAGCCCGAAAGGGCTACGGGTCAATAGCCCTTGAGGCCGCAGGCCGAATGGGCTATTGACCCGTGGCCCTTGAGGGCGAGAGGTCTAATTGTTTTAGTATCATCCAACTAGTTGGACAAAAAATGTGTTAAAAAATCACCAGAAACCTCGACAAAACGAGAAGCGGCCGCCATTGTTTTCATGTTCAAAATCGGCGCTTTCGCTACTAGAGGTCTATTGATAATAGTCCACTAGTAGCGTAGCCAATCAGAATACAGCTTGGCAATAGTCCACTAGTTGGGTGATACTAAATCAATTTGCGCGCGCTTGTGTTCATCAAAAAAATCAATTTTAGAGTTGGAAAAAAAATTATTATACGGACCTCAGCGATATATCTTTTTGTCCTCTTTTACAGCTAAATCGTTGCATCGCGACCCGCGTTTTCAAAACATCGATTTGTGTTTGGCTTTTCTGTTCCGCCAGTCAAATCTTATGAGCCAATCAGATTCTTGCCCTGTTTCGCCTAGTGCAGTCAATGGCTTTTCTCTGAACTAAAACCAGGCAACGTCGCGACAGAAAGCCAGGCAACTGCACTAGGCGAAACAGGGCAAGAATCTGATTGGCTCATAAGATTTGACTGGCGGAACAGAAAAGTCAAAAACAAATCGATGTTTTGAAAACGCGGGTCGCGATGCAACGATTTTAGCTGTAATGGACGATTCCAGCAATAATGTATACAGGGTCAGACATCGCGACAATATGGCCATCAATGGCGACTAGATTCAGGGTTTGGCGACCAACATTTTCAACGTAGTCGCTAAATGACGACTTACTTTCAAGTATGTAAGTTTCAAAAAATACCCTTCTCAAATGGGTTGTTAACAGCGTTAATTCGAAACAAAAGATGGCGACCAGGGGCCGGTTCCTAAAAGGTCAGAGTATGCTTATGCAACGGATAAATCCTGAACAAATCATTTACAACAGATAACTTTTATCCATGGATAACTTTATCCAACCTTTCAGGAACCGGCCCCAGATTTCTATATAGCAACCAAACTTCTTCACTATTTGGCGACTTTTTATTATTATTAAAGGAGCTGTGTCATGATTTCAACACACTTTGATGATGTAAAAAAACATGGTAATAACTGTTGGATAGCCAAAATACTAGTCTAGGTTTGTTAAATAGAGCTGTATTTCATGGTATTTATGAATTTGTTCAAATAACCGTGACACAGCCCCTTTAAAGGCCGATTTAGACTGTACGATTTTCGCCTACAACCATCGCATGCGACATGCTCGCATGAGCATTCGACTCGAATCACAAAGTCTAAATCAGCCCTACAACTCCTCTACGACATGCGCTTACGAACTAAGTCATGTCGCAAGCGTGTCGCATGCGATGGTTGTAGGCGAAAATCGTACAGTCTAAATCGGCCTTAAGACGCCAATGGCAGCCCTCGGAAGTAGTGATGCTGGACCCTGGTATGCGCACGCTGCAAAGAACGCGCCCGCTGAATCCTAGTAGTCGAGTTTACATTGGCACACGTTCTCGAGAAGGTGCCTCGCTTGCGGTTCATGTTTGCACTGATCTGCACTCGAATTCTCCCAACCACTTCTCTGTTTGCATAAGCCTTTGCAGCCATGGAACTTTTATTGGTTTATTAAAGGTAAACGCTCGGTAAAGCAAAATATTGAAAAATATGACCCGTCGTCTTCTCAGACAACCCCTAAATCTATTTATATACTTCATGTGACTTTTAGAAAGCAATAGAAGCAAACTAATTGAAGTTTGTATTCGTTTAGTAGCATTTTTGTGGCATATTTTCAATTTTTGACAACTGCTTCGTGATGTACGGGCCGTAACGATTGCAAACATCAAGTTTTAATCCGATTCCATCCGCTCAATAACAGAAGCAGATACGCCAAATTTGTATTCGTTTGACAGATAAAGGGTGCATCTACAAACCTAGATAGTTATTTTGGCTATTCTCAATGAACGAAACTGTTTTAGCGTCTTCAAAGTAAGGCTAAATTTTGCTAAACCGTGACAGCCTCCCTTTAAATATACCGCAATTTTGGGCCATGAACCAATGCGTGGCTGACTCGGCCTCATCTTGTGTCTTTTTCTTCTGCAGAAAGAGACAGACGTGGAGCTTAGTAGTCTGCTGAGGTCGGAATCTCAGAGCGTGTATAACCAGCTGCTGTTGTACTTGAGCGTCAGCTATAACAAGGTGTTTAGTGGGCTTTCCATGCTAGCGAGCAAAGACGGCACGTACACAGGAGCACGTGACCTGAGCAGCCCTCACGGCATGGTATGGATAAACAGATGCTGTTAGAGCGAATTTGAAATGAGTGTCGAAAATTAACGGCGTAAATACTCTTAGCCAATCAAAAACAAAGCAAATTCACAACTAACCAATGAGGTCCAAATAAGGAGAAAGAGAACAGTTAATGGGGGTTTTCAGAGAAGTGACTACGAAATTTGATAATACAGGCACCCCCCAGCAGTGGCGCCGTTTGGAGCTAGCGTAATTTAGCTTAGGAGCTGCAAGTATTGGGAATTTTTGAAAGCGCGCGGGGATATGAATTTTTTTTTCTCGTGTTGAATTTTGATATCTCACGAGTGAGTGCAGCGAACGAGTGAGACATCAAATTTGAACACGAGAAGATAAATTTCACATCTCCAAGCGCCCATGTATTATTCTGTTTATTTTTGTGAAAACTTTTCGCTACCGTGTGCATTATCGAATTTTTTTATTCTGATAAATTGATCCTGATAAAACATCCCGATAAAATAGTTTATGTAATGTTTACAACATAGTTACGATATAACGCGCGCTCTGAATGCTCAAAATCTAAGCTCTATTACACCGTTAAAGTAATGGTCCTCCCTCGATATATCATAAAATCATTAGAGCACACATTTCTATGACTTTATCGGCAAATAGAGCAGTTGTGATGTTGCGGCCCGTGATTTTACAACGTTCTCGTGTCTCTCCCAGCATTACGCGTGCTCTATTGCGCCGATAACGTCACAGAAAGTTGTTCTCTAATGCTTAAAAACACTTTCCTCGTGATCTAGACTGACTACTCTCCTGGTGCTTTTGTAGGCGGACTTCCTTCAGTCGCGACTGCTTGGTATTCTTGCCTTCTATAACACCATCCTAGTGACTAACAGTGATATGGAGGACAAGAGGCTTGCATTGCAGAGTATGGTTAAGCTCATCGAGGTGATGGGACCAAAACACGTCACAAGTGTTAGAGTGAAGGTGAGACTGTAAAAAATGTTGATTCGGCTCATGGAAACCTGAAAAGTTCTGCATTTTTATTGTACTCCTGGAAATTCCTGGAATTCTCAAGTCCTTTTATTACACTAGATACTACTAATGCGAGAATCCTTTTCGTAGTTCCTTTGGTTTGCCTCATCAACACCATTATCTTGCAGCTCCCAAAGAAGCTCTTTTGAATAAGATTTGGATTTGGGGCAGTATATTATCAAGATGTTACAATGGAATTGTGTTAGTCCTGGAAAACTCCTGGAAAAATGAAACGAATTTCATTATTCACAAAATCAAGATGCAATTTATTGTAAGAACCGTTTGAAGCGTTATCAACAATAGACTAACAAGGCTGAAAGTTATCCTGGAAAACTCCTAGAAAAGTTCCAAAATAGCTCTTTAAAACTGCTGGATTTTTTTCCAAGTTCTGAGCGTTCTGGAGAACTCCTGGAAAATTTTTTCAACTCAAATGTGGTTGAATTAGTCAGTTTCGTGAATCCGATTTTGGACTGCAATTATGACATCCTCAAGACTTTTCATGTTTTTTTTGGGGAGGGGCCATTTCTAGCCAATAAAAACTCCAGGAAAACTCTTGGAAAAATAACTAAATACTTCCTGGAAAATCCTTGAATTTTGGCCATTCAGAAAGCGTACGAACACTTCGTTCATGTCGAACACATCTTTCCACCTTCCATTGTCAATGGCAGATCATTATAAAATGATGAACAGCAATGGGCCTAGAATGGATCCTTGAGGGACTCCTGATGTCACCGGGAGAGAATCCGAAAGAATGCCTTTGATAGTAACTTTCTGAAGCCGTCCCCCTAAATATGATGCAAACCATTCAAGTGTTGTGTCTGAGAGCTGGTAGATTGCAAGTTTCTTCGTCAATACACTATGATCTACTAGATCAAATGCATCATCAACTGAGTCATCTGAAACTCACTCAACCATCTCTGTTTAGGTACTCGCGATACTTCGTCTGGGGCTGCGCTTCAAGTCCAAGGGTTCCCAGAGCTGGCATGTGACGCGTGGGAGTGTTTCATACGTAACATCGAGCTGTGCAGTGTTGGTCCAATGTTGAGCGAGCTGACAGTGACCCTGCTCCCCTATATTGAAACCCACCCTGGCCGCGTGGCCCAGATTTTCCACTATTTGATAATTGAGAACAAGTCAGCACTTCACGAGTACTTTCACGAGATCTACTTCCTTCCTGATGTAGCCGAACTAAGAAAGGTACGAGTATAAATATTAATCAACCAGGAACCTATAGTGCTCCGCTAACGCGCGTTTGAGTTCCGCTATAAACCAGCTTTGCATGAGTACTTTCATGAGATCTTCTCTCGTCCTGGTGTAGCCGAACTACGAAAGGTAGGAGTAAGATTGATTTTTTATCTGTTGAGAAGCTATTTTTTATCTCTTGAGAAGCCATGGTCTGCGAGAGCTCCGCTATAAATTATCTTGCATGAGTCCTCTCATGAGATCATTTCTTCCTGATATAGCTGAACTAAGAACGGAACGAGTAAAACTAGAAACCAGCTGAGAAACTATGGTGCTCCGCTAATGCCCGCGGGAGCTCCGCAATAAATCAGCTGTACAGGAATGCCGACATGGCAAAATTAATGTATTAAAAGTATACATAAGGTTTTACGCAATTATTAGAGTGACATGACTGTCGTGAGTATTTACAAATTACTCGTTAATTGCGATTGGTTCTGGTTGTGATTTGTCGAGAGCATGATCTTTGACGCTTCAGCCAATATCAGATCGCGTAGAGAAAACAATTACTTGTGATTATTTCGCTCGCAAAAAGGAGAGATTGTGAATCACTTCGCTCTCCGATTGGTTTGTTGTCGAATAGTCCAGTTTCGAATTCTCTAATCTACCGCTGAATAGGCATCAACGGCGCATAAATACAGTGGGAGCCTCGATTTGAACACGAAAGTTACGAATACTAACGAGTCCAAAGAGTTTTCTCTTTTGTCTCCATTCAAGCTTCATCAGTTTCTCGTTGGTATTCACTTTTTCTACTTCAAACTAAGGCTCCCACTGTATTTATGCGCCGCCGATGCCTATTCAGCGGCAGAGTAGAGAATTCGAAACTGGACTATTACTATCGCATTTGATTGGTTAGTGAATAACTCATCAATTGTTTTCATGACAGTCATGTGAAAATCATTCTAATTTCATTGCTTGGTGATAATGTGCCGGCAGGTTAACGCGGTACTTCGTGCAGCAAGTGGAATGGCCACCAGGAGGTTGGACTTGAAGACTCAGATTAAGAGATCACTCAAGGGTGTGGCACACGAGAACTTGGACGTTCGCAGACACGCTCTTTCCAGGTTGAAACAACTCATGCATGATAGTCAGGTAAGCCTCGTTTACTGAATTGGGCTTACAGATAGAGCGGATTTCACATGACTGTCAAGACTTGTTATGTAATTGCGATTGCTTTGCGTTCTCATTGGCTACTCGTTTTTCTCAGTCAATCAAATTCTGTAGAAAATACAATTGTGTAATTACTTAGGAATTGGTTCGGCAATTGGCTAAGAAAAAAGCCATTTAGGAGCAAGTCATGATTTCTCTCGATTCTGATTGGCTAGTGATTGTTCAATTGCAATTGTTTTCACGACAGTCATGTGAAAACCGCTCTAAAACCGTTGCATCGCGACCCACGTTTTCAAAAACTTTAAATACTGTTTTATTTTTGACTTTGCTAAATCTAACTATTTGAGCCAATGAAACTCTTGCCCTGTTTCGCCTAGTGCAGTCAACTGGCTTCCCTCTGTACTAAAACCAGACAACGTCGCGACGAAAAGCCAGGCGACTGCACTTGGCGGTACAGAGCAGGAATCTGATTGGCTCATAAGATTTGACTGGCGGAACAGAAAAGCCAAAAGACAACGTCGTGACGAAAAGCCAGGCTCAAAGTGAAACAGGGTAAGAATCTGCTTTGCTCATAAAATCTGACTGCCGGAACAGCATAACCAAAAACAAATCGATGTTTAGTGAAAATACTATCATCTATACTCAGCGGCGTAGCCAGGAATTTCTAAGTGGGGGGGGGGGGGGACGGATAGTGAAAACATGGGACGAAAATGTTCAACTTTCCTTCAGCAAATACAGTAAATGTATGGGAAAATCGCCCGAGAAAGGAGGGGGGGGCTTTTTATTAAGTGCCGCATAATGTTGCTCTTTGCACTGGAAGTTGGAAAATGATAGCTACTGGAAGAGGCATTGTTTCAATTGCACGTAGCATTTCGTTTTTTTGTATGGACACATGATAAACACTTTCTTGTGAATCTTATACATTACCTTTTCTTCATGCAGGACTCTCTACATGAATATGTACTGGGGAGTGAAACCGTGGACCCTATCATCCCTGAGATAGCAAGCGCGGTAGGTATCTTTAGTCAAAGAACATTAACCTGCAAAGGATTTACACGATCCATGAAAGTCCTGTATGGAAAAAACATGGCCTTGAAAAATCCTGGAATTTAACATTGACTTTTAGGATGATCAGATTCTTGATCAGATTCTATATGTCTAGATATGCTCAATTTGTTCTGTTGATTCAACACTCATTTTTGGCAGTTTTGGCAATTCAAACCAGGGAACAGTTCTGTGCTTATAGCCGTTTTCAGTAACGCACAGTAATCGAAATGCTTGCGAATCGAAAACTGGTTTTGTGTCTATGATTCCATGTTATAAAATAATTGAGATAGTTCGCGCGCTCTGATTGGTCGAGAGCTGTGTTTCAAAACTCTATGAAGGTCATAGAAATGACGCCATAACGCGGTGCGCTATTGAAACGTCTCCTCCCGCGTATGATTTGTTCTCGCTTTAGAAATTATTTTATTCTCTTTCGCTTCGCTCAGGCGAATAGAAATTGTTTCTACTTTATACAATAATGACTAACGACTATATAGAGCAGGATCGCTCTGCAAAATACACAATAGGAAAGGAAACATTTAACCAACTATGGTTGATAACAGGAATGTGCGATGTCAAGTGAACAGCCACTGTTAAGGGAATTACGTCATAAATCGTAACAACAAGAAAATACAATTGTCGTAGAATCGTAGACAAAAACGAGTTTTCAGTTTGCAAGCGATTGCAAGCATTTATTTGTAACTGAGCGTGTTACTGTGACCAGCAGCCCTTAATGTATTATGTACCTTTGTCAGTTGATATCAAGCTGTCGCGAGACAGACGGTCCTACTCGTGTACTAGTAGCTGAGTGTTTGGGGGAGCTCGGTGCTGTGGATCCAGGAAGGTATGTGAAAATAATAATAATGATTAACAAAAATAAATTCTTTGAGCGCATTTAAAAATAATTGAAAAATAATTTTTAACTACTAAAATATAATTATTGAAAAGTTACGAAACAAAAAAAAAGACCCAAAAGGGGCAGATGCAACACTACACCGTTTTCAAACGAAAACGGATACTTTAAGCTCCGTTTTCAAAATATTTGCGTCCACACTTATCGTTTTCGTATTGTTTTCGTCGTTTTCGGTATCGTTTTCGGCGTTGTAGAGTGGACGATAGCCGTTTCCGGAGCAAAAAGTATCCGTTTTTGTTTGAAAACGGAGTAGTGTGGACGGGGTCTTGATCGCCTTATGTTGACGCGCGTGTAGGGTGACGGGGAGCCCGCGACAAATATTTTGCACAGCTAAACATTTGAAGGTAAATGCGAAGAACGCTTCTTGTTGGCTCAATGTTTCCCGCCAATTTTGGCGCGCGCGTAGTGAGACAGGGTGCCCGCGATAATTATTTTGAGCAGCCTGATATTTGACGATTGAGAAATCACCTTTCCATTTATTTTTTTGTGACGAAATTTCAGTACAGGCTGAAGCACATTTTTCGTACATTTTCTATATTTTTACCTCGCTAAAATAGCAAGGATGGAATGAAAAATGAGATCTGATTGCATGGCAACGAAACGTAACTATTCGGCTTCGTCTCGGTGACTATTCGCCGATAATCACGTCGCCTTCGGCGACTAATTGTTAAATAACATTGCACGAAGCAAAATTAACCAGAAATTATATGAATGGCACGTCCAAGTAGAGGAGTATTCAATATCATATACAGCAGATAAGTGAGTTTTCATTCATTTGTTAGTGAAAATAAATTTTATTCGGGCAAGGTATCAAAAGTCGGAAGTTGCGCAACCTCTTTGTCACAGAACTCACTATACTAACGCACACTCACGTTTCCCCAATTCGTAGTGCACTCGTGCACGGCTAGAAGATTGAGACGTTAATAAATATCTCTTTTTAGAGTTATACATTATGGCCTGCAATCATGGATTAGTCTCCTCGCAGCCCGTTCTTTGTGTTGGTCACGCAACGCTTCAAAGAACGGGCTACGAGGGAGACTAGCAATCCATGTCTCTTATCAGGTTGGAAAGTTTGACCCAAGTCCAAGTGGATGACCAGCCAGTTTATGAGGTACAGAAATCTGTTATCTTCTAAGTAATGAATATGGAACGAGAATTAATAAGATCCCGCGAAGCAAAAAATCCCCTTTTAGTTACCCCTGCAGTAAAGCTGAAATTCTAGTGTGGACAGGTTGGTAAAAAACTGCCCCCTCCCCCCTAGAAAAAAGAGATAATGAGTAAGGCTCCTTCCCCCCTCCCCCCTCCCCCCATAGGAAACGTTCTAGCTACGGCAATGTATTGTAAAACTTAGTGTTTTGCTAATGGTCGTCGTAATGTCCTGGCCATGTTTATCGGTCTTTACAGAGTGGATGGTAAGATATAGAGTTTGGTCCCCCCCCCTCCCCTCCTATAGGAAAAGGTCTAGCTACGGCCATGAATTGTAATATTAGTGCTCTGCTAATGGTTGCCCTAATGTCCTTACCACGTTATCGTTCTTTACAGAGTGGATGTGCAGATATGGAGTTTGCTGAGGCTCTCATTAGTGAACTCGTACGTGCATTCCTTGCTGCACATGACACCAGAGCACAGGTAAGTTTCTGCGATGAAAGGGTCTGATTGGCTGAATGTTTCCCGCCAATTTTGACGCGCGTGTAGGGTGACAGGGAGCCCGCGACAAATATTTTGCACATCTAAACATTTGAAGGTAATTGCGAAGAACGCTTCTTATTGGCTGAATGTTTCCCGCCAATTTTGGCGCGCGTGTAGGGTGACAGGGAGCCCGCGACAAATATTTTGCACAGCTAAACATTTGAAGGTAATTGCGAAGAACGCTTCTTATTGGCTGAATGTTTCCCGCCAATTTTGACGCGCGTGTAGGGTGACAGGGAGCCCGCGACAAATATTTTGCACATCTAAACATTTGAAGGTAATTGCGAAGAACGCTTCTTATTGGCTGAATGTTTCCCGCCAATTTTGGCGCGCGTGTAGGGTGACAGGGAGCCCGCGACAAATATTTTGCACATCTAAACATGTGAAGGTAATTGCGAAGAACGCTTCTTATTGGCTGAATGTTTCCCGCCAATTTTGGCGCGCGTGTAGGGTGACAGGGAGCCCGCGACAAATATTTTGCACAGCTAAACATTTGAAGGTAATTGCGAAGAACGCTTCTTATTGGCTGAATGTTTCCCGCCAATTTTGACGCGCGTGTAGGGTGACAGAGAGCCCGCGACAAATATTTTGCACAGCTAAACATTTGAAGGTAATTGCGAAGAACCCTTCTTATTGGCTGAATGTTTCCGCCAATTTTGGCGCGCGTGTAGTGGGACAGGGTACCCACGACAATTATTTTGAGCAGCCCGAAATTTGACGATTGAAATCAACTTTCCATTTATTTTTTTGTGAGGAAATTTCAGTACAGGCTGAAGCACATTTTTCGTGCATTTTCTATATTTTTACCTCGCTAAAATAGCAAGAATTGAATGAAAAATGAGATCTGATTGCATGGCAGCGAAACGTAACTATTCGGCTACTAGATTTTGCTATTTAGGCGCCAACGGCACCTCTCGAAAAAAAAATGTATTGCCCTGCAACTCTCAATCAATTATTTCTTTCTCTCCCTTGTATTCACTTAGGATTGTTCAGCATACGCCATTCAGGAGGTTCTCCAAGTTTACGAATGCAGCGAAAATAGGAAAGAAGGGTGAGTAATATGGCAATCAGGGCTGTGTGTATACCAGAAAATAAAAGTGGAGCGTGGGATAGAGCAGATTTCGTATGACTGTGAAAAGTGCCGCGGTACGGCGCGGTACTGTCGCGGTGGCGGTACGGAACCTGGCCTGCTGTAGATGGGATCAAATCGCCAATGAAATCGCGTAGTCGCGGTACGGTCACGGTCGCGGCGCGGAACAGTTTTGTCACGGTACTTTTCACAGTCATACGAAATCTGCTCTATTATGCACTGTGTCACTCGAAAGCATCCTATAACTAGTATATACAGCTTCTTGAAATTTTTGAAATATATAATAAATATTTTGTGTTGACAGGGCCGGGTACAAATTGTGGCGCAAGTTCCCTGACCATATCCAGGAGGTGCTGAGGCCCCATCTCTACTCCAAGTAAGTGGCACTTCAATCTATACTATTATTACTCGGGCGGGTCTTTATTGGTGTTGCAAGATGTATTGTATTTTGGATTGGAACTAGTGGAGTTGTTCCGCGTAGGAACCTTAGAGATGCAAATGAAGCGAGCCTTTTGTTTCCGGTTGACCAGAATCAATTGGAAACAAAAGGCTCGCTTCATTTGCATCTCTAACGTTCTTACGCGGAACAACTCCTTGTATTCCATCTTATTGTTTCGTTCTACGGTATTTTGTCTTCTATTGTCTTTATGCCTCTGGTGCCTTGCAACACCAAGAAAGAGCCACTCGGGAAGAGCCCGAGTTATAAATTCGACTCTGTTTTTATTATTATTTTTTTACCTCAACCGTTTCGATGAGCAACATGCAGTCACGTGGGCTTTGACCAATGAGAGCGCTACACGAAAGTGTGGCTTTCGGAGATGATGCAAGATTGAAGATGGTTGATAAATTCCAATGGGAACAACCTCCCGTTTTTTTTTTGTGGAAAATGCATCTTAATTAATTGAATGTAGCCCTGAAATTTTAAGAAGACAGGTTTATATTATCGTGGCAATTCCGAAAATAAAATATATTTTGTGTTTAAAGCAAACTGAGCCGAAATATTTAATTTCGTATTTGACCTATGCGTTAACCCGAAGTTGTTCGGTTCACGTGTCAAATAAATGCCGCATAGATAAATCACCAAATAACTACGCTTTGAATTTGTCAAATTTTCACTCAATTCTATATAAAGATAAATATAGACAGAAGCCCGAGATCACGCAGTTATGCGTCTAGTTATTTGTAATATTGCTGCGATATAATGCGTGCTCTGATTGGTCCAAATCTATGCTCTATTTTACCGATAAAGTAATGATTGTCCCTCGTTATATCGTTAAAGTATCCGGCGAGTGATTAAAAAAACCGTTTCGAGTGTCTATCCCAACATGACAAGTGCCCTATTTCGCCGATAAAGTCATAGAAATTTGTGCTCTTATGTTTTATTATAACTTAATTGCTGGCAGGCCGTTCCCGGCGACACTATTTTTTTTTGTGATACAACAAATTTCCGTACCAAGACAACGGCTTTTCCAATCCCGCGCGCAGTTTTATATTTGTGAGATTTGAGTTCTCTCTATCTGATCTTTTGCATCGGTTTCACGCCAAATTTCTGTCATTTCTCGATCGTTCTGCTTTGGGTTTCCTGTGGTTGCCGTAAATGGAACCAAGCCTGGGTGCGCTTAGCACACGACGCTCAAAGAAATCGTATTGGAGTGTTTTTCTGCCGTCTTTGTCTGAAACACTTTTCGTGTTTCATCGACAACGCTCCCAAGAGTACCTCTGATCCTCCCAGCACTTCACGTCCTTGCAGGAACTTCTATATATTATTTATAGGCGCATTTTCATTGGTCCAGACTTATCGTGTGACATGGATAATTCGGTCATATCATTATTTACCGAGTAATTAAAAAATGGATTACTAAACTTGAAATGTCACAATTTTCTGTGCGTGAACATGCCTGCAGAGTATATATTGTTTAGTATAACACACATTGCTCGTTCATCTCGGTTGTTCATACATCAGCTGTTTGCGTTTCATTTAAAGAGCCCCCCCCCCCCCCCAATATTGCTCGCTGTGATCTCCAGTGTCAGATCAATCAAGCGTTCTGCATGCTCTTTGGTAGTCACGCGAGGGTAATATGTCAAGCTCCAATGAAGGCATCCATCCACTGTTATCACGATGCTGAAAAAAGGAGGACCCAACGAAGAAGCCTCTGAACCGAAATACACGCCAGCGAACTTAAAGATGCTGTCCTCTTTGAGGTTACTTTCATTGCTCCACCATTTGTCAACCAGAATTCTTGTACAAGTCGCCCTTCATTTTCTTTGGGATTGACTTCTGGCAGTACGTGAGGGGGCTAACGGAATTAAAAACTTTAATTAGCGTTAGATGATTTCCAGACTCTAACTGAGTGTGCACTTGACGTGTGCACGTGCACGCAAACTCCCAGAATCCTTTGCTGTCGTTGGGGTCCAAAAGCGGCACAGCTATCTTCAACCTACTACCGGTGATGAAAAGGCCGACTCGTCGTGGGATACCTGTCGTTGGCAGTCATGCCTCATACACGCAGTGAAGCCGGACTCCATGTACACGGGTTCATGAAATGTCTTCTTTTCCTGGAGCAGCCTTAATGTTGCTAGGAATTTTGCTGCCATAATAGCTCCATTCACTGTGCAGCCATTTCTCTTGCAGCATTCAATTAACCTTTTTGTTTCTTGAAAAGACAAACTGCGGACGATAACGCCGTTTCCCTTCTCAATATTCGGATCCAGATTCGCTGCCGGTGGATATACGGATAACCACACATTCGTAGGCGGCGTCGCAATCTTATTTTTTATATTAGCGAGTGCAAACGCAATCTTCAGCAACAATTTTTCTCCCCAATTTGGTGTCATTAAACCTCTGGTTAGTGTTTCTATAGAGGGCCTAAGTGGCTGGGGTTCTACTTCAAGCTGTTCACCTTTGTGGAGCGCGTCCAAAACGTTTAGGAGCTTGGTTTGAAGATAGAAGATTGACCTCAAATCACAGATAGCATGATGGAACGTGAAGACTAAGGCGTTTCGATACTTTCCATCAGGTGAAGTTTCCTCAAGCCATTTCACTCGCCAAAGAGGACCTTGATTGATATTCAACTAGTTCAACTAGTAGTTGTTGATTTCGTCTTGAAGAAGGTCAACCCACTTTGTAGCTTGAATGCCCTTCAGAGCCCGAAAGTCAACCTTGTTTGGGTCATCCATTTCTTCAAAGACCGTGTGATTCGCGGGACCTTTTATTCGCATTCGCAACATCGGGTAGATTTTTGTCAGAATCGTCAGTGCCTGGACCAAGTGTTCCTCTTTTAACTCTTGTGTCGAGTCTATCAAAAGAGCAGTAACAATCGTACCAAATCGAGTAGATCGCTCAAGCTCGAGAAATACTCCCTCTAAACCTCCAAGTGACCTGCCAAGTTTTAATTCACTCATTTCGAAGCCTTTTCCTTCTGCGAATGCGGTATTTGTTTTCCGCTTGAGACCTAAATTGCTCGGCGCACGGCAGTTATCAAAGGCCGTCTAATCTTTCATTAGATGTCTATCGGCCATTCCATGTAACTCACGTGATTGAGTAACACAAAAGGCCACTTGCACTAACTGGGTCACGTGACCCCAACCACCTCTTAACGAGATGTTTTGTCAGAATCAATTCCGAGATGCAAAGAACCAACTTAATATTAGTCAGAAACTCAAGTTTCAGCATAAAATCTATAACCTGGAGCGAATGTCAACGAGTCGAATTTAGATTTTACTCAGAATGTGTGGAATTTGGTCACGTGACCCAGTTAGTGCAAGTGGGCTTTTCTAGCTTCCCGACGGCTTGTTTGCGATATCTTTTGATATCGTACACTCAGACCATGCAATTTGGTATTGCTTTTTTTTCAAAAGCGCATTGGTGTTCTCAAATTACTAATAATTCACGTGACAGAAATGTGTCATTTCTGTGGAATTATCTCTATCTAGACAGTACTATATTCGCACTGGGTCCCATTGTACTATATAAGTTATGGGAAAGAAGGCGTGGCGGAGCACAAAATGGCAAAGGCAAAGGGAGGGAGGGTGGGTGAATAAAAGCGTCCCCCATGGACGCCATTCCGACGCTTGTTCTCAAACCAACTGAGACTGAGACATATGCTAATGAGTTGATCTCTTATATTCGTACTACTGGGACCCCAGTACGAATAGTATTCATGTTTCATTACACACAGCGATTTCTTGATCGTATTGCTTCGGGTTTCCTGTGATTGCCATAAAATGGCGACCACAGGCAACCCAAATCAAAGCGCTCTCATTTGACCAATGAGAGCGCTACACGAAAGTGTGGCTTTCGGAGATGATGCAAGATTGAAGATGGTTGACAAATTCCAATGGGACAACCTCCCGTTTTTTGTGTGGAAAATGCATCTTAATTAATGAATGTAGCCCTGAAGTTTTAAGAAGAGGTTTAATATTATCATGGTAATTCCGAAAATGAAATATATTTTGTGTTTAAAGCAAACTGAGCCGAAATATTTAATTTCGTATTTGACCTATGCGTGAACCCGAAGTCGTTCGATTCACGTGTCAAATAAATGCCACATAGATAAATCACCAAATAACTACGCTTTGAAATTGTCAAATTTCACTCTATTCTATATATAGTTGGATAGACAGAAGCCCGAGTTCACGAAGTTATGCGTCTAGTTATTTGTAATATTGCTGCGATATAATGCGTGCTCTGATTGGTCCAAATCTATGATCTATTTCACCGATAAAGTAATGATTGTCCCTCGCTATATCGTTAAAGCATCCGGCGAGTGTCTATCCCAACATAACAAGTGCTCTATTTCGCCGATAAAGTCATAGAAATTTGTGCTCTTATGTTTTATTATAACTTAATTGCTGGCAGGCCGTTCCCGAAGACACTAATTTTTTGTGACACAGCAAGTTTCCGTACCAAGACAACGGATTTTCCAACCCTCGCGCGCAGTTTTATATTTGTGAGATTTGGGTTCTCTCTATCTGATCTTTTGCATCGGTTTTACGCCAAATTTCTGTCATTTCTCGATCGTACTGCTTTGGTTTTCCTGTGGTTGCCGCAAAAGGAACCAAAGCCTGGTTGCGCTTGGCACATGACGCTCAGAGTATTCGTATTGGAGTGTTTTTCTGTCGTCTTTGTCCGAAACACTCTTTTCGTGTTTCATCGACAGAGCTCCCAAGAGTGCCTCTGATCCTCCCAGCGCTTCACGTCCTTGCAGGAATTTCTATATATATTTTTTGGCGCATTTTCATTGGACCAACTGATCGTGTGACATGGATAATACGGTTATATTATTATTAACCGAGTAATCAAAAAAAGGACAAGTAGATTTGAAATGTCACAATTTTCTGTGCGTGTAGATGCCCGCAGAGTATACATTGTTTAGCCCAACACACACCTGCACACTACTCGTTCATCTCGGTTGCTCATACGTCCGCTGTGCGTAAGAACCCCCCCCCCCCCTCCCAATATTTCTCGCTGTGATATCCAGCGTCAGATATCAAGCGTTCTTCCTGCGCTTCGGTAATCACGCGAGGGAAGTATTTCAAGCACCAGTGAAGGCTGCCATTTCATAGTGCGTTTGTCTAATTTTCTCGACATCAAAAACAGCCCAGATAGTGCCCGAAATATAAATATAAACTTTAGACCCGTTTACTATATTTGTTGTGCACTTCAGGAACACCAATATAATAATTTTAGTTTCTAATGTATGTTGCTTATATAATTATCGTTTTCGTATAAGATCAGGCCTGTACGGAGGAGGCTAGGCGCTGCCTTTATGCCCGGGCCTAACAAATTGTTGGTGATTTTTAAGGACTGAGGTAAAAGAACTAGTTCAAGTTTTGTAGCGAATGAGAGGCAGTTTCTAACGCGGTTGCATTGGATTGGGTCCACGTTAGTCTCCTCAGCAAGCAACGCTCGAAAGAAGAAGAAGAAAAGAGAAAAGCCGAATTTTTTTCGGCTTTTCTTTTTTCTTCTTTTCTTTCGAGACACCCGAGCGGCGTCCGGCCGCCATTTTCTTCCGGCTTTTTTCTTTTCTTCGTTTTCTTTATAGCGTTGCTTGCGGAGGAGGCTAGGTCAAAACAGCATTCGCTCTATTTCCCGTGCATGCTGGCACTGGAACGGGACCATTCTATTGTACTGGATAACTCTAGCTTTTTTGACTTGTCTTCTTTTCGTAACGCTTTACTAAACTATTATTTTGCAGCTCTTTTTCAAACTTATGATACCGAGGATCCACGATCGTGTAAAACTATCTCTCCCATGCTGTTTTTAGTTAATTTAACGCTATATGGTGTCTTTTATCTGTCTTAATCTTGGGTCCGTTGGTAATTGGCAGAAGCTGTCACGGATACCCTGCCCAGATTTGTCATTATTATTACTATTATTATTTTTTTCAATTATCTGTAGTGTATTATTTAGTCTCGATGTTTGTAATTTAGTGTAACTGTAAGTAAATGTTTAACTCGGGCGAAGCTAATAAATTTAATTTAAAATTAATTCTCTTGTTAAAGAGCCCTCCCAATATTGCATGCTGTAATCTCCAGCGTTTAATAATTCTCTTAGCCGAAATGGAATTTTGTATTATTATCATACTATGGTGATATCATGGTTTAGAAAATAATACCTATGTTGTATTGTGAATGTGCGCATTCTGATTGGTTAAATAGCGTGTTTGTAAGAGACCTGAGAAACACGATTGTCACGCAACGCTGTCGTGCGTGTGTATGTTATTTTCTAAAAGCAATAAAAATACTTTCTGCTTGCTCTCTGGTTTCTTACAAACACTCGGGGAATGTTGGTCGAACTGATAAAACTTGAAAGACACTCGCCTGCAGCTCGTGTCTTTAACGTTTTGATCAGTTCTCCCAACATGCCCCTCGTGTTTGTAAGAAAGCAGAGAGCACGCGGAAAGTACTTTTAGAGCGGATTCAGATAACCATCGTGTTTGCAATTGGTTTGCTCTCTCATTGGCTGCTTATTTCTATCAACCAATCAAATTGCGAACTAATTACAAGCAAGGAATTACTAGCCAATTGGTTCGGCTCCTGATTGGCTGGGCTGGAAACCATTCAGCAGTAAGTTGTAGTGTCAGATCAATCAAGCGTTCTGCATGCTCTTTGGTAGTCACGCGAGGGTAATATGTCAAGCTCCAATGAAGGCATCCATCCACTGTTATCACGATGCTGAAAAAAGGAGGACCCAACGAAGAAGCCTCTGAACCGAAATACACGCCAGCGAACTTAAAGATGCTGTCCTCTTTGAGGTCACTTTCCATTGCTCCAGCATTTGATGACCAGAATTCTTGTACAAATCGCCTTCATTTTCCTTGGGGCATGACTTCTGGCAGTACGTAATGGGGTCGAAGGAGTTATAAAGTTTCGTTAGTGTTAGATGATTTCCAGACTCTAACTGAGCGTGTACTTGACGTGTGCACGCGCACGCAAACTCCCAGAATCCTTTGCTGTCGCTAGGGTCCAAAAGCGGCACTGCTATTTTGAGATTGCTGGCGACGACGTAAAGGCCGAGGTTGTCTTGAGATACCTGTGGTTGGCAGTCGCGCCGCATACACGCAGTGAAGCCAGCCTCCATTGGCACGCGCTCATGAAAGGTCTTCTTTTCTTGGAGCAACCTTAACATTGCTAGCAATTTTGCTGCCATAATAGCTCCATTCACTGTGCAGCCATTTCTCTTGCAGCATTCAATTAATCTTCTTGTTTCTTCAAAAGACAAACTGCGGACGATAACGCCGTTTCCCTTTTCAATATTCGGATCCAGATTCGCTGCCGGCGGATATACGGATAACCACGCGCTTGTAGGCGGCGTCGCAATCTTGCTTTTACATGAGCGAGTGAAAATGCAATCCTCAGCAGCCATTTCTCTCTCCAGTTGGTTGTCAGTAAACCTCTGGTTAGTGTTTCTAAAGAAGGTCTAAGTGGTTGGGGTTCTACTTCAAACTGTTTGCCTTTGTGGAGCGCGTCTAAAACTTTTAGGAGCTTGGTTTGAAGATAGAAGATTGACCGCAAATCACAAATAGCGTGGTGAAACGTGAAGACTAAGGCGTTTCTATAATTTCCTTCAGTTGAAGTTTCCTCAAGCCATTTCACTCGCCAAAGAGGACCTTGATTGATATTGAACTGGTAGTTGTTGATCTCGTGTTCCAGGGCGCCAACCCATTCTGTTGATTGAATGTCCTTTAGAGCGCAGAAGTCAACCTTGTTGGGCTCATCCATTTCTTCAAACACCGACTGATTTGCAGGACCTTTTATACGCATTCGCAACATGGGGTAAATTTTGGACAAAATCGTCAGTGCCTGAACCAAGTGATCCTGTTTCAACGCTTGTGTCGAATCTATTAAAAGAGCAGTTGCAATCGTACCAAGTCGAGTGCAGCGTTCATATTCCAACATGACTCCTTCAAATCCTCCAAGTGGCCTGCCAAGCCGTGATTCACTCATCTCGAAGCCTTTTCCTTTTGCGACTAAGGTATATTTTCCGCTGGAGACGTAATATATTCGGTGTGCACACCCGTTGTTGAAGGTCTTATGCTCATAAGGCGTCCGTTACGCATTGTGATTTGAGAGCTACTATAGGCCTTTAGTTTACAGTTGACGCGGTTTCCATTGTTATTCGTAGGGAATTAACTCAGATAATGAATCTCAACAAACTAAAAGTCGGGGAGGGATTTGAATTCTCCAGGGAAAGGTTGGGGTTGATCAATAGAATGAATTGAATTTCTAGGTAAAGATATTGCTCATTATGGACTCATAGGTAAATATCTAGATATTTACCTATGAGTCCATATAATAAGCCATATACTTACCTGTGAATCTATGTGTGGTTCCAGAAAATATGCCCCCCCCGGAAGAGTGTTGAAAAGTGACCCCCCCCCCCCCACACCTCTCTGGAATTTTCGAAGAAAAATACAGTATTGTATGGAAAATATGTCCTTTCCTATTATCCTTCCTATGGATAATTTCTGGAACCACACAATAAGCCATTTTTACCAAGACTTCAAGGGGCACTGTCACGGTTGTTTCATCAAAATGTTTTAAAATAAGACCAGTGTTCTATAGAAACAACTCCGAACCTATATTTTGTTTCAAATTAGTCTTAGAAAGAAACTTGTTCACAGCCTGTTCGAAAATCAAAAATGCCAATTAGCAATCCAATTCCATCCGCTCGATTATACACGAAAATACTCCAAATTTGTATTGATCTAGCAGCTGAAAGGTTAGTTAAAAAACGTAGACCATTATTTTGTTGATTTGTAGGGAGTTTGACTGCATTTAAGCTACTTAAAATGACCCCAAGTTAGACCAAATTCATGATAGACCATGACAGTTGCCCTTTCACAATGACTAATTCAATTATCAACCCAAACATTTAACTAGTGAATTCAAATCCATACACTTACCCCGAGAAAAAAACATCCAATAATAATCTCAGTTTATGCATCTATGCTGACTGTCTGTCTATAACCAATATTTGCTCCTAAATATCCTTTATGCGAATCCCGTTGAACGCCACAAAACACGATTTCCGAGAACGCCTTCACTTGAACCATTGAGAAGCGTTTGTCCAGTCTACTTGCTTGGTCTCATTGCCATAGAGTGTGTTTAAGACGTAAACCTGAAAATACAGATAAAATCATGACCAGGTTAATTGCATATCTAATCGTAGAGAGCAACCAACGAGCGCAAAATACCTGAAACTTGCCTTCAGTTTCTCCATCTTGAATCAGTTCCATCCGTTTTGCTAGACACAACGTTATGCAAATTGATCTGTAGTGCTGTTAGCTGTCAGGGCGTGGTACAAATGAAAATAACCAGTAAGGACGTAGTTGCTTTTGTCTCTATTATTTTCGTTCTACAAAGGAGTTCTTTTGTCTCTAGTCTATTATCCTCGTTCTTTGTGTTGAGGTATAGGGTATTGTTGTATTATCCAACCAGAGAGGAGCTTTAAGCAGCTACGTACCGACCAAAATAACAGCGCTTTAATGAGTTGCGCTTTTACAAAAGGCCGCTTTGATTGGACTGGCTGTTGTACGAAAACAAAAGACGTAATTCGTGTTTGGAAACCTTTGTCAATCATAGTTGAATAAAAGTTGTCATTCATTTTCTTCAGCATCACAACTTTATTGTGCATGGTAAAATTAATTGCAATAAGTTTCTCTGGGGAACCCACTTCTATGAAAGCAGCTAAATAACTAACAATAGTTCCTACTGGAATCCGCTATCTTTTTCAATTGTAAAACTGAACTCCTTTTCAAAACTGTTAAATTCAATGAGAAGAATGCATTTCATTTGTCCCTGTTTTCTGAAAACCTTGTCAACTGTAAACTAAGTCCGTTAATTACCTCGATTCTCGGCAATAACCCCAATACATCCCTCGGGCCTACGGCCCTTGGGATGTATTGGGGTTATTGCCTCGAATCTCGGTAATTAACTCTAACTTATCACGCAATATTGATTAAAAAAATATAATAGCGGAGCTCCTTGCGGCGGCCGAAGGCCGCCGCAGAGCGGAGCACCATACTAAGAAAACAGCGTCAAAATAAAGGCAGATAACTGTAAATACAGCATTTCGTAGTATTGGGTAACCTGTGGAAATTGCTAGGGGTCGATCCGAATTTTGGACGTCTTGGCAAGTCCCGGATGTGTAACGTGGCCGTGATCGCTGACGTCACAATAACTCAATTGTGACGTCAAGCATGCTCAGCTAACAGGGGGAGGGTACGTCGCGTTGTCAAGGGAAGGGGGGTTGTTGAAATTTAACGTGCGTGAAAGTTTGCCGGCTTGCTCCTGAAATTCTCTCCCAGTCGGAGTTTCAAGGACTAGAAGAAAAGACAACTAACTGGAGTACCATGCTATAAATAATTATGCCACAAAGGATAAACAACGTGAAGAGAAAGCCGTCGAATACAAACAAACATGGGTCGTATTATCAGAAAAGCAGAAAGAAACGCCAAAAACTGAAGCACCAGAGCTAGAAGCAGCGACCGGGAAAAAGCCGGGCAAATCAGAGCAGAAAGAAGGTAACCATCATATCTATACAAGATACTCGATAGTCGAGGAGGAAACGGTCTCGTTCAGACCTTCAGTGAGCCATAAAAACACAAATTTTCGGCTCTCCTCGAACTGATGGGGACTATCAATGATCATTTCGTAAAACAAAGTTTCCGTACCATCTCGAACCATCTCGAACGATACAACTCCTCACGAGTAGCGTCGAAGCGTCGAAACCATGCGCGGTATAGTAAAAAATAAGACATTATACTTTTGAGCCCCTGGTCCCAAAAATAAGTTGTTGGATCTCATCTCTGTTTAATCACCGGAAATCACAGTCACTTTACTTTACAGGAAGCGGAAATTAAAGTGGAAACAAGTTTCCATTGTTCAGACCACTACACGTGACACGACGCGGCAAAAGTTAATAGTGAAGTTGACCTCTAGAGTTCTAGTTGTACACAAGCACCTATACACACGAGGAAAAATTACAGGCTGCAATTATGTTAAAACACACATGTTCTACTTCTCCACTGAATACGAAAGTGTCAGGAAAGCTGAAGTCACAGGAGCTAAAAACGTTTGTCACCATGCCGTTACGGACATGTCATGGTTGCGGTGTGGATTGGAAACTCACTGTTCGCTGCAGTTGGACAAACATTCGGTAAGCTTATTTTCCTCAGTGAAATGGGCGAATTAAAGCTTATGAGGTGGACTAAAACTGCTAAGACACTTTGGTTAAGAATGTTTTGCACCCGTTTACATGATTTTCAATGACTGTATGGACGAGTACAAAGGAGATTTGATTCCTCGATTTAGAACAGTCAAAAGATGATCAAACTTTAACTGTGTTTTGAGTGTTTTGGTCTTCATTGAATTATAGAATTACTTTATTCTATTGACACTGATAACGGCTATCTTTTATCTCTTGAAGATAAAACCTTCAACATGTGGTTAAATTTGTTGGATTCTGAGTGAGTGATCGGTTTGTTCCCGAAATGTGAATTAACAAGAAAATTTTCCTTGCTCAAGGCCGGAATAAAAAGTTAGCAGAGTGTCAGAGTGCACAGAAAGACACTCACGTTTTCCCATATTTGTTGGCTCAGTATCAAAATAGCCCTTGTTATGTTTCTGTCTTTGTTTCATGTTCTTCATCTCTTTCTAAAATTCTATAGGCTATGGAATTTTAGAAAGAGATGAAGAAAATGAAACAGACAGAATAGGAGTATCTTGTTCCAAGTTTTTCAAAATTTTCTCAGGGGGACCAAACTGAAATTCTTTTGCTTTATGTCTCATTCTTATTTTCTCAATTTTCCCCCCGAAACCTCCATTTTCAGTATATCAAGTGCAATTAGGTGAAAATTAGAGTACCATAAGATGCTTTTATGGGCATCTTGTGAACATGAAACTTGCTCCATCCAAAATTGCTCCATCCAAAATTGCTCCACCCATGCAATTATTTGGAACGACTTTAGACTTTGCGGCTTAATTTAACACCCTTAATCTTTTTGTAGGGTCTGCATGCAAGTATAGTAATGTATCAGTCAATTCCAGCGGTGACCATCCCCTCCCCGGGACACCGCGGGGCATTTGCACACCACTGCCATCCCTGGGGTGGGGAATTTTGAAAATTTTGCTGGCCCGGGGTCGGGAATTGTTTTCCCGGGGGGAGGGGAGTAGGGAATTTGTTTTTTCATCTCAAGCGCGTCGGGTTTTGCGAACTACAACACCAGTTATAATAACTATCCATTGGCACTTACAAAGTCCCAGTTACAGAAAATAACGCCACATAAAATATAATGAAGAGCATGGCCCGTATACACCACGTTTGGGGAAGACACATTTCGCAGTTAATGTATCAGTCAATTCCAGCGGTGACCATCCCCTCCCCGGGACACCGTGGGGCATTTGCACACCACTGCCTTCCCTTGGGTGGGGAATTTTGAAAATTTTCCTGGCCCCGGGGTCGGGAATTGTGTTTCCCCGGGGGAGGGGGGTGGGGAATTTTGGTTTCCTCATCTCAAGCGCGTCAGGTTCTGCAAACTACAACACCAGTTATAATAACTATCGATTGGCAGTTACAATGTCCCAAGAAAATAACGCCACATAAATATAATGCAGAGCATGGCCCGTATACACCACGTTTGGAGACTGACACAGTCATTTGCACATTCACAGTTAACGTCTTCTATAGAGAAGAAACAGATTTCGCAATTTCGTCTCAGTGGAAAAACATAAAAATGAATGACACTATAAACAGAGTTCCAATTTCGCAAAAAGTCAAGTAACATAACTGCGAAATAGTTGCTCTGCAAATAGAAAGGTAAATTTCGCATTGAGAGATTCCGGGGACAATTTGCAGCCAAATTGCTACAACCGCAAATGGCCTAGGAATGTCTACCGATATTGTACTAATACCTTAGTTTCACTTCTTTATTTATATTTTGTCTCGCTTCAGTGAAATGAGAACTCGTTCAAAGACGAGAAAACTAAAGTACATTTAAAAACGCATTATAAATGCTCGGACAGTATGAATGGAGTTGAAGTTTTTGTTGTGAAGCTTTGTCACGCAGAGTCAAAGGAATCTTACCGTCTTTTTCTCGTCCCGGGGGCGGGGCATTTTCCCGCTTTTTGTGTTCCCGCCATGGGGTATTTTGCATTTTTGCTAGCCCGGGGCGGGGAATTTTCAGTTTTATTTTTAGAAATGACCAAAATCCCGGGGGTTGCCCGGGGGGGGGGGGGGGGGGGGGGGGGGGCATGGTCACCGCTGGAATTGACTGATACATAACTCATGTTATTTCCATTATGAAATCTAGATGGCAAACAAGGAAAGTCAATTTCAGTTTATTACAATATACAGCTGACGATTTTAATTTATAGAATTGCATGGTTGACATAGAGTTTCCCTATTGTAGTACTCCAAGGCGATGAACTTTGAAATTTTATTCTTCAATTTTTACTAGCTGTTATGGCTTATTTTATAGTTCTTCCAAAACAAACCCGCAATCAAGCCAAGAGCTTCTAAGTGTTTCAGTAACTGGATTGTGGCCCACTTTTAGCCACAATTGCCTGGAATCCTAGTAAAATGTCTCATAATTATTTCTCTGATGAGTTGGGGGGAATGCTAATTTTTTGGGGACTACATGCTGGAGAATCTTAAATATAGGGAAAAAAGTTCACTTGTTTCTCCCCCGACATTACATAATGATTGTATACCGGTAATGAGTGCCTGTGTATCATGCCCACTGAACAGATAACAAAGTAAAATTATTCCACTTGTAGGAAAGATATTTTCGGGTGTCCCCACCTTGACAAAGTGTCCCACAGTGTTCAATTTGCTGGGATTATGTTGTTTCAGTGGTGACAAAATGTTCTGATAATGCATGTTATTCCACCAAGATAATATTGTCCTGAACAAATCACGAAAGTTATTGCTGAGAGCATGCTAATCCTGACATGGCACACATGCCAGCAATACATTAATCAAGTTATCAATATTTGGTTATCTTGTCAGCCCTGAAAAAGTCTCTGCAGTTGCAAAATTTGTAAAGACTAAATTATTTAATTCTCAAATAAATTTGATTGTGTGTTTCCAAAAAATATCCATATCCCCCCCCCCCCCCCCTCTGGAATTGAGAAGAAATGACCCCCCCCCCCTCTGGAATTCCGAAGAAAAATACAGTGTTGTATGGAAAAGATCAGGTAAATTGACTCCCCCACCCCTCTGGGATTTCCAATCCTTCCGATATTTCTGATATTTCTGCTGTTTTGCTATTAAAATACCCCAGTATTTTGTGGGGTGCAATCATTAAGCTTCACTGGACTCCTATGTTGAGGATCCACCCGCTGTTTTTTTTAGTGGCTAGATGCCTGCCTTAGCTTCCCCCCCCCCCCCCCCGCCATCATCTTTATACTTTTGAGCCCCCGGTCCCAAAAATAGGATCCATGACCTGATTTGTTCACTATATTTATCAGTATGCTTGGTGAGAAAAGGCAAGACCTTAAAATTTTACTGTATACCTACAGTAGGGCATCTGACAGGGTGCGGTGGTGCGGATCCGCACAATTTGGTCATTTCTGCACCTTGAGAGCTTTCCCCGCACCAGCTTTCCTGGTGAACGAAATAGCCTGGGCCCTTTTTCAAAAACCAAGAGCTTGCCGAGAGTTTCTCGTCAAATTTCTGTCCAAAAACTTGCCCTCTTGCCCTTTTGAGTACAAAAATGCCCTGTTGATGGAGATTGGAGTGCAACTTTCAGTATGTATAAATTGTTTAGAGGCGAATTAGACCCGTTTCAGAGGTGTTATTATCAGAAATCCAGTAAGTGATTTAGCCTATTTCTCTGTACATTTAAGCTTAAGCTAAGTTAACTTTTAACATTTCCCCCTGTTTTATCAAAGCTTTTGTGTGCAAAAGCATCTTTCAATGTGTATACATAATGGTAGACCATATTAAACTCTGAAATTGTTTTAGAGGTGAATTAAATTTGTTTTAGAGGCATTTAATTTTCCGCACAATTTTGCCTTTCGCACATTTTGCCTGGAATTTCCGCACAATTTCCGCACCCTGTCAGATGCCCTGAAGGAGGACCTGAAATTTTGTGCAGTTAGCAAAGGAAATTTAAGCGACAGAAGTTGATTGTTGTACTCAGGTATGTAAAGGCTTGACAAGCACAATGGGGGCTTATATGCAGATCAAAATAATATTTTGCTGTTGAGGGACAGCTGAGGCAACCAAACCTGGCAGTCTACTTTATTTGTGCCAGCCATATTTAAAATAATGACAATTGTTGTCATGGCAAACCATTTAAGGTGGTGGACAAGTTTCTATACTGAGTTATGTCAACCCTGTCGCTCGAAAAACCTTGAGATATCAAAATATAGGGCTTTTGACACAGGAAAGTACCTAAATATGTCAAAAATTTTGCTGTATTTTAGTGGACTTCTGAGAAGCAAAAAAAAAGCTACAGCAATTTTTCAAAGAAAAATCGGGAGATTTTACTTAAAGGCCCATTACCAACCGGGAGCCTTTGCGCCAAGTTTTCTTTTGTTTTCAATTGATCCATTGTTTTTCGGGTGCTCTGATTTGCTAAGAGTCCTCAAAGGCTCTCGGTTGGTGATGAGCCTTTAAAAGCCGGGAGACCCGGAGATGAGGTAAAAAAATGGGAGAACCTGGAGAGTTGACATCCCTGCTATACAATCCCCAATTCACATGTGACCGAGACAACTCTGGGTTGGGAGATATGGTATCTCTGTAGCTAGGATAGCCATCAGCTCCATGTAAACTGTCTCTCTCAGGGGTAGGGCCAACTTTATTTGTTGTGCATGCTGCATGTGTTAGCCACAACACAAGATAACTAGGTGCAATTTTTTTTTTCATGTGAAACAGGAGCAAGTTTTTCCCTACTCCCCAAGATGATGAACAATACCTACCTTTTTATTAGTTATGCTGTTCCTCAAAATGTTTTGTCTTTTTAAAAGGCATGCCACTGCCCAATATAACTGTGATAGACAGGGATTTTTTGTTACTATGGCAACATGTCACATTATCAAATGATGCAATAGAAAGCCCATCGGTATACAGTTAATATTTGAATACATGTAGTTCATGGTAAAATGTTCATTAAATGTTCCCAATGTCAAGTGAATGTCAAAAAAAGCAAAATTAGCATCACACCCCCTTAATTTGGTTGCTCTGGCAACAAGAATCTTAAGGATGGCACAACAAAGCTGACTGTCATGAGACATTTGTACCAGTGCATAAAGCCCCATGTTAAGCCTTTATTATATCCATGTTAAAATCACACGCGTGTTCTGCAATCTGATTGGCTCTCAGCAGGTCAATTTGTATATATAATAGGACTCCATGCTGTCCAATTAAGAAAAATTGGATGATTCAGAGGAACTCCAATTGGAGTTCCGAGGAATCATCCATTTTTTTCTTAATTGGACAAGCATGGAGTCCTGTTATTTATTAATTCTATAACATCAATATTCAAACCCAAACTGTCCAATTTTAGCGCGAACTGTCCAATTAGAGCGCGCGCGATCCAATTAAAAAATAATTGGACGATTCAAGAAAAATCAATCTGCCGGCACAATGGGATTTCGAGCTGGCTATATAATTAATTCCTAAATTGACGTGATTTAAGATTTTTGACATTGCGCGAGCAGAATGTTCTACTTCTAGCATGCGCTGCATTTTCAAGTTTGGTTATTTCCATTTGGTTCGAAAAATATTTTCTATGGAAATGCTTTCAACATTGATATAATAAAGTGGTAATTGACTTGAGTGGAGTGCAATTTTGGTCAGAAATCATACTTGTGATTTCAAATCGACCTCGCGCTTTTTGAAATCACATGTATGATTTCTGACCAAATTGCACTCCACTCACAGGTCAATTAAACCATTATTAACACACCTGCATAGATTTACACTTTGTGTTTTCTTTTTTATACCAAGGGGTACGCTAAAAGATCGCAGGCCTTGATTTTTGAACAACAACAAAATTGACGTCTTGAAAGTGTGAAGTCTGGCAAATCATCCAATACTAAAAACTTTTTCATTTTCATTTCATAAATAAATGCACTATGCTTGCAAGCACGTCTCTCTCCCTGTTTCTTATTGTTAGGTTTTTGCACTGTCATTCTCCTATCATTTTTGTTGAATGTGTGGTATAGGGGGCATCATTCTTTTTATAGTATATAAGGGAGGTGGCAAAAGTATTTTAACTTTGGCTAGGTGCATAAAAAAGAACTTAAACCTGCAAGGACTGTTTATAATGTAAAGTACAGCTTTATCATGAGATCACATCCACTATCTTGTTATATTGTGGATTGATAAAATAAAATAGTCTAGATAAAATAAACCTATTTTTCATACAACAACTACTACTGCTTCTTCTGACATCTTTCATTCCGTATGATAGTTGGGAGCTCCGCTTTTAGCCAGTGGCTAAATCTATATATTAGTTATCAGAAAATGAATCCCAGCTTTCAATTCTACATGTCCGTATTAGTAAAATTGCCACGTTTGGTGATGATTGCTTGTATACTGGCTGAGATATGAATTTTCAAAACTTCGTATCACAGGCTTACCATTCTGGGGGAGTGTGACTTCGGGTCACAATCTCTATTTGAGTTTGTAATGTGACTCCCTCGGTGGTTAGGTGATCAACGATCGGGTATATGCTTCATCGCTGAATGTCACAATAGTCGCCTTATTTGAATATGAATGGTCCTTTTGTTTGATTATGCCTCGTTCTATTAGAAGACGACTATATGGCATTCAGCGATGAAGTAGATACCAACGATCGGCTCACAAGTTGAAAGTAGAAAGCATCTCGTAATCTTCTCCTGAAACACAAAATGTCCTATAATAAAGGTTAGAGTAAACGATAATTGTCTTGTGTTTGTCCTCATATCGAAATCAGCGAGAAATATAAAGGTTCTGGGGTATTTTGAGGGCGTTTTTTTCGCCCTTGATCACCTAACCACCGAGGGAGTCACATTACAAACTCAACCAGGAGAGGGAACATCTGCTTACCTCATTAACTGTATCTGATTAAAATTCATGCTCTACCTAAAAGGCCTCCCGCAGGTTTGATGGCTCCCTGGGGGTAGTCAATGAATCGTAACATCGGCTAATGCCGTGTTTAGACCTAGGTTGTTTACTCCAGTAAGCCGAGTTACTAAAGTGTTTATACTCGCTAGCTTGACCTTAGTTCATCTGTCAACGGCCATGAGTTTGTAATTTACTTGTTGGCAGGAATCACTTTCACTGCTTTATCGCCACTGCCTACTTTTCTGGTGCTTTTTTAAGATAATCCAGAATTCCAGGTTTAAGCGATTGCTACTTCTGAGACTTCTGAATGCTAATGTAAATAGTTGTGGAAATTAAAGTCATCACAATTGATAACAGATGTCGCTTGCTGTAGACAGCAATGATCTTGATCAAAGGTCGATGGTTTCGACCGTCGCCGAATGTACTCTCCAAAGACTTTTACCTTGACTGTTGCGAAACCGGCGTATATATTTTCAGCTACTCTGCTCACTAAATTCGAGTGTTTTTGCACTTTGCGTTGTGACACGTTGTGTTCAATCTGTCATCGTGACCCCAGTTAACTCAGTTACTGCCCTAAACCAAGCCATCTAGAATAGTTAACGTTTACTTAACCTAGGTTGACTTTCCTTTGTCTTTGCCGGCATTTACTGAGGTCAGAAAAGCTGTTTACACTTATCTAAAATTTACTGAGGTTAGTGGGTCTCTGTAAAATGAGGACCGGACCACGGCGGACCTCGCGGACCGGACCTCGGCGGACCGGATAAATTTTTTTCCTTAAATGTTTTTTCTACATTCGTTCAAAAAAATAAAAAAACATATTTCATAAAAAAATCTTTCATTTTACTGAAGAGACGGGCCGGGCCTTTCCAGCCGCCTGTCCCGTTGCGTGACTCGCTCGCAAAACATATCGTATCATCGTATCCACGTCCAGCGTCTAGAAGTCTAACCGGGAGAGCGAGACCCTTTGCTGCTCTTGCATGAGTGGTACCTTTTTTTGTTGGAGAATCATTTTCTATGGCGCGCGGCTACAAGAACGTAGAATTCCTTATCTTCACACTAGCAATTTCAGCTGTCAGTTCGCGAAAAATGGTATTTGCCGTGCGAACAGTAACTTTCTAGTGGCTGTTTGTAGCAAGAAAAAACAAACGGTTTGCACAAACAATCCGAGCTGTCAGTTCACCCTGGGCAATTGTTGATTGCCGTGAGAACAGTAACTTTCTATTGGCTGCTTTGTAGCAAGAATAAACAACATTGTGCACTCTTTAAGCCGGGGAAATACGAGGCACAAAACCCCTCAACTTGTCGCGCAACATTGTTGCGTTGCAAGTCTAATGTTTGTTGCTCGTTTTTCATCAAATTCACAACTTGTCGCGCAGCATTTTGTTTTGATGATCACACATGCGAGCCAAAGGCAGATTTTGCCCCTTAACACCTCATTTCTATTGACTAATTAACTTGAATTGTAGGCAAATTGTTGCGCGACAAGTTGTGTTTTTGATGAAAAACGAGCAACAAAGCCAGAATTTGTGTCTCAAAGTAGACCTGCGTTCTACTTCGCGCAACAAGTTTTCACAACCTGCAACAAATGTTTTTGTTGCGCGACAAGTTGTGGCGCGAGATGAAAAACGCGCTACATTGATCATCAACTTGCCAGGCAACAATGTTGCGCGACAAGTTGAGGGATTTTGTGCCTCGTATTTCCCCGGCTTTAAATACACTCTTTTTTATAAGAACCTTTTTTATAAGAACGTTCAGCCTGAAATTTACCCAAATTTTAAGAACATGCTAAGAACATGCCTGAGCCTCAGATAGGAGCAAAATAGATTTATTTTCAGTGATGCGTTCTAAAATCCAGAATCAAATGTGTTAATAATAACGACCTTCAATCATTGCAATTTATAAACTCTCTTAAATACTTCATTGGTATGTATCCTTCTATAAGATCTAAGCATATTTCAGGTTCCGACGTCACTGAAATGTAAGAACATCCGTAAGAACATTTCCAGCCTCAAGCTGCTCCAAAAATAAGAACGGCCCAGCCTCAACTGAAAATTAGACGTTCTTATAAAAAAAGAGTTTATCATGAAATAACACCGGTTTGCACAAACAACCGAGCTGTCAGTTTACCTCGAGACGAACAAATCGTCTCAATTTGTTCGTCTGTTTGGCCGTCTAGGAATACGATTTTTATAGACGATTTGTCTACACGAACAAATCGTCTATAAAAGAAGTCCGACTTAAATTCACACTAGACGTACAGACGATTTGTTCGTCTTCTAGTGTGAAAACGGCCATTTTGTCTCGTGCAGAAGGGAAATCTAGATGAGTCATATAAAGCTTGTTTTTCTTGTTTATTCTTCCTTTTGTTGCGAAAAAGGAGAAAGCCAGCCGGTTAAATGTGGGACATTGCGCATGTCAAATAACCATGCTCTTGAGTTCTGGATTATTCATATATGAAGGTGCTATCAATACTTATGGATTATCCATAAGTAAGGTTAAGTGGATATGTTGTTATTTATTGCGTTTAGGCGCACCTTGCCCCAGTGCTCGCGCGGCCATCTCATCGAACAACAAGCAGACTACATGTATTTATCATGGGTTAAGTATACCGCCTTATTAGCGTGTAGGGTATGCATGTTTGTTTACACATGGTTTCGGTTGATTAGCTAGACGCTAATATATAAGCATTACAGTTTGCATGCGTAATTCATTCGCGTCCAACTCGTCGCTTTAGCACTCTAAATTAAATACCCAATGATTGGAAGAGTTAACATATACAATGAATATTATCTTTATTCCAGTAAGAATATCAATGTCAAATACTACAATTATAGTTATTATATTCATTACAGCGTGAACGATTAATAGTGTGGACACACTTCTAATAAGTAGTTACGTATTTCATGATAAATGTTTTATATTCGGTTGAGCGGGTGAGCGAATTAGAATATAACGAAAATTTCTACCGAACATTTCACGGATAAAAACCTGCTAAAACGCCACTAAACCGCCAGCTACGCATGCTATATTGCGCCCGAAACGAGCCGCCATGTTGAGAGTTTTCTCAAAACAGTAAATAGTTTTTGATATCTACTATTTCAGGAACCAATCAGAGCGCGCGAAAATGACTATTCACTGATTTGGTATACAGTAAAAACCCGCGTATAAGAACCTAACATTTAAGAACCTGTTAGGCTAAAATTTCATTTTTATGCACCCTTCACATAAGAACCACTTTAGGCTAAAATCCTAAAACAGGTTCTTAAAATCAAAAAAGAAAAGAATAATCTTCTGAAAAATATAGAATTAAAAATCTCAAAATATATTTATTACACAGTCTGTACTCTAAACAATATAGCATAATTACATAATACTTGTCCTCCTTGAACATAATTATTAACTGAGAAGAACAGAAAACCTTTGTTTTTTATGAAATCACAGTAGTACATGAACTCAAGAATAAATCTGCATCCATGTAGAACAAAAGCAACTTCCAGATTGGCAACCAGAAGTTTCCATTAAACCACATGCATGGGTGCCTTAAAGTACTGTTAATATAGTATAACACTGGCGTAATGTCGTTACTATGGCAACCCCATAGAAAGCGAGATGATCGGTGCAAGTAGAGTCAGTTGAGAGCAAGGCAATAAAGTGAGCGGATTAAACTTATCCTTCAAGTGTAATTCATTCCTCAACTCACATTCAAACATCACAACTGGGTTCCATACTCCATAGTGCCAGTACATAATATGAATAAACAGTACAGATGTGTCAATCATGCTGATTTCAATGTCACTGTCTGATCAATCATTAATCCCAACTTGAACATCAAGTCACACACAACCAATTCACATGGGGTTCCATGAGTTCCACTTCAGAAATAAAAATATTTAACCATCACGATTCCACAAGTGAGATGTCGCTTATGCTTAGCTCCAGTTTTTCTTTGATCTTCCTCACAAGTCTCCTGAGGTATTCTTTGTTGCCAAGAAGTCTGTAGTCCACTGGGAGTTCAAGACCTTTTCCTTGGCCAGCATTATATCTGTGCCCAATGCACTCTGCTTCAATGTCACCGTAGTCTTTAAGAAACTTGTTAAAGATTCTCGAAAGCTCTTTAGGTACATGTCCGACCATATCTCCTGCTTCATTCTTGATCGCAACTGCATACTTATCAAAAGCATTGTCAAGCTCCCTCTCGCATGTTAAAACTTCCCCAATAAACACAGTGGCATCCTTGAAATATTCATGATAACCACGAACACTGGCTTCTATGAAAACCTGGTACTCTTGCGCCATTAGTGTGCTGGATGGATTGGCTTCAATTTATAGATATTTAAGGTAATATTTTTTTGTTTGGAAGCGAAGAATTAGATG